>CANTUR010000153.1:1790000-2121133 GCA_947683625.1 Mallotus nudiflorus
ATTTATAAAATCCCAGGCCCATACTTTTGAAGCCCTTTGGGGTAATGAAGATTGAGTTAGACCTTTATACCTATAAATGTTATTTCTATGCTTTACTGCTTTAAGAGAGATTTGGCATGCTCGTCAGTCCCTAATATCCCCCGTTGATATTAAGATCAAGATTAAAAATCCTAGGATAAGAGACTCACCACTGAACATGTGTGCAAGAGGAATAAGGTTAGAAGGATGTATATTATACACTTGATTGATACTTGCTGCTTATTGCTTATTGCATAACATGTACATCATGTATACATGCATACATGCATTTCATCCATCATACTAATACCTTGTTTTGCAGCCATCATATATTCACCGGGGGTCTTCTTATATTAGGGATAAAAAAGTGGCAAATTAAGAAGAATGAGTTAGAGTCCTAAAGCCCTAGCAAAAGAAATCCTTCATAGGCTAGATAGACTAGAGAGAAGCCCTTTCAACCAACTTTACTTGGAAGTTGAACCAACTTCACCTAAATCTGAACAAATGGAACAATAGCAAGGGAATTGGACCTTAGAAGACATCAAAGGAGCTCTGATATATGACATGAAGGCTATGATGTAGGATGAACTGAGACAAGCTCTAGCTACAGTGACGCCACCTACCGCAGCTATTATACCACCACTTGCACTTGAATAACTACCTGCTTTTGTTGTTATCCCACCTGCTGTAAATGTTCCACCTATTTCTAACAATGCTGGGGGGCAACCTATTACTAGAAACCTACCTACTATCGAGGTGTAGCCTGAGGATGTTGAGAATTATATGATAGAAAAGGCAAAGAAAGAATCACTTGAACTGGTATAAGACCCTGATTCCAAGCATATGCGAGCACTGACCCAGAAGATGTCCAAGATGGAAGAGCTAATCAGGGGAAAAGGAATGGGGTATTCATTTAACTTTAATGACATGTTACAGATAGGAGACAATAGGCTACTTGACAAGTTCAAGATGTCACAGCTATAAAAATTTAACAGGAGATGAGATCTGAGGATTCATCTTAGCCAGTACACAACAACCATGAGCACTACTAAAGCACCATTAGAAGTGATCACTAGGTTATTTATACTATCTTTAGAGGGAATGGCTGTAAACTGGTATCATGGGTTAGAAAAATCTATAAGAACTAACTGGAAAGAATTATGTATTACTTTTTTAAAATAGTATGACTATAACACTATATTGGAAGTGTCCATTAAAGATCTAGAACTAGCAAAGTAGAAACCCAATGAATCCTTATCTGATTTCCTTGCCAGGTTCCTGAACAAGGTAGGACTGATGAAGAACAAGCTAGCTGAGAAGGATTAAGTTAGGATGATAGTCTGTAATGTGTCACCTAATCTGGTCTAGAGATTGCAGATGATGAACCCTAAAACATTCATAGACCTACATGATGATAGTCTATAAGTAGAAGAGATTGGGAGTGAGAAGAAGAGAAATGCTAGAACCACCAGAACCTGAAATTGCCCAACTAGGGGCACACAACAAGGAAGCACTAGCCGGGCTATTGAAGTGCATGTTGTACAAACATTAAGGAGATTCTCTAATTTCAACCAACCCCTGTCCAAAGTCTTAGACTGTTTGATGTAAAAAGGCTTGCTCAGACCTCTAACCTTTTCCAAACCACCAAACCCAAATGTCCCTGGCTATAACCCGAACAGTTACTGCAAATTCCAACAAGTTACTGCCCATTCCACAGACATATGTACCTACCTTAAACATGAAATTCAAAACCTTATAGACTCTAGAAAAATCACAGACCTTGAAAGCCCAAGCACCAGAAATAATTCTTTCCTAAACAACTAAAATGTTCCATCACCAGCCACCATGATGATCAACTCAGAAGTAAGCGAAAGGAAGTACTAAACTGCTTTAAGGACTTAGACCTTAAAACAAATGAGAAATCTCCTAATGCCCCTAAAGATGTGGAAAGAGTAGACGACTTATTGGGTCAGCCTCTAAGCAGGTTTGACTATAAGGTGTTTTATACTAAACCACCTTCTTTTAACATAACCTTCGAGTCGATTGTGCCTACAAGATGGGGTGATGAGTTTGATGATGAGAAGCTGCTAAACAAGAAAGAAAAATGCACATTTAAGGTATAAAAAGATGAAGTCATATAGACAGTTGGCAAAAAGATGCAAGAACAGTTGTTATGTTAACCACCTCAAGGACAACCACTATAAGACTCAACATCCCTAGCATCTAGAATAGGAAATAAAATTTCTTATTGTGTTCTTTAAGTAAAATTTTAGTTTCTATTTTGTTTTAGTGATCGATGATATAAATTCTAATCATGCTTACTTATGTAATGTACATCCTAATGGTATTGTGCATTATAATATTGATTGCATCTATATGTTTGACATAAATTTAATTCAATTAGGTTCATTCAGCATAGGCATAAATGCAAATTCAAAGAACATACATATATCACATGATGTAACTTCTGAAGATAGGAAATTTTAGGAAAAAATAAAAAGAATGAAAAAAAGATAATAAAACAAGGAGAGAAAAAAAAGAAAAAAGAATAGTAAGGTAAAAATTAGAGAGAAAAAATTCATAACTAGCTGATAACAGGAGTTGTATCATGTGATGTGATGAATGTTCTCATTTTTGCCCTAATTAATGATTAAAATTGAATTCGAAATTTTTGTTCAAATATCTCATATTTGTCTTTATCATACTGCATAAGTACCTGAATGGAAAGACAATATATAATGAAAGCTAAATCAGAGTTATGAGATCACTATTTTAGTTATGTTTTCTTTTTTGCCACCCCTTTTGTAATGTTCCTTGTAAGCCTAGTGTCCCCTTACCCCTTAAGAATTCAGGTGGCTCAATAACTTATGTTGCAACTCATACCTTATAACTATCATCAATTATTGCATCAGTAATAAGCCTCATATTCTGCTCAAGAATTCTTCGAAGTGCAAGTCCATTTGATTTCATCATCAAGAACTCGCTTCAATCAGTTCGGCCACTCCTCTATATCTTCAATACATAAGACTGTAACTAATAGTGTTAGTAAGACAAAAGGTCAACAACAGTAGTGACCAAATCGAGTCTCTTGCACACATGAAGAAAAAGACTGCTAGAATGAATTTAAAATGAAGTTAGGGGCAAAATGTAACTTTAGGGCGGCTTGGGGGAAAAACAGTAAACACAACACTAGAACTTCAAAATTAATAAAAAAGATCTCAAGGTATAAATGAGCAAACTACAAGTATACAAATATATCAGTTATTATACAGAAAAAGTAATAATAAAAAAGAAAAGTTCAATAATGCGTCGTCAATCACAAGTTCCAGTGTAAAGCCATGGACCTTACTCGCTACCCTGGTCATCAGTCCGATGAGCTGCATCAGAATCTTTGACATCAAAAGTACCAATAATGAAGCATCCAGTGCTTAAACCTACAAGCTGTTGATAAGGCACCTTGTTCTCACACTCCAAGCTATAAACATAGCTTTGATATAAATAGAAGACCTATTAGGATCATGCATGTCATACATAACATGCATACACTTGCATACATTTATGGTGAAATACTTGCTTTGCATAATAAAGTCTTTGAGCCTAGGCAAGATTGTTAAACACTTTGCTACTAACATTCAAGATTAGTGTTGAAAAAGCATAAAAAGGTAGTCAGAATGTTTACATGTGAAGCATCTAAAGGAAAAAATGGACACTATTCAGGTGAACCTAATGCTCAATGGGATTCTAGATCGTAGGGGCCCAACTAATTATGGGCCCATCTAGTAAGGGAATATCATCGATAGTGATATTTGCGAAAGTGTCATCCTGGTGACCTCAAAAGGCTGGATAGGATGTTTAGGCTCCTTAAACTCAGTAACCATCTCTATAGTCTTATCGAGAGCATCATCTGGAATATCTCTCCACAATAATTAAACCAGTATAGGGTATAGAATATGGTGATCAGAAAGTCCAACATGTTAGCAATACATTCATTGACCTTATAAAAGGGAATAACGCACTCAATACTTAAAATGAATGCACTCTGGAAAATTATTTGATCATTAAATAAGATCTCTAACTCTTGAACCTTTTTTTTAGGAGATGTCAAGAAGAGGAATGAAGCCCTCTGCCATAGTATTAATGGAATGGCAAAAAGGCAAATTCAACCCTAGGCCATGATTTTAATGATGGAGTATCATGACCTTGTGATCAAAGACATCATCATCATAATAAAAAAGGAAGTATGCAAAAGAATAACATTGCATTTTGATAAAATCTCTTACTTATAAATAGACCATACTAACTTATGGTATTTTGTGCAGGGAAAAAAACAAAAGAATGAAAAAGGGGAAAGAACTAATACATCAATAAGAATGGGCAAGATAACAAATGTTAAACCCTCACCAAGATAATAAAGGAAAGTAACAGAACTCTATTCTATAATAAAGTACCATCTCAATCATTCACAAATTGAAAGTAAATTAATATATTTCATGAGATCGTGTGTGAAAAGCTTATTTCATGACCTTTGATTGTAATGGCTCTTTTTTGTTAACTTCACGGAATTCAGATGATTAGTTAATGGCTTTGTGTTGAGAGTTTATAAACTGTAATAAATCTAATTATTACTTTGCACCCAAACAAAGGGAAGATTATGCAAAGACAAAGTCTATGGACTTGTAGTATAAATTGCTTGAATTTTAAAGTATCATTTTAGTCTTTTGAATAATAAATGTGCATATAATATACTCTAATGCTCAAAAATGAGTATGAGTACAAATCCCTCAATGGTATCCACATTGAATATAAGAAAGGTGGGGAAACATTAAGAGGAGAATCAAAATAAAAGCAAGCATAATTTACTCTAATGTTAAAAAATGAGCAAGAGTATCAATGTGAGCCTCTGGCGGCATCCACTCTGAGTAATACAAGAAAGGCGGGGGAATACTAAAAGAGGACCCACATTAAAAAAAACCCACTATATTTACTCCAATGCTCTATAAGAGTATAAGTATCCAAAGGTATCCATGCTGAGTAATATGAGAAAGGCGAAGGAATACTCGGATAAGGAAGAAAAACATAAAAATAATTAAAGACTATTTTGATACACAAAATTCAATCTTTTTATACTCAATTTCCATAAGTTTTGTTTAGCAAATTCTCCTTAAAATTAAGTGTGGAAGTAAGCTCTTCACTTGGTAAAAGATATACTCTCAGCATAAGATGGTTAACGATGTTTTTGACCTTTGCAAATTTCGAATAAATGACAGTCATGAAAATAAAAAATAGTGAGATTTGTTGAATGCATGCAATCTCATGATAAAGTGATGAATTTTCTTATAAATTTTCAACATTATAATGTACTTTTATACATTCATCATACTAAAACTAACTTCAATAAGTTTTCAAGAACAACAAGTCCATAAAAAATAAACCCAACATGTGGAATCAACACTAGCACCAACAAGTTAATTAAGGTCATCAAGTGATGAAGAAAGTTGATTAGAGTCACATTCGATTAACATAAAATCTCAAAATCCTAGTTAGCATGAAATTCCAATGTGATGTCTGCATTTTGCATATACTGCACTTCATCTCAGTTATATGCTACACAATAGCTATAACATAATTTTCATATTCACTTTGTTATATGCTACATAGTGGCTATAATATAATTTTTAGATTCACCTTATTATATGCTACACAGTAGCTGTAACATAGTTTTCAGATCCATTTTGTTATATGCTACACAATAGTTATAACAATCACAACTTGCTAGACACTACACAGTAGTTATAGCACATTACCAAATCATTTTTTGCTAGACATTCCATAAGAATTATAGCACATTTTAAATCTTTTGCTAGACGCTCCATAGGATCTATAGCATATTTGTCTTTAACTAGACACTACACAATAGTATAGTATATTCTTGCTAGACGTCCCATAGGGAATATAGTGAAAATCATAATCATTACACGTCCTGCAAGGAATATTGTGAAAATCATAATCACTAGATGTCACATAGAGAATATAGTAAAAATCACAATTACTAGATGTCCCCTAGGGAATATAGTGAAAATCACAATCACTAGACGTCCCATAGGGAATATAATGAAATCATAATCACTAGATGTCCCATAGGGAATATAGTGAAAATAACAATCATTGGATGTCCCATAAGGAATATAGTGAAAATCACAATCACTGGATGTCCCATAGGGAATACAGTGAAAATCATAATCACTAGATGTCCCATAGAGAATGCAGTGAAAATCACAATCACTAGACGTCACACAGGGAATATAGTGAAAATCACAATCGCTAAACGTCCCACAAGGAATAAAGTGTCACATGTTAAACGTCAGGAAATATAGCAAAATGCACTAAACACAGTGTCAACCGCTATTCACTGAACACAGTGATAGCATCACCGCTATGTGTTCCATTGGAACTATAGTCTGTTTTCAAAATGCACTAAATACAATGTTAATCGTTATTCACTAAACATAGTGATAGCATCACAACTAGAAATTCCACAGGAATTCTAGTGTTTCTTAAATCGCATTCAACATGACATAATGTCATGCATGGTAATGGTACACAGGTAAGTGTTCTGACTCTTCACCTTGAAATTGTGTGCGTATTTGCTTTGCCGTAATTTATTAAGCAAACAGTGACAAAGGGAGGCAACTGTAAGCACTCAATTTCTGGATGACCTGAGTTTGGATGTGACAAAGGACCCAATGATGAAAATTAACTATGAAATTAGATTTATTGGATCTGATTTATTGGTTTTGAACTAAAATATAAATTATTTTTATGATTTAGTTTTAAATTTTATTTATTTATTATTATTATTAAATTTTTTATATATTTTCAAAAAAAATAAAAAGAGAAAATTCAAAAAAATTAAAAAAAAGATGAAAATTCGCCAAAAAAGCCAAATTGGCGTAAAGAAAAAAAAAAGAAGAAAATGGCCAAATGTGGCCCAATTTAGGGTTACAGGGTTATTTTATTTATATGTAATCTTCTTTTGACCTAGGGAGGCTTTTAGGGTTTTATTTTTTTCTTTACCTTTATGATTTTTAGCCGTGAGCAAAAAAAAGAAAAGCGTTCTTTTCTCTCTTATTTTTTCATGTACTTTTCTTTTGTTCTTTGCCAAAAAAATCAAATCAAATAAACTAAAACCATAAACAAACATAACAAAAGCCAGAGGCTTTCATCAATAGTGATTATCCTCCTGAGAGAAATTAATATTGCATCTCATTCTCAAATCTTTTTCTCCTTCTTCTTTTATTTTGATTTTGATTTCATATTTAATTTTTTTTTTAATCATTCACTTACTATTTTTTATTCTCTTGATGGATTGGGTGACATGAACACCGTGAAGAACAAAATCAATGGATAACCCATGAAGATCCATGAAATGACATGGACATGCCCATATATCATTTAAACATAGATTAGGGTTTTAATTTAATTTAATTTAATTTAATTATTTCTATGTTGTTTTTTTATTGGTTTATATTTTTATTATGGGCATATATTTATTATTTTATTTATTTTTATAGTAGGTTGTAATAGCCCTAATAGTGGAAAATAATGAATATTCTTTAATTTTCTGCACTATTAAAATTAATTAGTAAATTAGGTTAATTTGATAAACCCTAATTAAAATCAATGGAGCCAGTAGGTTAATTTTGGTTGCATGTTAATTAAAATTAGAGTTTTTTTAGAAGAAATAATTTAATTGCTTGTTTTATCTTTTTTATTTGATTGTTTTTATATTTTTATATTTTTGGGCTTGTTTGTTTATTTTTGTATGTTTTAGGCCTCAAGCCCACGTTAAATTGTAACCCATTTAATTAATAGGCTTTTTAAAATTGGATTAAAATTTAATTAATTTTAAAAATTAATTTAGGCCCATTTGATTAATTTAGACTTAAACCCATTTTTAGTTTAATTAAAATATAACTTAGACTTTAGCTCAGCCCATTAATTCCATTTCTTTTAAAACAAATATGCTTAGCCCCATTTTTTTTATTTAAATTAAAATCAAGTTAGAATTAGATCCACTAATTAATTTCTTTCTTTAAAATTTGTAGACTATAGGCCCATTTTTAGTTAAAATTAAAATAAATAGACTTAAACTCATTTATTAACATGTAGGTCCATCTTTAATCCATTTTACTTGTAAATAAAAATGTAGAATTAGCTAACTTTAAAATAACATAAACATAGTTTAGATCTAGGGATGATGCGCTTTATATGCATTTTTTACATGCAATTTTATGACTAGTTTGCTTTAGGTCTAGATGGATGTTTAATTAGGGTTTAATAAAATTGCATGTAATTAGAGAATAAGATAATAAATGAACATAAGACTGAAAGAAGTTAATATTCCATTCCCAGAATTTCCTGGTTGTGGTGCTAACTTTCTTTTAGAGAATCGAGTACCACCAATCGAATTGTCTCAATTATTACCCTAGGTGGTGACTCCTCATCTCCACGCTATGACTTTGTAGTATAGTGGTGTGTTTTCTAAGACCCTAAGCCTAAACAGTATCACGATTGCTAAAATCTTAGAGGCGCGCTAAACCCTACCATCTACAATGTATAAGAACACTAACCAATTTTCTTAAATTTCTTTTCATTACACCTACACAACACGTATATACTAACCATATTCTTTTTGCAACCATCTTGCATCTTTGCATGAAACATCACACATATATTCTCATCTTATTCCTTTTGCACATCATGCACACACGATAAAAACTTTTTCAACCTATAACATGATGAGCATTCATGATCATTTATTTTAGCTCACCTTATTTCATTTACTAACCTTTTGCTATGTTTGGTTCTCATGTACAAAGAGCAAGTGCATCATATGCACTTCTAATAAGGTCCTATGCATATCATAACATGCATCCATTACATCTTCATCCTTTATATTAATCTTGCATCCTTTTGCATAACATTACATATATGCATTTCATAACAATCATACCAGATCATACATCTTAATTGTGCATAAATGCATTTCATAATAATCACCCTAATCTTATTATTTCTACAGCCTTGAAACCTCAAAAGCAACCCTAAAGGGAAAGATAGCAACGGTTAGAATTCTAAATAGTCGAGCAACTGGGAAATCAAAGCCTTAATGACCAACTCAAAGAGCATAAGAAGAAACTTATGGCTGATTATGGCTTAACCGACATCCTTCGAGTTGAGATCAAGGCCATTATTCATACTAAAATTAAGAACATCCTCAATTAACCTCCATATTTCGAGAAAGAGATAATCCTCTTAAATGGTGCTCCTAATGATGGGGGGGCACTTGGCACTCCTAATTCCAAGCTGAATAAAGGAAAGAAAGTCTTGAGCATACCTGAAGATATTGAAGATGATTGTGAGATTTACCATGAAGAATCCTCATTTGGGATAACAAGCATCGACGAGTCTGAATTAATAATAAAGATCTAAGAACTAGCCTATAGGATCACTCAGCTTGAGTTTCTAATGAAGGAAAACACTGATATTATGACCAAAGGCTTTAACTAAATTTTCATGCTTAAGCCACCCTTCGGTTCTTAGTCGAATGAAACCAGAAGTCCAAAAATGGGATGTAATCTATTACATCTAGAATTCCTATAACCACCTGGAACTAACCTCCTATTAAACCATAGAAAATATGTAAAGTTTGACTAACCTCTCTCCAAGATATTCCAAAGGCTCCAACAAAAGGACCTCGTATAGCCTTAAGAACTAAAACTGCTACCCCCTCAAATAAACCCAAACCTTTACTATCACTTCCATCAAATGCCTGGCCATGCCATTGATACCTGTAGAACTCTTAAAAACATAATTGAAGACCTTATTGACTCTAAAAAAAAAATTAAAGATCCTTAGAAAATACTTAATAATAAAACCAACCATTCACCCAAATATTGAGACACACCCTATATAAAAAATAAATCACTGCCCAATCATTCAACCGCACTGCAACCACCCTCAAAGCCAAAAACTATCTCTTTTAGTTCACATGAATCCTAAGGAAGTGATAAGGCACCTACCTTACAAATCCTATCTACCTTTTAGAACCCTACATCTGATTATTAAGAGAGGGGAGAGCGAAAAGGAACCATGGAAGCCTATCCTCTTCGAATGACATGAGCAAGCTACATTGAAGCAACTAGAATGAAGAAGACCAATGAACCCTTTTTGGATGTAATAGCTAAATTAGAACAATGACCTCTTACTTATGTTAGTTTACTAGTGTTAGTTGTTTATGTTGTTTATCAAACATGTTATTGGAATGCTAAGTTTTTTGTTTGTCATTACCCTATAATCTATTAATCATTTTTTAAAATTCATTGAAATTGTAAGTGTTTCAATTCTCACCATAGCCTTATAAAAAAAATGTCTAGCTAGGTGCGTGAAAACCACCTAGGCAAAAGAGGACTAATAAGAATATAAGGCATATGCTTGAATGAATACTTGCTATAACCCACTCTCTGATTCATCACTAGATTATAAATAGAAAAGTAGCCAAACTTGCATCCTGCCTAGCACGATTTTGGTATAAGTCAATTCTTATAAAAGGGCAACAAAGGTATCGACCACATGCCAGTTCAAACCTAGAAGACTCAAAGTCATGCACATGGGTTTAAGATGCTCAACAACTCGATAAGTCGGGTGTACTTTAGCCTCACTGAATCTTGATGCTCTCTAAGGCATATTAAAACTCACAGGATCTACCAACCACTACTGATGGTTATTTAAAAATCCTAAAAGATTCATTTTCCCTATTAAAACACATGCCTGCCTAAAGCCATAAAAAACCAAAGCTTGTAAGTTAACCTTTTTTTAAATAAAGCCTAAACTGATTATCAACCCAATCTCATCCAATGCGATCTATCTTTCAAAACCACCACACTCTCATCTAAAAGAAAACTCCAAACCTCTTAAGTAGCCATTAGTTTAGTGCATTATTGTCAAAGATCTATAGTTTTTCCCTCAGATATGCAGATCCCCTTGCTATTGATCCCAGTAACCCTGGCTGAGAACTACTAATTACCTGACTCTCCCCAAGAGGCCTTAACCCAACCTTTTAGATAAATGCCTCTTACCTTAGCCCTAAAAGCCAAAAGACTAATTTGCGTCTACATCGCATAACATACTCATTTGCATTACATGTAAACATGCATCTCACATTCATGCTTTAGGAACACATGTAAATACTATTCATTTTGCATGGCAATCCCATCATCATACATAAGTGAGATTCCACAATCATCATACATTATGAACATGCATAAGAAATTATCTTGCCCTCATGAGAAATAAACTACCATCATCATTCATACATTTGCATAAGCATTCTTATCATTCATAAATAGGAACACAGTCAAGTGCCAAAAAGTACAATGCACAGGACAGATGATCAAATACAACACCTAGAGTTTATGATCTTAGGAAAATAGTGCGACAAAGCAACTATAAAAGGCCTACACCTAACTCCTAAACAACTACATCAATCATGGTCACCATCAGAAGAAAGCAACTCTACCATCAGGACCTGACACCTTATTATCCATCTCAAAAGCCACTGGCCGCATCTCTAGCTCATCGATCTAATCACGATAAGCTACCCATTCCTAATCCCACTCATATCTAGCAAGGAAGTACTCAGTCTGCATTACATAAACATTGCATATCATACATTTATCATACATAAAATATATATAGGTACAATAAAGAAAACATACCCGTTAATCACTTGTAAACTCTAAGAACTGTTGTTACGAACTTCCTAGAATGGTGTACAAGTACTGAGTAATAGAGACAGGAAAAACACCAAGCATTAAGCCAAATGAACAAACTAGAAGAAGCACAAAATAAAGCACAAAAATAAGCAGCGTCAGGAGGAATAACATCCAACTGAGGAAAGTCAGGGCAATGCAAATCAAGATGCACTACTCTACTAAGGATATCCATCCCAAGTAAAGCCAAGGATGGATGGACTGTCAAGTCCCCAAAAATTGTACTACTAGAAGCCACACTGCTAGCATAGGCAGTCAAAACATGCCCTCATCCTCCTCAAAATGAGATCCAGATCTCTTTCGATAAGACCCTAACCGCTGTAGATAAACTCTCATAACTCATGTAAATTACAGTTTATTACTAATAAAGTTTGTTATATGCTTGCACCAAAACAGGAATAAAAGCTTATCGGATAAGAAGAAGCACTCTCGATGATTCGCGTGATGCCCCAATCCTTGAATCCTAAGGACGAGCCTTATATGTTTAAAGAGGTGGGGGAATAAAGCCACTAGCTACAACATCAATCAACTGTGGAGACAACACCAGCAAAAATAGAGCTTGCACCCACTAGGAAATTCTCAGAAGGATATCCTATCATGGTAGTAGCAAGCTCATTCGCACTAAGCTCATAACCCCAGAACATATCACTAAGAGGAGGAACAAAAACTCTCCTTATGTATGGATCGTCCCACCAATGATGGACTCGCCTGCTCAAATACCACACTCTGTTAGTGAGGCCAAGGAATAACACTTGTCTCTCTATCAGTTGCCATACTGTCACCATCTTTGCCAACTAATGTGACCTTGCCACCTACCAACGAAGGAGGATATACTTAAAAAGGAAAAAATGAATAAATAATCTTTAAAAGAGAAACAACCAGCACAATAGGAATCATACATATTTGATCAGGGACAACCTCCCTTTATAGTCTCAAGCCGCTACATAATCCTTAATCAAATAAGTAGTCTTCTTGATCCAGTAGGGATAATAAGGAAAGCTATCCTCCAATAAATGCTTAACTATTAGACGAGGAAGAACCTTAAACTCATAAGCCTAAATTTGTCAAAATCAAAACTCAGAAAGTAAAAAAAAAAGTAAAAGATAAAAAGCAAAAGGACATACATAAGAGCTTTTACTCACATCCAATACAAATAAGCATCAGCAAATCCTCAAGCCACCTTGGCATGTTGCAACTAGACTCGAGTATATAGTTCCCCAGCAGTATCTTGATAGGTTGTCTAAGTCCCTTAAAACAGGTAACAATTATAGACTACCCATACCCAAAGAATTCGAGAAGATGACATCACTCAACAAGTAGAACAAAAAACATTGAACCAACTGCTCTGAAGAAATATGGCCAAAGTCATACTTTATTTGCACAAAAGAAATAAACTCGATATAGCAAGTGGGGTATGGACAACCCAACTTCATAGGGGCAACTACCCCAAGTAGCTCCGTAGTAAGGTGTTTCCTCACCATCGTAGTAGAACATTCCTCCTCACTAAAAAGAGACAAGCTCTCTAGAAAAGCCTAAGCATGTAATAGCAACAAAGTTTAGAGGAGTGATAGTCATCTCCCCAATATGCAAGTGGAATGAATGCATTGTGTCTATCCACCACTCGATTGATGCATACATAATAACCTGACTTGACACATAGGAGTCATAAGAAAGTGCAACAATAGTCTCATTAAAGCCCTTTCATGTAACCATATGCTTCACACACACTAAAAAATGCTGATAGCATAGACTAACTTTGTTAAAACTATCGGGCAATATAGTGATGGACCTATGAGGCTGTAAATAATATGTACACTATCAAACACTCACACGATTAATAAATACTAAAGCATCTTCCTTTTTGTTATTCAACATGAATGAAAAACAAATATCAAAGTAAGGAATATAGAAACTAAATGAAATATAACAACAAGAGCTATAATTAAGCCCATAAAGTAAGAACTATAAATGACTACAACAAGTGCTGACAGTGAGAGCTATAACTACTTCAGTCAGAAAAATAAAGCAAGGGCTACTGACAACTGACATTTACAATAAAAGCTATAATAAAAATTACAAGCTAACAAAAATGCACATTAAGGGCTACAACGACCTCAATTAGAGTTACATGTAATATGGCAAGAGCTAGTAAACAACATAGCAAGAGATAACAGATAATGTGACAATAGCCATAGTCAAGACAATCAGAGATGTAAACATCACAGCAAGAGCTAAAGAATCCTAAGTAGGAGTAGAATAAGGGTCACATCAAAATCGACAATGAATAAGAGCAATCAAGACAGCAAAGCAACACAGATAGTAAAGGTCGCTTTAGAAAGAAAATGGAAAATAAAAGACAAGGAACAATTGATTTAGCGATGATAAATGGCCTGAGCATGAGTCTCTAGATTGTAAACTATAGGGATTGGCCTTTCTTGGAAGATTCTAAATGATTAATGAGTTTGAAAGCTAGACAAAGCACTAGCACTAGCCCTTGTAGTAGAAGTCCCTATGTTAGCTCCAATAACCTCTATGTAGTTATCTCGATATCAAAGGCCATGATTCTCAAGAATATCAGGGAAGTCCATATTGTAGAAGTAGAAAAAGAAGAAAAGCACTTTGACAACTGAAGACCATCGAAGAAAAGTGAAGAAAGACTAAGAAGAATGAGAAAAAACCTCCCTAAACTCAATATGCTTTTATGATCACGGGAGGGGGAAGAGAATATGTGGCCATGAGATTTAATGCATGGTCACGACACACACTTTGAGGTAGGAATGTGTGCACTTTGAGACTTTGCACACTTATTCCTCAGGTACCGAACCTCTGTTTAAGCATAAGACATGCACTAAACTCATATAAAGGCACACTGTTGTGGGTTTTACCTTTATAAAAATATTGTATGCATCACACTATTTTGAAAGAACTCAGCACTTTTCGAAAGAGGAAAAATAGAGAAAATATCATGAGTATATCACATTCACATATCATTAAAATGACATCAGCAACATGACAATTGATGACATTATTACTGACTCATTATTGTTTAGCAACATTTTTGTCCGTATTACATTATGCACACCCATAAAAGATAGACCTGAGACTACATAACAGCATGCAAGGTGCTACATATACAACTAAAAACTGCATACATTACAGTGAGAAATATAGATGCCACAATAAGAGCTACAGACATCCCAACAAGGGCAGCCAAAATCCTTAATTTTTTTTACAAGTGCGAGACTATTAAAAGGGAAGTTAGAATAAACCTTGACTGAGAATCATCTTTTAAATAGACAAAAACTAACCAAAGTTATTTTTACTGTACAGGGAAGTGCCATTACACCAAAGTAGAAGAAGTATTACAACAAAAGGGGAAATGCGACTACATCAATAAGAAAGAGCAGGGAGCATCAATTTAGTGAAAACAACACAATAAAGGGGAAGTTAGAATGTACCCTAGCTTAGAATCATTATTTAAAGACATATTCTTAAAGGTTAACGCAATTGTGCAAGTCAAACCCAATCCAAGCATGCAAATTTGAAAGTCGCTCGTAAAGCAATATAACAAGAGTTATACAACACCGCAAGTACTACTCCCACAGCAAAAGCTATAATTACAACCACAATCACAAGGATATGATAAGGGCTATAGTTTCAAAGCATGAAACATGCAGTAACAATGATGCCATTACTAACATTTAGCAAAGACACCAACAATAAGGAAAATGGAAAATATTAAATGCCATCTCTATCACTGCCTCTATATGAGGAGTGCCCTACTCTTTCTCTCTTTAATACATGCATTTGCATTTACACTCATACATTAAAAATAAAAATAATAATAACAGCTCTTTTGTTGCAATCATACAAACTTCATCTATGCCATGAATTACATATATTAGAGCTGAGTGAGTTGATTCTGATTATCGTAGTCTTCCTTTAATACTTATTTCATAATTTTTGAAAAGCACAATCTATAGCTCTAGGTCAGGACCTTTTGAATTTTAATCAACTTAATGGTTGCATACCACCTAGATGGATGAAGAACTCATAAGATAAAACTTATAAAGGACATCAATAGATAACACAAATTATAATTATCAAGACATCTTTCAAATGGACCTATGATCTCAAGATCATACTTATATACTCCAATGCTCATAAATGAGTAAGAGTATCGAAAGAGACCCTCTTGTGGTATTCACAGTAAGTAGTGAGAGAAAAGCAGAGAATACTAAAAGGGGGAACACAAAAAGAAAATAAATGTAGGAAAATTAAAGCAATCAAAATCTTTGCGCACTCCAATGCTTCAATAAGTGGAGTACGAGTATCCTAAAGGACCTTTTAGTAGTATCCATGTTGAGTAATACAGGAAAGGCAGGGAATACTAAAGAAAAGAAATCCCTATAAAAAAAAGAAGTAATGTATGGTTAGCTATCACTTTCCTACTTAAAAGCCTCTTAATAATTAAAATTTATTTCATTTATTTGCATTCTTTATAAATTTTCATCTTGCTACACTCTTCAAAAGTTCACTTGGGAAGCTCGCTCTTCACTTAGTAATACAATTAGTCTTGGCCATGAGTTATGGATCATGTTCTTGAATTGTTGAGATCAATATTAATTCGAGACCATTATATTTAAAATAGTTCAAACGCTTTAATACATATGACTCTTGGGATCGATGAATCAATTACAAGAATGCAAGAATAGAAGCACTCGACTAACAATGACTAAAGCATATAATCCCTTGAACATACTTCATAAATAAAATTAAAATGCATGCTCCGCACATGTTCATCCATGCCTTCTCAAGACTTCTGTCATGACCTAAACCGGGAGTCATGACCGGCGCTAGGGAACAGAAATTCTTTTGAATCCGAAACCTGTAACCCATAACAAGCCTTAAAAATAAAAGCATACAATAAATAAAATAAAATATGCACCAGAATAAAAATCTTAAATCAAAATAATAATATAACTGTTATATCATAAAATAAAATATATTATACAATATTCAGAGAAAGGCCTCCTAAAATTACAACCAACATCTACAAATACAAAATACGACTACTACTGCAATTTTCTAGAATATAATAAAATCAAGTAAGTAATTTACATAAAATGGCCAGGGTTGAAGAAGTCCGGCAGATGGGCCTACTGCTGAGGTCTGAGGAAAAAGAGTCTCATGTAAAAATCACAACTGAGGGGAGTCAGACCTCACTGAGTGAATTGTTATATTATATATACATGCATCTCCTAATGTCATATGCAATCAATCATTCGTATATATGATAAATATATATACAAGCATTTTCACGCAAATGCTGAAATTACTTTATACAATAAATGCTAGAAAAACATTTATTTTATTGAAGGATTAAATAGAACCTTATTTAATCGTAACCTCAATAAAAAACATCACTCTAGCCATACAGGTTCACTTGATTCCAAATTAATTCACTGATTCTATATGATCAGTAGACTGGCCTCAAGACATTAAGTCAGCCGAGCTCCAATAGTCTCATTGTCAGTGTGATTGGCCCCGAGACACTAGGTCAACCGAGCTCTCGCAATCATACTACTCAATCACATCATATCTCAATCAATCAATCAAATCATTAATTACCTCAAGTGATTCTCACTCAACCCTAAGCCTATCGCACTGGTACGTACACGTTCCTAGTGCTACCCATTAGGTAGCACGTTCTATCGATATCCTTCATTTAAAATTAAACATTCATATGCGAAAATAAATAATGCATAATAACATTCATAATAATAAAATAAACTATTTATATACCAGAAATATACCTAAAACAAACTAAGTATATTTCAAGTATATATATATGTTAAATAAATTTCAAATCAACTAAAAAATATGTCAAATAAAAACCAATAATATACTAAAAACATTCTAAGCATATATCAAAAATATAACATGCATTTATTTTGAAATATATCAAAATATACTAAAAATATACCTAACATATACTAAACATTTAATAAATACATATTAAAACACACACACACACACACACATATATATATATATATATATATATTCTAAAACATGCATCCTAAATGTAATGTATATATAAAATAACAGCTCACAAGTTTGCGCTCCTCAAGACTGGCTTAATGGGCCCGATCCAATAAGCCTCGGTCTCAGCACAATTAGAAAATAAAATAATAATAATCAAAATAAATCTAACTTATACTTCTAAAGAGATTCAATCTAGGAATATGAAACTCAGAAAAATCCAAAAACTCAGAATCAACGCGATGTTATGTTTTACGAGAATTCTACCAAAAATTCGGCGGAGCCTCCTCTGTAAAACGAACATCTCTTTACTAAAAAGTAGAGCCGATCCAACAAGAAAACACACTTCAAATCACAAAATACTCAACACCTTCGGTTGGGACCTCGAACTGCACAATTTCCCAACCGAAGTTCACAATTTTCAAAAATACATTTAATATAATAAATATATTAAAAATCAATAAATTCCACAAATATCAATAAAACACCAAAATATAATATATTTAAACATTAAAACACTAAATATAATTATTTTCACAATAATTAAATATAATATTATTAAAAATCCAATTTTTCAATAATTCAAATAGATTAAATAGCCTAAATATATATTAAAAGTTATTAAAAAGTCCATTTAGTCACCAATATAATAAATAATATATTGTTTAAAAATAATTTTCAAAAATTAGTATTAATTTGTTAAAAATAGTAAATAATTTATAAAAATCATTTTATTACCTTAAATAATAATTTATAAAACATAATATTTAACTATAATTTTCACAATATTACACAATTGACCCAATAATTCAAAATATACATAATATAATTAATATTCCTCAAAAATTATATAAAATCATTAAAATTATTTTACTAACATATATTATTCTAATATTATCTAAAACGTATAGTTGACCAATAATTTCAACAAAAATACAATTTTAACCTAATATTCCAATATACACATAATATAAAAATATTCTTAAAAATTACATAATATTCTTAAAAATTACATAATATTCTCAAAAATTATTTTCTCTATTTTCTCAACACAAAAATTAATAACAATATATAATAACACTAAATTAACCAAATTCATAATTAAAATAATTAATTTATGAAAATTCAATAAATAATAATAAAATAATAAAAAATTAACCAAAATTCAAATAAATTCCAAAAATTCAAAAAAAAAAAAATTTCATGGAGATTAAGCTACCAAGATCAATATTTGTAAAGGAAGTTTACTTGAATCAACTGAAATCAACCTAAAAAAAATAGAAAACCCTAAAAGCTCAAAACTAAAACTAAGAGAAAACTCACAAATGATCGACTAAGAGCTTGAATGGAGCTTGGATTTGACCTCCTTGAAGCTCCAGGAGTTGAACGGCACTGGCGAAGCTCGATTTGGTGGCCGAAGGAGAGATCGATGGCGAGGAGCTCACCTATTGCCGCTGCTGCTTCTTACTGGTACTGGCGATAGAGAAGAAGGAAGAGGAGGGAGGAGAAGACGACGACGATGGCTGGAGGAGGAAAGGCTGACGGCGGTGGTGGGAGAGACACACCAACGGGGGAGGATCAGGATACAGCAGGGGAGTGAAGTGTTTACTGTGTTTTGTTGTTTTGTTTTGTATATATATATATATATATATATATATAGTCACACACACACATACTAACAATAATATACACATAAAATAACATTTGAAATAACAATAATAATAACAATATTTATTAAATAATTTAATAATAATACAAATAATGTCAATCAATAATAATAATAATAAAACTAATAATAATGTACTTAAATTAACATTATTAAAATAATACTGTCTGAAAAATAACAATCAATAATACTAACCCTAATATTAAAATAATAAAACTTTTAGAAATACATATTTACGTAGAAAATATATTTAACATAAAATATCAATTATTAGTCATAAATAATAATAATAAATAAATAAAAATTTTAAATTTTATTAACACTGCATATCTCAATTTATATTTAAATAATTTAAAAATAAGGGTCATTATAACTTTAAGCTACAAAACTCCAAGAGTTATCATCACTAAACACGATCGAGAAAGAACTCTAGTTATGACAAGAGATCCGATCCTAAAAGAAAAAAAAGAAGAAAATAACATATTACACCAATCACACTGATAAACCAATTGGTTTCACCTGACACCAGAGGAGGTTATAGTGGCATGAGTTTATTTGCCTGAGACCCAGAGGAGGTTATAGTAGCATGATTTGATTTGCTTGACACCAAAAGAGGTTATAATGGCATAATTTTATTCGCCTAACACCGAAAAAGGTTATAGTGGCATGACATCGAAAGAGGTTATAGTGGCATGATTTTGTTTGCCTGACACCCGGAGGAGGTTATAGTGGTATGATTTGATTCGCCTGACATCGGAGGAGGTTAAAAAGGCATGATTTGTTTTGCTTGACACTAAAGGAGGTTATAGTGGCATGATTTTGTTTCACCTGAGACTGGAAGATGTTATAGTGGCATGATTTGTTTCGCCCGACACCAGAGAAGATTATAGTGGCATGATTTTGTTCGCCTGATACCGGAAGAAGTTATAATGGCATTACTGCCTAACATTTAAAAGGATGTTAAAACCCTTAACATGGCTAAAAGAATGTTGAGTATAATGCCTGAAAAGGGTGTTAATTGTATTTCATGCACATGTTTGCACACCATATACCTGATTGCATATCACTATCACATGCTTGCCTCACTTGCTTAAATCATTCGTGTGAAAACTGTATTATTACATGAATCCTAAATTGCATCATTCTGCATGTATCCCAAATTGCATCATTTTACATGAATAAAAAAAAGCATCACTAACACATTCGTATAAAAGTTGCATTCATTATTACTTGAATCTCAAAATCATATCATACATTTTGCATTCCATAAAAATTGTACTGCACATCTTGCATCTTGCATTTATCACCATCATTTTGTGTGAATCCTGAAATTGAAGCTATGCATGAATCCCAAAAACTGCATATTTCATGAATCCCTAAAATTGCATTTTGCGTGAATCCTAAAATTACATATTGCATGAATCCCAAAATTGCATCTTGCATGAATCCCAAAATTGCATTTTGCGTGAATCCTGAAATTGCATCTTGCATGAATCTCGAAATTGCATCCCTGCGTGAATCATAAAATTGCATCTTGCATGGATCCTAAAATTACATGTGTCCCGAACTACACCCAGCGTGACTACCAAGTCACAGAACAATAACAACAATCAAATCAGAACAACACAATACTCAGGTAAGTGCCTCTCTACTTAGAAAATATTTTTTGCATCTGTGCATGTTGCTTCACGTGTATTGACACTAGCACTAGGTGGCTATGCAACACATGCGAAGTAGGGGGCAACTATCATACCTCAAATTTGACTGTCCCCAAAAAGGCCCAATAATGAAATGAATCCCAGAGATGACTAGAGTCTGCTCGTTCGTAACACCTCCAAAGTGTGTAACTTTAAAAAAGTCTAACTGACCCCACCAATGTGTAAAATCAATCACCGAGCCATTAAGTTATGCTCTGACCTTGCAAAATATGAATCATCAAATAATGAGAGGTTTATTTTAAGAAAACTCCTCTCAAAATACTTAGCTTGTTAGGTCAATGCAAATTTCATTAGATCGGGACCTAATTTTATGAATAAAGAAAAATTAATTTTGATAAAACGGACTTTAGAAATACATCCAAAAGGCTCAAAACCTCTGAAAGTGGTCTCAAAATGATCCAACACAACTCGAGGATCAACGCATATCGCTTCGAAGTGCGTGTAAATGCCCCTAGATGTCATGTGCTAAAATTAAGGCCAAATTTAGTAAAATGAACTCCAAAAACATATTTGGAAGGCTTAAAAACCCTAGGAACCAACCTCAGAATAGTGTGCGTAAAATCTAGGAAGTGTGTGTGAAGCTTCAAAGTGCACGTGGAGCACACACATAAAACATGTGACCACGCACACACTGTGTGCGACCACGTGCATTTGGATTAGCCATGCATAAAATTCTCAATATGCACGTGTGACCATGCCCTCACCACCCCATTCTACCTAATTGGGAAACTCCTTTCTAGATAGTTTTTGCTCTCCCATAGCCTTTCTCTTAAGTTATTAGATCTCTTTTCCACTAAACTAAGCCTCATCTTTGTTAAAGCATGATTCAAAGGTATACAATCTAGCATCATTCTACTGTCATTTTAAAGCTCTCGATGAGGAAAGCTTGATAATCTCTCAATGCTAAAGCTTCAAAACCCACACAAGCTTAGTCGAGTTTAAGGATCACATAATTATTTTAGCACGTTTATTTTATCGCATTGCATTTTATTTTACTGTTGCTAGCATTTGGGAATACTGTTGTGCTTATGTGATAAGACTAGCAATCTTGCATACTATGTGAATAATATATGCTTTTTTTATGCTCATTTCATATCATCATTCTGCATCCTTTATTTCTAAGATCATGAAATCAGATCATAAATACCAATAATGTGAAAAGTTCATATCCCAAAATAGAGTCATTATGCTCTCAGTCCAGTGATGACCTTATGCATCCTTTATATTATCGTCACACATCATCATAGTATAAATAATCACTGTAAGCATGCATAATCATCCTATTATTCATGAAATCATGCAAGCTGTGTGAATGGTCGTGTTAATCTTGCAAATCAATTATATCCAAATTAGATTGACTTTTCTGCAATCTTTTCCTTTTCATATATATCTTATCAGGAAAGCGATGAAATAATTAAATTTTCAGTTTTATTATTTTTCACTATCTGATGTACTGTGTGAATGCTATACAAATTATCATTACCAAAACTAGGGTGTTATGGATCGTATAATGAGAAATAATCAAAAAGTAGATGCGATCCCTCGAACCTAAAAATCTTTATTAAGGACAATACTTGCTGAGTGACTTGATATTGTCCTTTTCTTTTCTTGATTTTCTAAAAATTGGGTGGCGACTCCATAAAATCAAAAGCATCTCATCCCCTTGAGAGAAATCATTTATCCATATTCGGTAAAGCTATCATGTCCCTCAAAAACGGAAAGACCCGCACAATGTTCCACGAAAACATACCACTATCCAAAAGTGAGAAGAGGAGAGGTTGTTTGCAATATGGTCCATCTGTGGGAGTGGATTTATTTTAGAAAATTAAGAGTGCTTTATATGAACTATTTGATGATTATAACACTACTGCTCAAGCTTCATGTCCATCAAGTGTGTTAAGTGGTGGAAGCCAATCTGATGTTCAACTGAAATCAAACACAAATTTAGCTCATTATTAAAAGCTAGATTTTTGCAACATCAATTGGATAGTGGGATTGGTGGAAGCAAAAAAAAAGTGAGCTTGATCTTTATCTAAGCATGTCAACCCTGAAAGAAATAGATAATGGGAAAATTGACTTGATTAGATGGTGGAGGCTAAATTCTGAGAGGTTCCATGTTCTCTCATTTATGGCTCGCGATGTATTAGCTATTCCAATATAAATTGTTGCACGAGTGAAAAAGTGCTTGATTGTTTCAGGAGTTATTTAACTCCCTCACTTGTTCAAACCTTAATTTACACTCAAAACTGGCTTAAAAAGCCAAATCAAACACTGTCAGTTGAAGAAAATTTGGAAGAATTTGAAGAATTTGAAAAAGGTAAGCATTGTCCTTTTTAAGTTTTTTATATTTAATTTTCTTTTACTTTAATGCATTCTCATTTCATTTCTTTTTTTTTCCTTAACTTTTGGATAGATCTCCCTCCTTTAGGATAAGGACCTTCAGTTGGCTCATCATTTGCTGCTCCTTAACATACCTGTTTCTACCTCAGTGTTGTGACTTTTTTGTTAACATGAATTCAGTAATGTAATATACCTTTTGCCATTTACCCTGATTATTTAATTAGTTTATTCTTTTATGCTTGCTGCTGATTTGTGATTGCTCTGTTGTGCTGGGAATATCTTGTTATGCCTACAATCCTTATATGTCTACCGCTCTATGTGCCAATTTTATTTTGTAAATGCATAATAAATTGTGGAAGCCAATATATTTGTGTCTGCTGCTCTATTGTGCCAATTTCATTATGTTGTAGCATAATAGACATTTAAATTGTGTATATGGATTTACATTTGCTTGTCTGTTGTGAATTTGTGACCATGATTTTGGTGCCGTAGTTGTTGTACATTCTATGTATTGATTTTCTGATAAGGCAATGATGATGCTTCCACCTTTTTTTTTCTGATAATTGGTTTAATGCAATGTTGTGTGTTTCTTAGGTAGCAAATGGTTTGCAGTTTGTTGCCAAAAATGTTGTTTGCATTGATCTAATGACCTTAAAATTTTGCTAGTAAGCCTCCTTTTTTTTTTAGTTGTTTCATAGTTATAACTCAACTTTTTTTATTCAGCTAATCCTTAGTTTTTTTTTTATTTTATTTTTTAGGTTGGTATTCTTTTATGATTATGTGAATACAATGATACACATATGCAACAATCTGTCTTTATTTTGGTGTGTGCAAACTGGTCTCTTCTTTTTAAAAATAAATTCAAGAATTCAGTTATGATACATAGTCAATTGATGTATTTAGAGGACTTTTGTAAATGTCGGAAGCCAAGTCAACTTGACTTATTTATTAGTTGTGCCTTTTGAACTTAGAAGATTTCTGAATATGTATATTTTATAAATGGTGGAAGTTAGAAGATTTCTGGATATGTATATTTGTAAATGGTGGAAGCTTCATGTATATTTTACATAACCAATTAGCCATAGCCCATAGCCCTTATTAGATTTAGTTATTGGGCTTTGAATAGAAAAATTTAGACAAGAGAAAGAATTATTTTTTGGGCCAAAGGCCTTATATGTATTTGTGTTTATGTAAATGGTTGGACTTTTTTTTATAATGGACTCGACCCAATATATTAAAAAATATTTTATTTTTCATTTGAACTTTCATTTTTTAGGCCCAATTTATAAAAAACCTAGTCCGAATAACTGTTCTAAATTAACCCGAAGATTAATAAGGAGAGGTAAATGTATATAGTTATCTTTTCTTTATTTGAGAATGAAATAAGTAAAGAAAAACTAATTAAGAGGCGGTAAACAATAAAAATATAAAAACGTCCTTTCTCATCCATACAATTTATACATGACATTAATATTTTACATGAGGACAAAATTGATATAAAAAAATATAACCTCATCTTATCTTTTCTCCTCCTTACACCCCAAAATGGGGCATAAGTAAAATGGTTCCTTTTTTATTTTTTTTTTTGTATGGAAGGGGACATAGTCCCCTCCCCTCCCCTTCATTAATTTACACAATTTACCTCCCAAATAGAGATAAGTCTGTACCTTTCCTTTCCTTACCCTCTTTTCTCCCTTTTTACCCCAATACAAGTAGACCCTAAATGAAAGCACTAGCGCTTATCACAAGTTGTGAATAATTCAAATTGTTTTAAAAAATTGAATTGAAAATTTCTAGACTTAAATCTTTCTTTTTTTTTTTTTCCTTTTCTTGAGTTTTCCTTCCAAAAATTGTGAATTTTTCAAACAAAAAATCGAACTAAATCATTTTAAATTATAACGAACTAAAATCGAAATCAAAACTAATAATTTATTAAAACTATATAATTAGTAATATGTATACTTATATATACATATGTATGTATTTATATATTTATTTGTTTATTTCAATAATTTTTACTTGTAATTATCATTTTTATGATATTATAAAGTTAATAATCAATTATTAATAAAATTTGAAGTTTTAAATTATGTTTTAAAAAAATTTAATATAATTTCGATAATTGTATTCATATAATTTATTTTAGATAATCTAGTATCAAATGCTAACTTAACTTATAATTTGAGATTTTAAATATCAATTAATCGTTTGAAATAAAGTAAATGCACTTATTAATTACATTATTTTAATAGTCAATTTGCAAAAAATATTTAACCAGAAAATATAAATAAAATTTTTATAGTAAAATTTAAAGGCATTTTACCTCATTATTCAAATTATAGAATATAAATACTAAAATAGAACTTAAAATGAAATTTTTTAAAAAACAAATAATAATATTATTAATATAATATATTTGATATAATATAAAAATATATTCTTTTATTATTAATTTTAGATATATAAACTAAAAATTAGAGTATATAATTTTATAAAATAAATAAAAATAATAAAAAATATATATTAATTTATCTAAAACTATGTAATTTAACAATAATTTTTGACATTAACAGTTTTCATCATTCTTTTTGGAGTTCAATGAACATGTCTTTGTGGTAGATAATGCCTTGCGCATTCCCTCTTTGTGGCTATTTGTTTCTAATAATATTGGTGCAGGTAATGCGACTATCCTTTCTTCTTCGGACTAACAGATCACTATTGATTTTATTCAGGATTCTCATGTTTTTACTTTGAGCTTCATCTATGCCAATGTGTTATCTTCTAACCGAAAATGTTTGTGGTCTGAATTATTTCACCTTCGGTCTATCATCTCTTCGGATTGGATGGTTTTGGGTGACTTCAACTCCTATTTTGGGGCCCATGAGAAAACTGGTAATCCTCCTTATATGAGATCTTGTTTGGATTTTATTTCAGTAGTTTCTAATTATGAGTTGACATGTTTGGATACCAAAGGCTCAATTTACACTTGGACTAATAATCGCAAGGGAGCTAACCATGTTGATATTCGTTTGGATAGAGCCTTTTGTCATGATTCTGTTTTTCAGAATTGGAATTATGTTGAATGTCATGCTTTAGTGATGCACCAATTAAATCACAATCCTTTACTTTTATCTTGTTCTCATGCTTATCCTGCTGGTCATCGCCCTTTCAAATTTTTATTTATTTGGGCTTCGCATGAAAATTTCCTTCCGGCTGTTGAATGTTTTTGGTCTTCTTTCCAAGAGTTTTGTAATCCCATGTTTGTTCTTTCTTAAAAGCTCAAAATGCTGCGATCTTGTCTTTGTCTTTGGAATAAGCATGTCTTTGGTGATCTTAGTTCTTCTATTTCAAATTCCAAGCAAGAACTTCTTCGGATTCCAAGCAGGAACTTATTCGGATTCAAGCAAATATTGATATCAATGGCTTCTCCGAGGCTTTACACTCTCAAAAATTGAAATACCATGAAAATCTCGCTCGTTTGCTCACTAACCCAGAATCTCTTCTTAAGGAGAAAAGCCGAGTTCGATGGGTGAAAGAAGGGGATCGAAATACAAAGTTTTATCCCAGCTTGCTTTCCTGCCGGTTTTCTCAATCAGGTATCCATAGCTTAATGATTGATGGGTCTTTGGAGTAGAATTCTACTTCGGTGGAAACTCATATCATCGATTTTTACTCTTCTTTATTTACAAGATCATATGGTGCTAGAGATATATCCAAGGTTAGCGAGATCATCCCACATTTAGTTTCAGCTGATTAGAATAATATGCTTTGTAGGATGCCTTCTACTTTTAATATTAAAGACACGGTCTTAGCTATAGATCATCAAAGTGCTCCGGTCCTGATGGATTCACAAGTCCATTTTTTCATGACAGGTAATATTATGTCTGGCTTTAATTCGAATTTAATGATTCTTATTCCAAAAGTCCATGGAGCTAATTCCATTGAAAAATTCAAGCCTATTGTTTTGGGTAATTTTGTTTATAAAATTATCTCCAAAATATTAGCTGACAGATTAGCTATTATTACTGCTTCTATTGTGGTTCCTTCTTAGCATGGTTTTATTTAGGGCCGTCATATTGAAGAATGTGTGGCAGTTGCTTCTGAAAACTTTAATCTTTTGGATTATCATTATAGAGAGGGCAACATGGCTTTGAAAGTGGACATCAGAAAGCCTTTAATACCATATAATGGGATTTCATTTTGGAGGTTCTTACTTGTTTCGACTTTTCTCCTTTGTTTTGTGATTAGATTAATGCTATCATGCATTCAGCTTGTCTTTCAATTTTAATTAACGGTTCGACTAAGGGTTATTTCTTTTATTCCCGTGGGGTTCAACAGGGACATCCCTTATCTCCCTTTCTTTTTTTCATTGCTAAAGAATTTCTTAACAGATCTATCACAACTCTTGTAGGGGGTGGTGCTCTTATTCCCATGCATTCTAACAGCTGGACTAGATGTCCTACTTATCTTTTTTATGCGGATGATATTCTAATTTTTTACAAAGCTTCCAAGTTGAATCTTCATGCTTTAATGAACTTATTCCACTCTTATGGTGAGCTCTCTAGTAAGCAAGTCAATTGGGAAAAGTCAAACATTTTCTTTGGCAAGTATGTTACTTCTCCTTGTGCTTCCATGCTTAAATTCATTTCAGGAATGAAGCTTGGTTCTTTACCTTTTAAATATTTCCTATATTCAAAGGAGCTCCTAAAAAATGTTGGCTTCAACCTATTGCGGATTTTATTGTTGCTAAATTGTATAAATGGAAGGGAAAGACTCTCTTTATGGCAGGTCGTTTATCCTTGATTAATTCTATGAGAGACGACTCCTTTATTCACACTTTTATGGTTTATAAATGGCCTAAATCATTGCTTAAATCGTTGGAAAGATGTTTGAAAAATTTTCTTTGGACTGGTGATTACCTCTCTTGTAAGCTTATTACAGTTCGTCGGGATATTTGTTGTTCTCCTTTGGAAAAAGGAGGTCTTAATCTTAAGAGATTACATCTTTTGAATGGTGTCATGCTATCCAAGTTTACTTAGAATCTTATGAGTAAAGACTACTAAATAGAATGCCTCCTCTACCACCAGCCACCTTGAATCTGCAGTATGGAGTGATAAGGATAAGTCTACAATATGGAGTGATAAGGATGAAAATTGGAGTGATAAGGTAGCAGACCAAGGTGCGGTTATCCTCCCTAATAAAAGGAAGAATCATGGAGAGTAATGCAAGGGATCTTGTTGGCATCCAATCACTGCATAGTGGGAAATCTGTTCAATCACTACAGCAATTTACTCCTTTAAAATACCTATGTGATAGCAGTAGTAGATAAGTACAAATCTTCCTATATTTGTATAAGTCTTTTACTCATTTAAAATAGCTAGGTGACAACATTAGTAGATAAGTACAAAGCTTCCTATATTTGTATAAGTATTTCCTTCTCTATCATTTTGTACAATTTAACTACTCTGTAAATTTTTGGAAAGTCTATAAATAAGAACTCTCTTCTCATGTTTTTTATGAGAAGTTTTGCCTACAGATACTCTTTCTTATATTTTTCTTTATGGTATCAGAGCTGAATTGTGAGACAAGAGAGTTTTAAATTTCAATTTGATTATCAATGGCCTCCACCATCTTTTTAAATGTTGCTAACTTTGTTACACTTAAACTCACATAAGAAAAATATCCTCTATGGCGAGAACAGATGCTTGCTTTAGCTGAGAGTCAAGACATGGTCGAGCTTCTCACAGGTGAAAGAGCTAAGCCTACCATGTACACCTATGTCAGAACAGATAAGACATCCACTTCTGAAGAAGGACCAAAACAATTATCATAAGATTTTCTCAAATGGTGAAAAGAAGATCGCCTCCTACGGGGATGGATCATTAGGACTCTTATGGAAGAGGCCTTGGGTCTAGTTATTAGTCTTGAAACATCTCAATCAGTTTGGAATGCATTGAAAGAAGCATATGCCTCAGATTCACAATAACGATAATTTACTCTTCGACAACAACTCACATACCTCAAAAAGGAACTAAGTCAATCCTTAACAGAACATTTGAGAAAATTCAAAAGTATTTGTAATAGTCTAGCAGCCATAGGCAATCCTATCCCTGATAAAACAAAAGTCTACTCCTTACTTGCAAATCTTGATCCCAAATATGAGTCATTTACAACAACAATGCTTAAACCACTAATGCCATCTTACTTAGAAGTAGTATCACTCTTACAAGGTTTTGAACAGCGAAATTCATGGATTAAAGAATTAAATTCTCCATCATATGCGTTCTATGGACAGCGCAACCAAATTCAGCAGATTCACACTTATAATAATCGCAGTTCTTAAAATAATCAATTCTTATCAAAAGGAAGAGGATTTCGAGCTACAATTAATAGTTTTCAATATTCAAATTTTGCAGGTAATAACTCAGGACCACAATCACTGTCCCAAAGAAATAACAACCGTGTTTCTCGACCACCACCACCTAGTAAACGATGAATGAATATCACAGAACTAGAGATGTATAAAAATGAGTGCTATCAGCTTTGTGGAAAGCAAGGACATGTCACCAAAATTTGCTGGAGTCTACTTAAACAATCAAGCCATGAGGAACTTCCTCAAGCACTCGTGGCTCTTACTATGGATACTTCCACCGCTGATACTAAATGGATCACAGATACAGGTGCTTCAAATCACATGACTGTTAATTCATGTATGCTTTCTAATCTCAAAAAATATGTTGGTTGTGATTCTGTGTTTATTGGCGATGGTTCTTCTTTAAAGATTGATGCAATTGGTGATACCTTGGTCTCTGACGATAAGAATGCATTAATGTTACATGATGTTTTATTAGTTCCATAATTAACAAGGAATTTACTGTCCATCAGTCAATTAACAACACAACATCCCTTGAATTGTGAATTTACTAATGAGCTCTTTTATGTTAAGGAACGAGCAATAGGGCGAATCCTACTAATGGGACAACATAAAGGAGACCTCTATGTTTTATCCAAGATTAAGGAAGCAAATTTTTCCAATAGATAAAACTCAAGAATAGAGGAGTTGTGGCATCAACGTCTTGGACATCCGCAATGATCTGCTGTTAAGATTTTGCACACAAAGAAGTTAATTGATATTAATCCAAATAAGAAAGTTGATATTGTCTGTGAAAGCTGTCAACTGGGAAAACTTAGCAAGTTACCATTTAATTCATCTAGTTTTGTTAGTACTGAAATTTTTTAGAAAATCCATTGTGATATTTGGGGACCGGCCCCTGTTTTATCTCTTAGAAAATTTAGATTCTATGCATGCTTTATTGATGATTATTCTCATTATATATAGGTAATTCCTCTTTGTGCTAAATTTGAATTTTCTAATGTTTATTTGGCATTTGAAAAATTTGTGCAGTGCTAGTTTAACAAGCAAATCAAAATTTTCCATACTGATGGAGGTGGTGATTTTGTAAATAAGAGACTTAAATCTCATTTTCAGGAACAAGGAATTATTCACCATATTTCATATCCTTATACCCCTGAATAGACAGGAATTGTTAAACGTCGACATCGCACCATTAGAGAACTTGGCATGACTATAATGTTCCATAGTGGTGTACCTAAATTTCTATAGGTTGAGGCTTTTACTACAATAACCTTTTTAATCAATCAATTGCCCTCTTCTTCACTAGCATTTAATACACCTCATTTTCGCTTATATGGTTCTCATCTTGCATATTCTACTTTACATGTCTTTAGTTCTAGATACTATCTGTATACTTAGAATATGAAAAGAAATAAATTTGATGCTAAAATTGTACCTTGTATTTTTATAGGTTACAGTAATCAACATAAAGGGTATCGTTGTCTCGATCTCAAAACCAATAGGCTTTTTATTTTGAGACATGTGGTGTTCGATGAAAAATATTTTCCTTGCCGAACGAAAATGACTTCAACTTCTTCATTCTCGAGTTTTACTGAATTTTTGGATACTCCTCCATTCTTCTCAACGGCCTAGAATACTGCTCCCACCATGGATGCATCTCCACCGATTCCATTATCTTTTCATACTTTACATGACACTCCAATATATCCAAATACTACTATACCTGATCTCGTAGTTGAAGATGTTACCCCTGATTCTCCTCTGTCTTGTGATCGTGACCACTCTGTTGAACCTCAATCACCAACTATGCCAGACACCCAAACACATTATAATGATTTTTTGGATACGACATCGTCTTCTCTGATAGATGTCTTACGACCTAATATAGGTAGCTCCTTACCCAGTTTCTCTTTATTAAATTCTGATTCTTCTTTACATGGTGCATAGGTCCAACCGCTATCACATCCTATGGTCACTCGAGCTAAACATGGCATACATAAACCTAATCCATGGTATGCACTCATCCATACGAGTGATGATATTCCTAAAGAACCTTATAGTGTCAAAATGGCTCTACAGCATACTGGATGGAAACAAGCCATGATTGAGGAACTTTATGCACTATATAAAAATCAAACATGGACGTTGGTACCCAGAGAATCTCACATGAATATCGTCGGTTCAAAATGGGTGTTTAAAGCTAAATTGAATGCAAATGGGACCCTTGATCGACTAAAAGCCAGGTTAATTATAAAGGGGTATCATACAGTTGATGGCATAGACTATACAGAAACTTTTTCTCCAGTTATAAAACCAGATACAATTCGTTTATTCCTTAGTCTAGCCTTAGTACAACTATGGGAAATTAAACAACTTAATGTCAAAAATGCCTTTCTTCATGGCTTTATAAATAAAGATATCTTTATGGATCAACCCCCTGGTATGCATGATCCGCTCTTTCCTTCTCATGTTTGTAAACTTCATAAAGCTCTTTACGATCTTAAGTAGGCACCACGAGCCTAGTTTGATAGATTTAGCTCTTTTTTGCTTGAACATGGATTCTTTTGTAGTTTAGCAGATCCATCACTTTTTATTATGCACACATCACTTGGTACATTAATTTTATTACTATATGTTGATGACATGCTTTTGACAGGATCTAATTCCAGGCTACTTACTAACTTTGTTCAACTCTTACACTCTGAATTTGCCATGAAAGATCTTGGCCCCATTCACTATTTTCTTGAATTGAAATTCGGCGAAATAACCATTCTCTCCGTCTTTCTCAGACTCATTATGCTTATTTAATCCTTGATAAAGCACAAATGCTTGATTGCAAACCAATGCATATGCCAATGGAGTCTAAAACTGAAAGACTCCATGACAACACACCTTATCCAGACCCTTCATTTATCATAGTGTTGTCGGTGCTCTATAATAGTTGACACTTATAAGACCTGATCTTTCTTTTTCTATCAATTATGTCTTTCAATTCATGCAATCACCATCTCTTACTAGTATGAAAATGGTTCGTCGCATCTTAAGATATGTCAAAGGTTCCATTCATTTTGGTTTACATTTAATTGGTGATACTACACTTGATCTTTATGGTTTCTCTGATGCAGACTGGGCAGGTTATCCAACTAAACGAAGGTCAACCACTGGTTTTTGCACCTTTTTAGGATGGAATCTTATATCTTGGTGTGTAAAGAAGCAACCAACCATTTCTCGATCCAACACTGAGGCCGAGTATCGTGCTATGGCTAATACTACTGCTGAATTAATATGGCTTACTTTTCTCTTACGTGATCTTCATGTTCCCCAAACACAACCGTCGATGCTTTTCTGTGATAATTTAAGTGCATTACATATGACTATTAATCCTGTTTTTCATGCTCGCAGTAAGCACATTGAACTAGACCACCATTTTGTTCGTGAACGGGTCTCAATGGGACTTTTTGTTACTCGACACATTCCTACTACTCTCTAAATTGTGGATGTCTTTACAAAGCTACTATGTAAAGCTTCTATATATCATTTCCGTCATAAACTTTTCCTTCAGCCTCGGTATAGTTTGAGGGAGGGTATTAAACAGAATGCCTCCTCTAACACCAACCACCTTGTGTCTGCAGCATGGAGTGATAAGGATGAGTTTACAACATGGAGTGATAAGGATGAAAATTGGAGTGATAAGGTAGCAGACCAAGGTGCGATTATCCTCCCCCAATAAAAGGAAGAATCGTGGAGAGTAAAGCAAGGGATCTTATTGGCATCCAATCATTGCATAATGGGAAATCTGTTCAATCACTGCAGCAATTTACTCCTTTAAAATAGCTATATGACAACAATAGTAGATAAGTACAAAGCTTCCTATATTTGTATAAGTATTTTACTCCTTTAAAATAGCTATGTGACAGTAGTAGTAGATAAGTACAAAGCTTCCTATATTTGTATAAGTCTTTCCTTCTCTATCATTTTGTAAAATTTAACTATTCTGTAAATTTTTGGAAAGTCTATAAATAAGAACTCTCTTCTCACGTTTTTTATGAGAAGTTTTGCCTACAGATACTCTTTCTTATATTTTCTTTAAAGACAATGCTTCCTTCCATTTTTTGCAGTCCAGATTCCTTTACAAGTCCAAAGAGGTTCGAACTTCTTTTATTAATTCGTTTATTTGGACTTCTATTCGAGATTGTTACTATTCTCTTATTCAGAATTCTCAATGGATTGTCAATAAATGTTCTTGTTTGAGCTTTTGGAATGATAAATGGTTGGATTATATCATTGCTGATAAAATTGGTATTCCAACTCATGTTTGAAATATTTGACTACTACTATTTCGGATATTTATTAGCATAACTCTTGGCATCTTCCTCCTAACTTCATATACGCCTTTCTTGGTTGCCAAGACATTGAGAGTTTAATTTTTTTCTCATCGTGACATGGATTCCTTGACTTACTATCACTCTTCTATTAGGACTTTATCCTCTAAAGATGCCTACATGCACTCTCGGTCTTATGCTTCCAAGGTGGCTTGGGGTAAAGAGTTGTGGTGACATTACCTCCCTCTATCTAGATCATTTTTAACATGGCATCTTCTTCATGGAAAAATTCCAACTAATGATTTGTTGGTGTCTAAAGGATTTTTTATGGCTTCCTGTTGCTATATATGTGCTCGAAATCCTGAATCCATTACTCACATCTTCACTCAGTGTCCATATGCTAGGACTATGTGGCATGCTCTAACAAGTTTATTCCAAGTCACTTTGCCTATTTCTAATGGATTGCTGCAGTTTTTAACTCAACTTGGTCGCTTAAATTCTCTTCTCAGTTGCAAGATCTTTGGAGAGCTGACTTTTTAGAGGCTATTTACTATATTTAGCATGCTCATAATAGAGCAGTATTTTATGATGATTTTATTCTTGTTCACTTGGCCATTCGAAAAATATGCAAAGCCATTACAGATGCGTCAATTTTCAAACTTGGATGCATGGACAATTCTCAAGTGCAGCTCATTATTCTTCAGTGTTTGCACATCTATGGAATCGCTCGTTATCCTCCTGCTGTTTTTGGAGTTCCCTGGTTCCCTCCACCTTCGAGATGTTTGAAACTTAACACGGATGGAGCTGCTAAAGGTGCTCCAGGCTCAGCCGGGGTAGGTGGTGTCTTTAGGAACCATCTTGGCTATACTATTCCTTCCTTTTCAACTCCTTTAGGTATTAATTTGCCTTTGAGGCTAAGCTTTGTGCGATCATGATAGGGGTTCAACATGCTAAAACCCTTTGTCCTCTAAGCCTTTGGATCAAATGTGATAGTCTCTATATGGTTCAGCATTTGCAAAATCGTGACCCTGCTGTCCCTTGGTCTTTTAGGCATAAATGGCAAGAATGCCTCAACAGTTTCGCTTCCATGCATGTTCAAATCAGTCACATCAATATAGAAGGCAATATTGTTGCGGATAAGCTTTCTACTATGGGCTTAGGGCTTCGTCAAATCAAATGGTGGCCTTCTCATCCTTTTCAATGTAATGATATAGTGATTAAAGATTTATTAAGCAAAGAGAACTTTAGGTTCTCATCTTGATTTTGTATTGTCACTCATGTGATGGATGTTTTTGCTCTTTTTTCTCTTTCAATGAATAGGTCTGGTTTAATTCATGATGAGGGTGCTATTGATGTGTCAACCTAGTTGGGATGTCTTGTTACACTTATTGAAATCAACTCTAATCTAGCTATATATATATATATATATATATATATATATAATTTTCATTTACTCCAAATTTTACTCTTTAAAATCTAAAATAATTTTTTAATATTTAAATTAAATTCAAAAAATTTACATTTTTCGAACTAGAAAGCATAAGCACAATTTTTGAAATCCTTGACTCCATATAAGCATGATGAAGTGAATTGTCTCATAATTGTCAATAATGTGTAGGACAATCGGTACAAAATCATCACTCTATGGAGGTCGATGAAAAAGGTCGTGGTTTTTTTTTCCCCGTCATTTGTTTTTTTTTAATAGATAAAGGTCGTGGTTCAATTTGCCCCCTTGTAAAAAAAAAAGTTGAAATTTGTGAAATGTGTTGTAATGGATGAGGAATTGTCTTGTACATGATGTACAAGTCTATTATTTCTGTTTTCTCCCCCTTTTCTTCCATCTCTCGTGTTTGTGTATCTCTTTTTTATTATTTTAAGATTTCATTTTTTTTTTTATTTTTTTACCACATTACTTAGGAATGAAAAAAGTATATAATTTCTTTTTATGATAAATTGGGTTTATTACATAAATGGTACCTTAATTTTGGCATATATTTCATTTTGGTACTAAATTTTTAATTTTTTTATTTTCAGTTACTAAAATTCTATTTTTTTTAAATTAAAGTACTTTAAACATATTTAATCAAATTTAACTTATGTGACAGTCGGAATAAGCATTTCTTAGTATATTTGCTACGTAAGCATCCCAATAAACAACATAATAATCTTGTGGGCCATAGAAAATAAAATTACTAAAGAGAACAAAATTGAAAATGAGAAAACAAAATTATTTTCTAGGGTCCATAAGATGATTACACTGCTTAATGGGATGTTTACGAGGTGAATGTACTAAGAATATGTTTATTTTGGATGCTACATATGCTAAAATTTGATTGGATATGTTTGAGGACCTTTAACATAAAACAAAAATAGAATTTTAATAACTGAAAAAAAAAATTAAAAATATGATATCAAAATGAAATATATGGTGAAATTAAGGTACTATTGGTACTATAAACCAATCATAATTTTTCACTAAAAAATAATTTTTTAGTTTTTAACTATAATTTTTCATTTTTTATCGAAATAAAACTATAATTTTTTTTATTGATATTCATCATATATTATAATTAGTTCATGTATTTTTTTGATAGGTTGCATTAAATGTAATATTCATTTTTAATACTAAAATGAGAAACTGATGAAATTTAAATTTTAACACCACCTTTACAATATTAAACTTGAAGCATTAATTTTTTCTTTTTGTTTTAACTAAAGAGGATTTCATTAGATAGAAATAGGCATACATAAGAAAAAGAGACTGAGATGCTTGGAAAGCGACAACAGAGTACATACCAACTCTACATAACAGCTCAAAATTCCTATCACTTGATAAAAAAGAAACTCATCAACCCAACTAATACAATCTTGATAGTGAAAATTTTGCATTCAAGAGATAAACCATAATAGAGATACACTCAAAAAGTTAAAGTGTTGTTGATGTAGAATTTTAGCATCTAAATAATCTCAAAAAAAGGAGAAGTATCAGTTAAGTGTTTGGAACTCAGGTAGACTAGATCAAAACACTGATACCTTCTGTAGAATAGTGGCTACCATGCTTACTTTGATAAAGATGGAATCTTATGAAGAATCATTTGAATTTTGAGTAGATCAAATCAAAAATTCTTCAAAAAGACACAATTTTTTACAACAAGAACAAAAGACTCCATGAAAAGGAGACAAACTGAAAAAACCTTCATCAATCTTATAGATCTAATAAAATACCTTATTATTTAGTGATCTAAGATTAGTGCTACCAAAATCAAATAGATAATTCAACCTACAAAATGTTCTTCAATTAAAAAATTATAGTTTAAAAGAATTAATTCATTCACCTGACAGAAAATTAAAAATAAAGGACCAAAATATATGGAAGAATATTTAATTTGTTGTTTTGTATATGAACTCACTATAACCTAACTAAATAATGTCCTCGTGTGGCTAAGTACTAATTCTATAAATTTTCGTGCAATAATACATGAAATTAAAAACTAAAGAAAAGTAATTTTATATAAATCAAAATTTTTAACTTTAGAAATGAAATTAATCGGTAAAAAAAGCCATAAATCCCTTATAATGAACTAACTTAAGAAACTCCAGTTGAAAATATAGCTAGAAATTGTTTTTTTCTCCTTTATTCCTAGTTAGTAGTTTAATTTCAAAATTAAAAATCACTTAATTGCTATCTTTCTTTTCATCTCTTTTTACTACTAATTATCACTACAATTAATTTTGTAAAACCTATAGTATAATTCAATGCACTTGAAGGTTTCAGTCAATTCTATTAAAATGCTTTTTACTCATATTTTTATTTAATTTGAAATGTTATAGACTTTTATTACATTTTTTTACTTTATATAGTGTAATTTTTGGTTTATTTTCTCTAAGAAATATATATATATATATATTAGAATTTTGTGATATTATTATTATTATTATTATTATTATTATTATTATTATTATTATTATTATTATTATTATTATTATTATTATTATATAAAAAAAGAATAAAATATATTACAATTTTAGAACTAAATAATGTTATCAATAATCTACTAATCAATATGTAGTATATTTAGTAGAATAGGGTGTTTAGTAGAGAAAAAATAATAAAAAGTGGTTATTTTTTAAATATTTTTTGAAGTTAGTTTAATAAAATTTCAAGCATACAAATTTTTTTTATTGTTTATGATAGTTTTGGTTATTTAATTATTATTTTATTTTAGTAGTCAATGAAACTTTAATATTAAAATAATAGTTTAATTCAATTAAATTTTGTACAATATAAAACTTAAAAAATAAAAATCTTATTACTAAATAGATAAAAATTAAATTTTAGATACATTTAAAAAAAACATACTCATGAAAGAAAGTAAAAAAAAAAATGTCAAAAGACATAATTGATACCGTCTATATATATTCCTATTTAATTAAAGGATTTTTTTGTTTTCTGAATAGGGTTACTCGGATAAGGAAGGTAGCAGAATCTGTTCATAAAAAGGACTCTACCCTGAAAATGATTCTTAAGCAAAAAAGGAATACTCTCCTACTAGGATTAGGATTCCTATTTCACAAGGAATTCTACTCCTTTCAAGTTTAAGCATCACTATAAATAGGATCTCATACCTCTCATTCTACATCTTCTTATTCTCTCATATTCTAATTGTTCCTTGCTCTCTATACAAACTCGCTTTATGTTCTCTGACTTAGGCATCAGAGTGTTTGTGGGGACTCTTCCTACCTCTCACTTTGCCCTTTGTTTATTGATTGCAGGGTCTTAAGCTCAAGAGTTCCGAAAATAAGTTATCAAGTGGCACCGTCTGTGGGAACTCTTGGGAAAAGCCATTCATATACCTACTAAGCTAAAGACATCCATACCATGACTTCCAGCCCACCACCAACTTTGACTCCTGAAACTAACATCAATACTTCTGCACTCATTCCTTCGACTGATCTCTCAACCCCTCTCCTAAAAATAGTGCTTCTAACCACTTTTCAGTATGCCAGAACTTCGTCTGGGCATACACATTCACTTCCTAACAACACCTAAAGAGGCCCGACTTCGGGCACAGACTTTCCATATTATGCTCCTTTACAACACCATCATCATTCAATACCCTTCATACCTTTTTCGAGTTTAACAGACACACCAGCAATTACCATACTAAACTTGAACACTGTAAACCAAACATTCAACCTCAACCAAACCAATAAAGAAGTTATGATACAAAATATCCAAGCGCAAATAGCCTTAATACAGTAACAGCTAAATGCTTTAATACAAAGTGGGAATTCTGAACCAGCTCAAATTGATAATAACATGACACCCCAACAGGCACCAAAGACAAGTAAGGGAAAGGGTAATGCACAGGAAGGGGAATGTAACTCAACAATTCTGACTCTTGACGACTCAAAGTTAGCTAAAAAAGTTGAAGAGGTTATACACAAAGCCCATATAAAATCAAAAAATGAGGAAAAATGCGTTGTGGATAGCAGAACTCCATTCATAAGAAGGATAATTCAGATGGAGATCCTTACTAAATTCAGAATCCCACCGCTTGATCAGTATGACAGGATGGGAGATCCCATCAACCATATATCAGCGTTTAGAACAAGGATATTGCTCCAGAATATGAATGATGGAATCATGTGTAGGGTCTTTCCAAGCAGACTCATAAAGAATACTCAAAAGTGGTTTCATCGACTCCCGGAGAAATCTGTCACTTCTTTTGAGGATCAGGCAGAGCAATTTCATACCAGGTTTGTCACCAATATTCCCCCAGAAAAAAACATCAATGATCTTTAAATGTGCTAACAAGAAGTCGATGAGTCTCTGTGAAGTTATCTTGATTGGTTCAACAACAATAGCTATGCATATCGAAAACCTCATTGACAAAGTTGCCATAGAAACTTTGAAAAATGGCACTAGACTTGGAAAGCTTAAAGAAAAGATAATTGTTAATATAAGGTATGCCCTAGTGGCATTCTTGTAACTATTGAAACATTGTATATAATCCCTATGGCAAAAAAATATTCTTTTAAATAAATATGTTATTTTTTTAAGTATTTATCCTTTAGTATTATGTTGAATAAATTTATTATCAAAGAGTTGATAATATGAGTTATAAATATATTTAGTACATTTACTATAAATTATTCGCAGTCGATTAATTAATATTTGGATAATATTAATTAGACTATCACCTCTGTCTATTTTCCTTGATTAGTGTGAGAAACTAATAGTGGTAGGTAGTGAATCTCATGCTACTTGATATGAGTGATCAGAATAGACATGTGGATACTCATTGGATGGGTTAATTGAACAGTGACATTAATATTATGATTGCAAGGATATTCATATATAATCAACAATCACAATCTAGATTATAATGGTGCATATAGTCCTTTGACTTGAGGTGGCATAGTCATCCACATTTAGGTGGTTAGAGTTTGTTATCGCTTACATACTTGTGTTAATCATCACATAGGTATATAGCGTGTGGTGGCTCTAATTAGTTAAATGTAGGGATGAATGTTTAACCAAGATGGGATTCATTACTTGGTGTGAAACAGGATAGATCCTATACTATCTAAGTTTATTCTTGATGAATAAATTCCTAGCCAGGATAAATACAACATAGTCTGAAAAAGAGTTTCAATACTAGAAAGAGTTCTAGTATTTGTTGTATTTTATCAAGAATTAAAACTTAAGATGAGGTCATATAATAAAGCTATTAGAGTTTGATAATACCTTGACTCTAGGCTATATTGGGATCTTTAATGAAAGGAATTTAGTGCATGATAATTATGATCAGGTTTGTGTGAATCATAATATGCATTCATTTCTAATTGGGTAGCTGTGATATCGATACTAGGGGTCACTCACAGCTTATGAGAACTAAATGTAAATAATTGGGATTTTCACATTTAGAATTGAAAAGAGTTTCAAATAATATTAAATGTTAATATTATATTTTCTCATTGCCATTTAGACATGAACCTAGTAAGTCACACCTAAAAGATTTTTATTTATGCACTATAGTATTAATCTAATTATTGATTAAAAGAGTTTAATCAATTAATCAAGATTAATAGAATTAGATTTATGTTTTGAACAATGATTCTAGTGTATCATGAAATCTAATTATGTAATATCCCAAGTTTTAAATAATTTTAAACTGCATCGGGATATGCAGTGTTAATAATTTTAATATATATTTATGATTATTTAATTAGTTTGTTATTTATTAAAGTCATTTTTAATTATTTTAATTATTTTAAGTCCTTTACGTAAAATTTTCCCGAGAGTTTTATTTTTAGGGAAATTAAGATGTAAATAAATAAATATTAATTATTTTAGATGGTTTTGTGAATTTGCATGAGTCCATGCATGATTTTTAAGTGTCGAATAAAAATATATATGTATACATGCATTTAAATTAAATTAGGGTTTATTTTAATTAAATTATATTATATTATATAGTTTTAATAATAATTCAATGTCTATATATATGTATATGTGTATATATATTATTATTTGAGTGTGTGGTGTATATTAATTTGGGTATAATATTTACATATTAAAATAATATAAAATATAGACATATATATATATATGTACATATAATATATTTACCAAAAGTAAAAGTTCCCCGTAATTACAATTATGTCATCGTCTTCAACCTCCAACACCCGAAGTCCCTCTCCCTTCCCTCTGCTACCAGACGTCGTTCCCTCATCGTCATTGTGCTTCCTGGCATGCCACCCCCATTTCTAGCTCCCTTCGCTGCCTACTACCTCCTTCTCCGACGTCGTTTGGCTTGATATTGGCCGGAAACCCGAAACCCATCTTTAACTTCGTTCTCCTTCAACCGACCACCGTTCTTAATGATTCCACTGTGGTTTTACTACTAGAACTCCCTAGAAGTTAATTTTAAGCTCCTGGAAGCTTGAAAACTCGATTTGGTAAGGATTTAAGCTTGATATCATTTTCAGCCATTTGAGTTTCTTGATTTTTTTGAACTTCAATCTTGATGATTCAAGCTTAATTTCTTTACAAAAGTTGCTCTTAGTAGCTCAATATATATGTGGTAATTTTTGTAGAATTTTTTGAAATTATTTTGATTTTTGTGAATTTTTTATTATTTTATTAATATTTTCTAATTTTCTTAAATTAATTAATTAAATTATGAAATTGTGTTTTATGGTGTTTATAGGTCTTAAAATGCATTTTAGAAATTTATTTGTAATTTTTATGATTTTTATATAACTGTTGTGAATTTATTTAGTTTATGTGATTTTTAGAAATTTAGGTTAATTATGTGTTTTATTGAAATTAATTGGTTAATTGAGTATAAATATTGATATTATTGAATTATATGTTGAGGAATTAATTTTTGAGTAATTATACTATTTTTAGTGAATTTTTGAACAATTATAGTGAATTTATATATAGTGGGGGTATTTTGGTAATTTGATACTAAATTGGCTAAAAATATAATTAAATTGGTTTTAATAGTTATTTGAGGTATAAAAATGATTTCTATAAATTATTTAGTATTTTTAATCAATTAAAACTATTCTTCGTAAATTATTTTCAAATTAAATATAATATACTATTTTTTTTAAATAAATGAGTTTTTATTGATTTATGATATGTTTTAGGGTTAATTATGTAATTTGGAGCTTTAAAATGTATTTTGGTCAATATTTATGAATTTATTGAGAATTATCAATTTTTAATAATATTTTATCAAAATTAGGGTTTTTATGTATTTATCGGTAAAATAATTATTTTTAGCGTTTAAATCTCTAATTTATTATATTTTGATTTATAAAGGGCAATTTTGGTATTTTTTGGCATTTTAATGTATTTTGTAATTATCCCGTGAATTGTAAACCTCGGTCGGTGGAATTGTAGTTTGGAAGTTCGATCGAGGGATTTTGTGGCTGTATATTTTTGAAGTATGTTTCTTTGCAGGACCGGTTCTACTCTTTAAGTAGAGAGATGTATGTTTTACAGGGGAGGTTCTGCCGGATTTTCAGTAGAATTTTCATAAAATGTGATATCCAATTGAATTCCTATTCATATTCTCAGTCTGGTATTTCTAGATCGAGTCTCTAAAATTTCGATAGATTTATTCTAATTCCGTATTATCATTTATTTATTTAGTTGTGCCGAGACCAATGCCTAGTGGACCAGGCCCATTGGACCCGTCTCGTGGAGCACAATAACTGTGAGTTGTTATCTTATATATATGTGTTCCAGGATGCATGTTTTTAGAAATGTATGATTTATTTTATAAATTATGCATAAATGGTTTAATTATTCCTTAGGTTTATTTTTGGTATATTTTTGGTATATTTTAAATTATATGCATGTTTTATTATGAATTTATACTTAAAATGTTTTTAAGTAAATTTATCGTTTATTTATAGTTTATTTTATAATTAAATTGAATTTATTTGACGTATATATACTCGAAATATACCTGGTTTATTTTTGGTATATTTCTAGTATATATATGGTTTATATTGTTATTTTAATTAATGTCACGCATCATTTATTTTATGAATGTATGTTTTATATATGAATGAAGGATATCAATAGAACGTGCTACCCAGTGGGCAGCACTAAAACCGAGTACATACCGGTACGATGATAGAATTTAGGTTATATTACTAACCTATTTGTGGATATTGATCGGATTGATTTATTTGATGTAAGATGTGATTTGAGAGTGTGATTGTTGGAGCTCAATTGACCAAGTGTCTCAGGGCCAATCACACCGACAGTCAGACTGCTGGAGCTCGGTTGACTTAGTGTCTCAGGGCCAGTCTACTGTCCAAATGGAATAAGTGAATTTATTTGGAATAAGTGAGCCTGTATGGCTAGAGTGTTGTCTAACACTGTTTGAGGTTGTGAATTTCTAGGGTTCTATTTGATCCTTCATAATCGGATATTATTTCCGTATTTATATAAAATGATTTTGCTACATCTGTGTGATTTTGCATGTATATATATATTTATTATATATACTATTGAATGTGTGCATTTATCATTTAGCTATGCATGTATATATATTATAACAATTCACTCAGTGAGGTCTGACTCCCCTCCGTTGACTATTTTTTAGGAGAGTGTTCATCTTCAGACCTCAGTAGCAGACCTTCACGCTGGATTCTTCTGCCGCGGCTTTACTATGTAAACTACTCACTTGACTTTATTTTATATTTTAGACACTGCAGTAGTTGTAGTCAGTTGTGAGATTTATGTGCTATGTTTGTATGAGATATGTATTTTAATGATTTGAACTGAGATTTGTATTAAAAGGTTATTTATATATGAGATGAGCTTGTTTATTTAAACGAGTTAGTGGACTATACTTATTTTATTTATGAGATTTATTTCCACTGCAAAATATTTTATTTATGTTATTATTACTATTGCATGTTTTATTTTATTTTAAGGCTTACTACGGGTTTCGGATTCGAAAGAATTCTCGTTCCCTAGCGCCGGTCATAGCCCTGTTTTGGGTCGTGACAAATTCAAATAAGAGTATTATTTATTAATTAATATTTAATTGATATTGGATATTAATTAATATATATTAAATTAATAAATATATATATGTTGTTATTTATTTATGGACTTATATTAATGGTCCAAATTGGTTTGGACATAGGCCAAAATTTATTTTGGACCAAAGATTAATTAAAGTCCATATCTATGTATATGTATAATTTAATATGTAAAATAATACATTTGATGTATACTTTACATACAAATTTATAAATTAATATGTGTAAGTGGCAAGCTCAATTATTGAATTAAGCAAGGTGGCATATTAATTAAGTGGATATTTCTAAAGCAAGCCTAGGTGTCATTTTTAATCATTTGGATGGTTAGGTGTATACCTAAGGTGGCATACTTAATAATCACTTAATTAATTAATGCATACTTTTCCTTAGTAGAAAATTACTACACATATATCTTTTGATATATCTAAGGCAAGTCAAGTGACTTGGTAAGAGAAAGGAGGATGCAAAATAATGCTTAAGTGAGTTTTTACTTAAAGAGTTAAGAAAAATCACCAAGTAATTTTGGTTATGATAAGATCATAAACCAAAAATAAACACAACATATACTAAACATATACTCTGTACTTGTGCTCTTAATTAAATTAGTACAAGTTACTAAGTTTAATTAACACAATTAAGTGATAGATAAGGCTTTGGTATTCCAAACTAAAGGCCTTACATTTGGAGGGCTAAGTATTTGATTCAAGGAATTAAACAAAAAGGAAGGCTTATTCTACAACAAGTAAGTTTACAAACTTATAATTATTTAATTATTTATTTGTATATTGCTTAATTTATTTAGTTGTGTATTTTAATGCAATTTGAATCCTGAGCAAATGAAATTCTTCATTTTATGAAGGGTTATGATGAGTAAATTTTTGAAATTTACTCTATTTAGACTTGTGCTTACTACACATGTATTTATGTCTAAATACCATAACTGATTTCTAACACTAATGACCAAGGAACTGGGCACCTTTGCGGAAGCAATGGCGATGGCAGTCAGAATGATAAAAATGGATGAAGATAGAAGGATGTGAAGGGAGGAAAAGCCACCAACCAATGATGAAAGACCAAGACCCAAACGAGCAAGCTTCCTAAAAATAAATTTCAGAAATCCGATAGAAAGATTTGACAGGGAAGCAGACAGATACACACCTCTCGATCTAGAATTCTCATGTGGATCAGACAGAGTGGTGTCGGAATCACTCCATCTAAGAGAATAAGCCCCAGCCGAAGATCCACACAAGATAGGGGATAATACTACCAGTATCATCGAGAATACGGGCACAAAACTGAAGATTGCAGAGAGCTGAAGCATGCCATAGAAAGACTGGTAAAGAATAGTAAACTCAATAATTTTACAAACACATCTAGAGGGAGCAGAAACCCGACTGCCCAGGTGCAGGACAAGTCAGAAGCGAAGAAAGCTCTAAAGGAGCCAGTTGGTATTATTAATATGATTATTGGCAAAGAAAATACTGAGAAGAAATTGAAACGGAGTAGGGGAGAAAAGCCAGTCTTTAAGAAAGGAGAGATCATATTCAATTCAAAAGATGGTTCACATGTTTGCCATCCCCATTGTGACGCCCTGGAGATAAATGCATACATAAAAAAATTACTTGGTAAAGAAGTTATTGGTTGACAATGGAAGCGCTATCAACGCATTATCCTGGAATGCTTACAAAGCGATGGGAGGATCTATCACCAATCTGAAGACCATGCAGAACCCTATCACAAGCTTCTGTGGAGGAACTATACATCCAATGGGAGTCGTAGAGTTAAATCTAGAATTTGGGAATCAAGACGACGAAGAAACAAAAGTTATCAGAATAATATTCAACGTGGTGGATCTCCCACTAGCTTACAATGGAATCATAGGACGGTTGGTGCTCTATGAAGCTGACACAGTTACCAATATCCGACATTTGACTATGAAAATTCCAGTTGAGAGTGAAACTCTTACCATCTAGGGAGATCACCATATGGCTAGACAGTGTTACTAGATAACCATGAAGCCTTAGGCAGAAGCCTTTCCCCTAGAAATATGGGAAATAGAGAAACAGGGCGCCGGTCCATAACCAATTAATGACACGAAAGCTCTATAAATTATGGATAGCGAAGTGGTGAAAATCGGTAATGAACTTGACCGTGACATCAAGGAAGGAATAAAGGAAGTCCTTACTAGACACTCAGAAGACTTTGCTTTATGGGCATTTGAAATCATCGGTGTAGATCCACAAGTTTCTTATCACAGTTTAAACATCAGATCGGGAGCAAAGCTAGTGGCCTAGAAAAAAAGAACCATTGCCTATAAGAGATAGAGGATAATTGCTGAGGAAATAAAGAAGTTGTTGGAAGCTGGATTCATCAAGGAAGTTACTCATACAAATTGTGCAGCCAACATGGTACTCGTCAAAAAAGCGAATGGGAAGTAAATGATGTGCGTGGACTATACTAATCTTAATCAGGCATGTCCCAAAGATAACTACCCATTGCCCACAATCAACCAACTCGTAGACTCCACTACTGGCCATGGATTATATAGTTTTTTTGACACGGTATAAGGATATCACCAAATACTAATGAAGGAAGAAGATCAGGAGAAAACGTCCTTCATTACCCATGAAGGCCTGTACTGCTACAAGGTGATGCCTTTTGGACTGAAGAATGCTGGAGCAATATATCAAAAATGATGAACCAGGTACTCCATTACTAGATTGGCACAAGTGTGGAAGTATACGTAGAAGACATCATCATCAAAAATAAGCATGCAGAATAACACCCAGCGGATCTGGATCAAGTTCTCTGATTATTGAGCAAGTTTAAGATTAAGCTAAATCTAGAAAAATGTGTCTTTGGAGTCAAAGCTGGTGAATTCCTAGGATTTATGATATCCCACAAAGGTATTGAGGCCAACCCGGAGAAAATGGAAGTCATACTCAACATGAAAGCCTCAAAAATATCCACGAAGTATAAAAGCTAAATGGCAGAATCACAACATTGGGGTGTTTCATTTCATGCTCAGCCAAATGGTGTCTACCATTATTCTGAGCTTTAAAAAATTCTAAAAAATTTGTCTGGTCAACAGATTGCTAAACGGCCTTCAAATACATCAAGAAATTCCTGTCCTCACCACCTTTACTCAGCAGACTTGTCCCAGATGAAACATTGTATTTATATCTCTTCGTAGGTCAAGAATGCATCACTTCAGTACTGGTAAAAGAAAAAGGAAGTCAACAAAACCCAATATATTACATTAGCAAAATGCTCTGAGGATCCAAAGTCCAGTATCCCATATTGGATAAGCTGGCTATGGCTGTGGTTCATGTGTCTATAAAGACCAAAGACCTCAGGAAGATTGGTTCAATGGACAGTGTTACTTGGAGAATTTGACATTGATTATAAGCCCCGCCAACAAGTGAAAGCCCAAGCATTAGTAGATTTCATTCAAGAAATGGCTCTAGAAGATCTTACTTTGACCAAAGCACTGGAATAAATAGTCTATATTGACGAAGCATCCTCCGCTCAAGGGTCCGATGCCGAAGTGATTCTTAGAGGACCGTATAAAATTCACATATGATATACAGTCTGAATAGAGTATAATGCAACGAATAATGTCGCAGAATATGAGGCACTCATCATAGGCTTGAAATTAGTTGCCAAAGTTAGAGCTGAACACCTTATAATACACTCAGACTCCTAACTGGTAGAAAACCAGGTTAATGGCACATTTCAGGTTAAGGACACTAGCATTACTAAGGACGTGGACAAAGTCAGGCACCTCTTAAAATAGATTGAACAAGAAGGGGGCCAGTGGGAGATCGTCCAGATACCCAGGCAAGAGAACTCTGAGGCTGACCTCCTGGCTAAATCGACAACTGAAGTCAACCAAGCATTTAAGGACATGGAATTTACTGAGGCATTAACAAAACCCAGTACGAAAGATCTGAAGTCTCGGAGATATGGGAAGTCTCGAAATGGATGTGTCTGATAATCCAATACCTGGAATACAAAACTCTCCCTAAAGACAAATTGAAATCTCGAAAGCTAAAAATGATAGTAGCCCACTATTCTATCCACTAAAGGGTGCTTTACAGAAAATCCCTGTCACACCCATAGTCTAAGTGCGTCTCTCTAGAGGAAGGGAATTACATACTTAAAGAAATCCATGAAGGAATTTGTGGAGCACATGAATTCCACTATGCACTAACCCGAAAAGCACTACTCTAAGGATACTATTGGCCTACCATGTCTAATGATGCCCATAAGCTAACTCAAGCATGTCACAAGTGCCAGCAATTCGCTCGACTCAATCACAGGCCTTCCCACCTTTTACATCCAATCGGCAGCCCATAGCCCTTCACCATATGGGGGATGGATATCTTGGGTCCCTTCCCAACTTCCACTTCATAAAAAAAGTTCCTGATTGTGGCTATAGACCATTTCACTAAATGGGTAGAAGTAGAGGCAATTCTAACCATCACAGAAGCTCGGATACAATATTTCTTCTAGAGAGAGATTATTTATAGATTCGACATCCCTCACACTTTAATTACAGATAATGGCAAACAGTTTAACAATGAAAAGTTTAGAGGTTTTTGTTCAGACCTCGGAATAAAGCTCTGTTTCACCTCAATAGCCCACCTGTAAATAAATGGGCAAACGGATGTCACCAATAGAATTATCATGCAGGAATTAAAGAAGAGACTTGATAAGAAAAAGGGAAATTGCGTCGAAGAGATTAACAATGTAATATGGGCCTATAGAACCACTCCTAGATCATCCACCGAGGAGACACCATTCAAACTGACCTATGGCATGGATGCGATAATACCAGTGGAGATTGGTTCACTAAGTTACAGAGTCAGCCGCAGTCTCGATCACATCATCAACAACATTGATGCCTAAAATGCCTAGACCTATTAGATGAAAGGCGGGAGCAAATAGCAGTTACAGCTAAAGCACATCGGCAGAAGGTGGCACGATATCATCTTCGGTGTAGTCGCCCAAAACAGTTCAAAATAGGAGACTGGGTACTCAGAAGGGCAGATATTGGCAAAGGCAACTCAGGAATTGGCAAGCTGGGTCCAAATTAGGAAGGCCCATATCAAATCTCAGAATATACAACCAGAGGAGCATATAAACTAAAAGACAGAGAAGGTAAAGAGCTACCATGATTTTGGAACTTAGATTGCCTCAGAAAATACTATTAATAAACTATACTCATAATGGTATTCAATAAAGTATATATTCATTAAAATAACAATGTTTTTACAACTAATCGATTAAAAAAAAACTCTACTCTACTACTTGTATATCTAGACCGTCGGGCCCAAAGATGGAGGGGGAAACAACATTAGCAGCATCAGAAGGCGCAGTAGGCTCAGCAACAGTAGAAAACTCAAAATTATTCCTTGTACGTGAGGTAGTTGCCTTTAGACAAGCATCCTCCTTAACAGAAATCTTTGTAAGGTCTGCCAGCGTTATTCGATCCAGCACTTCCAGGTCTAACTCAGGATTCTGAGAAAGTGGGATCCTCCTACATTTCAGACCTGTAGGCCTTGAGAAATCCCCCTACCATGTTTTGGTAGGATCTTTTATCATTTTCTCAGGACTTCTCGACCTCAGATAGCCTTTTCTTCATATTTATAATCTGAAGATCCTACTCTTCAATCCTCCTCGTCAATTGACCTTGACTATACTCCATATCAGTAATTTTCTTCTAGGCCACCTCAGCCTCGAATTTTGCCTCTGCATATTTTGTCTAGCAAAGCTCTAGTGCTGCCTTTAAGCCATCCGACTTCTTCTTGAAGTCAATAGCTATTGTCCTGACCTCCATCTCCTTCAGACTATACTGAGTTTTCAAGTAGAAATATTGGTCCTTTGCCAGTAGCAAGGCCTGGGTCATCTGTGACAAGAGAATTTCGTGTTAACACAAGTAAAAGTGTAAGTAAAAGTGCAAGTAATAGAGATAACGTTCACTTACTTCTAATAAATGGTCGATCATCGAATTAAGTAGCCCCTTCGAACCCTCCTTAGACTAGCACTGCATATCCACTGGCAGCCTCAACGACTCTGCATACTGATCTCTCACTTGGTTGTTCAAGATGCTCGGAGGCTTCATTTTATTTAATATCCACCCCCTCATATCCAGACACCAGGACAGCCTCATGCATTGGACGTATATCTCTTCATCAAGCCCCTTAGCATCAAAGTCTTGATTAATCAACCACCTTTTCTGCTAACCTCCCTTCCCAGCACGGGACTATTCGACTATAATTTTGCCTTTAGGATCGATGACCATCTCCTTAGGGGCCGCAAGGGCTTTAGGTTCTGGAGAAGGGGATGCTTGTACTTCCTCTGGAGTTGTTGGCTCGTCAACTAAGGAAATATCATCCATAAAAGTAAAAAAGTCAGCCATCTACAATTAAAAAGATAAATAAAGTCAGAAGGATACCTCTAAATAACCCAAACATACCAATAGAATGAACACGGTTCAGAAAAAATCTCCACAGGTATCTCCTGGATACGTCCTTAGCCGATCGAGCTTTACCAAGACCATCGAGATATAGCCGTAAAACCATCTCCGTGCAGTGATTGTGAAGTTTCAGAGGTTGTTTCACCCTGTGGCACTCATCAAACCACATTCATCGGACATCCACGAAGTCTGACGGGTGCTCGATGATAAAAAAAATTATGCCTCCACTTCTTATGGAGGTCTGGAAGTTTTACAAAAAGAGTATGGTTGGGAACGGCTGACATGGAAAACATCAATTCTCCCTTCTTCCTAGCTAGACTATACAAATACCATAAGACGTCCAAATTAGGTTCCCTACCCTCTTCGTACATCAACTGGATAAACCCAATCAGAATCACATAGCTATTCGGATAGAGCTGACCAGGTGCTATGTTATACCTATTCATGAATCTTTTGGACAAAGGGATCTAATAGAAACTTTAAACCCCCCTCTAACTAGTTAAAATATACCATTAATCTACTAAGCCCTAGCATGGGAGTATGAACCCTAAACTCCCTATCTACTGTATAGAGGGTGTAATTGATAGGAATACGAAACCACCTCTGGTACCACCTCAGCAGTTCATCATCTATTTTAGATACAAACATGTCAGAGCTAACCTATTCTCTCGGTGCCATAATGTTTTCTATGAAAAGGAAAAAGCACACGAAAGAAAGAAAACAGGAAAAGGAAGGAGAAAGACAAAGATCACCTGGTTACAAAGAGCAAAGATCGCAGCAGACAAAAATGAAGCGACAGTAGCAATGCAAATGTGATAATGGCAAAATAAAAGGGCAAAATGCATCAGTTAATGAGCACAAAGATATTTATAGAGTTATATAAGCATCTGGAAACACGCCATTAATTTCCCTTATCATTACTTCGCTTCTCCCTATATCATTAAAGGCAATTTGGAAAAAGTATAATCCATTAATCGAGTGGTCATTATGACGGCAGCAAAAATTTCTTATCTTCTGACACACGAAAAGACACATCACTCAAGTGATTCAAATTTTAAATCCCTAGGAATTGAAGCAGTATAGCCATGCCTCGGCCCGTACACATCTTTAACAGCTCTTTTTCTATTTACTCAGAACTAGCATCCGAGCTACGCTTTTGGCATACTCCGACTATCTAGCACTCAAGTCGTGCTTCTAGTGCACCAAGATTAAAGTCCAATACCCTCAGGTCACTTCTATAGTACTGAGGTTCCGAGAATGTAAGCCTCGCGTCCTTGCACTGAGCATCTAAGTCCAGTGACTGAAGCTGGCACCCTTAAGTCGCTTTCATAATACTGAGATTTTGAGCATGTAAGCCTTGCGTCCTTGCACCGAGCATCTAAGTCCAGTGACTGAAGCTGGTAACCTCAAGTCGCTTTTATGGCACTGAGGTTTTGAGCATGTATGTCTCGCGTCTTTGCTCTAAGCATCTAAGTCCAATGACTTAAGATGGTGCCCTCAAGTCGCTTCTATACTACTGAGGTTCCAAGCATGTAAGCCTTGTATCCTTGCACCGAGCATCAAAAATCCAGTGATGATTGGTTTCGTCATATCATATTTACACGGACGGGTTAATCTATTGCATTCGATCTTGTAGATTTAGCATGCTCTAAAGGTCTAAATGACACCTCAACAACATGATGGTTTCAAGACTTAGTATCGAGCTTTACTTTCTTTCTATGACTGAGGCTGGCCACCTGAGCTCACCCTCCTATGTCACTGTGGAGTACCTAACTACTTCATCTCTATATAAAAGCATAAGTGCTTTATTCTACTCGAACATGATGGACATAAATATCCAAATATACCCGAGGGGGGGACTCTTGATACCGCCTATATATATTCCTATTTAATTAAAGGATTTTTTATTTTCTGAATAGGGTTACTTGGACAGGGAAGGTAGCAGAATCCGTTCATGAAAAGAACTCTACCCCAAAAAGGATTCCTAAGCAAAGAAGGAATATTCTCCTACTAGGAATAGGATTCCTATTTCACAAGGAATTCTACTCCTTTCAGGTTTAAGCATCACTATAAATAGGATCGCATACCTCTCATTCTACATTATCTCATTCTCTCATATTCTAATTGTTCATTGCTCTCTATACAAACTCTCTTTCTATTTTCTGACTTAGGCATCGGAGTGTTTATGAAGACTCTCCCCACCTCTCACCTTACCCTCTGTTCATTGATTGTAGCGTCTTAAGCTCAAGAATTTCGGAAATAAGTTATCAATAATGAAAGAGAAAAACTGTAATAAAATAAAAAGAAATAACAACGTTAGTTTTTTAAGCAGTCATTTAGGTTACAACTTATTTTCATAAACAGTTGTAATCAAATAAAAATAATCTAATGGTAAATAATTCATCTATACAGAAACAAACATGTGTACTATAGAAGGGGATTTGTTACAAAAAAGTTTTATCTTCAGTTGCTTTAAAATGCACGGAAGTCACACTCTTCGATATTATGGCAAATCAGGTGCTTAATAAAATAAAAATATTGACTTCAAAGATTAAATAAGTTTAAAATCGAAATTGAGATATGTAATAAATAAAAGTGAAAATTGACAAGTAAAATAGGTTAAAGTGAAAAAGTATGGATGTGAAATAGGATTAAACCCATAATATCTATTAATCCTTTTGGCCCATAACAAAATCATAAACTATTCATCCTAAAATGATTTGGAAATTTCATCTTATAATTTTCTGCGCACTATTTTTATTTAAGAAAAGTATAAAATCTTGAGTTAATGTAAGCATGGTGCAAATGGTTTTTTTTTTTAATAATTAGTATAAATAATTAATTTTTAACATCATAAGAGGAAAAAAAAAATTGAGATTCGAATCTTATTTATTCCAACCGGATATCCACACATTTATCGCTTGAAATGCTTATGGGGAGATGCAAGTTTTTGAAGTTTGTTTTTTTCTTTGGATTGACAAATCACATGACAGGAAAGTGTAAGGAGATGTTCAACTTAGCTACTGGGGCGCAGGTTATAGCTGTCAACGGCTATAAAATGATTAAATGCAAAAAAAAAAAATTAATGGAATCCAATTAAATTTTTATTTATTAATTATTTATAATATATATTCAGTATAAAATATATTAATTTACAAAATATATATATAATAAGATTATGAATAAAATATTTCTAATTATATTATTAATAAAATATACTTTATAATATTAAAAGAATAAAATAAAAATTAAATTCTTTTAAAAGAAATAAAATTATCAAATCAAACCAAATTAAAACTGTTTCATTTAATTTGATTCAGTTAAATACTAAAATTTGATTTAATTTAATTAAAATTTTAAAAAATTACAGTAATTCAATTAATAACATTCGGCTGCTCACTTCCATCCAATCTAATTTGAATTGTTAATTTTTCCTTGTACTATTGTTTATGGGAAAAACATAGTAATACTGTGTCTTGGATTTTTTTAAATGTTTATAAAGTTTGCAAACATCTTGATCTTTTAAATAAAATATTGATAAATTATATAATTATTATCAAATATAGTAAAAGAGAACAAAAATATTATTACTTAATTAAAATATAAAAATATATTATTTTTATAGATTTAAAATTAAAATATAAAATATAGAAAATAGAAGTTTATATGATCAAACTCTTAATTTCAGATTTTAACAAACAATTTATATCACTAATGTTTTCATTTAAGTGTGTAGAAATTTTATCTATTGTCAAATTAGTTGCTTAAAGGTTGGAGATATCAAAATACTCCTCAAAAAATTATTTATATGCATTTCAATGTAATATTTCAATTTATGCAAGTCTCCAAACAATTCGGAGCAACTATATACCAAACATGTACAATTTTGGACTTACAGTGGTATGCTCATGAGCACCTCACGAGCCCCTCATGGGCCACCTATGAATAGTGCCTAAAGAGCTAGATTTTGCCAAATTGTCTAGTGCTCCTCATGAGCTACCCTCACGATTGTGAGTAGCTGGTGAGGGCAATAGAGATAGCCTCCAACAGACATTTTCAAACACAGCGGCTAGCAGACCTACTCCTCACAATACAGAGCTCGCTCCTCATGACCGTGAGCGGCATTTTAACAGAAATAAGTTCAAGTTGATTCAAAAATCAACAAGAGACATTAGAGACATAATCAATACATACAATAGCTATAACTTAAGTTGTTTATCTATATAAACAACATTTGAAGTTCAATTAAAGGTTTAAGAAACTTTTTTATTCAATATACTCTCTTAAGCTCTCAATTAAGCTCTCAAAAACTCTTTCAAATTCATTTTATATTTTCATAACTCTTGTAAGAGTTGGGGAGTGTTAGAATAGATATTCTTGTTCTTTTATTTTGCTAGGATTAAGAAAATGGGAAGTGAGATTCTATTATACAGGAATTGATTTAAGTGTTTAACTATTAAAAAACTTAAGAATTTAGTTTTAGTGTGAGCCTTAAAAACACTTGTGAATTGGTTTTTTGAGTGAGTCTTATAAAATCAAATTGTAAGGTTGAAAGAGTGAGCCTAATACTCTTATGCAACCTTAATCCTATGAATAAGATTATGGGAATTAAAAATTCTAACTTAAGGATAAGTTAAGTGGAGACGTAGGATTATTGAGAATCTGAACTCCTTAAATCTTATGTTCATTATTCTTCCTATTCTATTATCTTTCAATTTTTTTTCATACCTCAAATTTATTATAAAATTCTAAAATACTTTATTTGCCTTATTCACCCCTCCCCCCCAATGGCATTTTCAATTGGTATTAGAGCTTGAATTTTAGAAACTTCATTACTAGAATACAAGATCATGGGGAGTGAATCTCAAAATATTTATTCACTTAGACCATTCTTTGACAGTAGTGACTATCGTTATTGCAAGTTCAAAATGGAGCTATAGCTTGATTGTGAGTCCATTAGACTTTGGGAAGCTATTCTCAAAGGTTGGTAACCACCCAATGCTACAATTGATGGTGTGCAAATAACTCTATCAAGAAGTGAATGGAACAATAAATGAAAAGAAGAAAATTACAAGAATAAAAAGGATATGATCACTCTACTCTCTTCTATAATAAGAGAAGAAGGAGGCAAGCTACAATATTGCATTTCAGCTAAGGAAATATGGGAGACCTTCGAGAACCACTATAAAGGCAATGTGTAAGTTACAAGCAAGAAGGTTCAACTTCATATGTATGAATATGAACTTTTCAAAATAAAGCCTTGTAAGTCAATCATAAAAATGACTAATGGACTTAATGCTCTTCTCATAACCTTCAAGAAACTTAGGAAACATTTCTCCAAGTGAGTTGTAAATAATAAGATTCTAAGAATTCTACTAAGAAGGATTGGGAATCTCAGGTCACTTTAATTGAGAAAGATCAAGACCTCTTAACTCTCTCACTAATACATGAGCTTACAATTAAGCAAAGAGGAGAAGAGTAAGAAAAGAAGGAAGATAAGAAAAAGAACATAGTATTAAAAGTTTTACAAAAAGAAATTAAATACAAAAACATTGAAGACTCTAATGATGAAGATAGTGATATTGCCATGCTCACAAGAAACTTCAAGAGGTTCTTGAGAAAGAAAAATTTCTCAAAGACAAAAGACTTTAACAAGAAGTATAAAGGGAAAGAAAGAAGAAAACTAAAAAGGTTATTTATTATAAATGTAAGAAACCAAGTCATATTAAAAGTGAGTGTCCTAAACTCAAATTCAAAAATAAAGGAACAAAGGAGAAAATGAAGGCCTTCAAAGCTACTTAGGATGACTCCTCCAAATCTGAAGAGGAAAAGGAATAATAATAAGTGGCTAGCCTTTGCTTTATATCTCTTGAAAATGAAAAATGAGGTACCATCTACTTCTAACTCCTTTTATGATGATTATTGTGAATATAATGATGATGATAATCATGATGATGAGAGCTCTATTATGAGCAAACTCTTACTTAAATACAAAAGCTTACTTTCTAAGGATAAGCATTATAAGCATAAGTTAACTAGTTTAACTAAGAAATTTGATAATTTAAAAGATGAATTTTCTATTCTTATTAAATCAAATGATAAACTTGCTAGCAATTTAAAATCTTTTAATTCCTTAGAAGAGTAACTCCAGAAAGTAAATAAATAAAAATCATAAGCTTTCTAATAAGGTGATAGAATTAAAAAATTCAAGTTCCAAATTTAAAAAAGGAAAAGAAAGTTTAGATAACCTTCTTGACTCTCAAAAACGCAATGGAAATACTCATGGACTTGGATATGTAAATAGAATGCTCTCTTCCTCATCATCATCTCATATTAAATTTGTTAAAGTATCCCGTAATTCTATTCCTTCTACCTCTAAACCAATTGAGACTCAACCGTTCAAAGCTAATGAGTCTTATATGTCAAATATTACAAGGAAGTCTTATAAGACTCAATCTTATATGACACAAAAAGTTAAGTCTCATGCTAAAAAAGCATAACCCAAACATGTTTTCATGTGCACTAGACACAACACTCATAAGCATACTACACAACACAATAAATATGTTGCACAGACCTATCAAAATATACACTATCATTATCCATGTATGTCTCACACTATGACTCAAAAGAGTTATAGGAAGCGCACACCTCCATAACATAAAAGACATGTTTCATACTTTAGGAAATCTTATCCTCCTAGGAGAGATAAATTTAAAAATATTGAATGTTCTTATTGTATGTGTTAGTGATATGCACTAGGTTAATCATTTGTGATTATGTATTGACTTTCTTATTTTATTAATAAAGAGGTATTTCATTATCATTTGATTTTATGATAATTATATGAATGGTTAATTCTTACTAAGGTCATCAAGTATGTGACTTGATAGTAAAACCCTTAGATTAAAATAAGAGTTCTATTCTAATTATCCCTAGCCATTTATTCATTATATAAATATTAAAGTATTAAGGCTAGTATGATGTTGACTGATGGTTATATTTTACTAATCATGAATATGAGATATTAAGTCAACTCATAAGTACATGATGAGAGATCATGTACTGGATTGACCCACTATAAGAATACTACATAGATTATTGTCATAAGTATTTCTCATCACAGTAATTTTATTTTGGTCCTTTGACCTTGAAATCATCATGGATTTCTACATAGCTATTTTATGTTTTAACACATTCTAACATTATCTTTTTAAATAGGATATTGTTGGATATGAAATTAGTTATGTGAGGAATGTGAGTAATTCAGAAGGAATTTATCCCTCATTAATATAAGAAAGATATCTAAGGGCCCCTTGATGAGATAGACTGAAGGAAAATGCATGGCCATGCTGAAATGAATTGATAAAGAGTTATCATTTTCAGTTTACTTGGAATCAAGTCATAATATTGAACTATATAAGGATGACATTCTATGCCTTATGTTCAATTAAGATATCATATGATAAAGGGATGATAAAATTCACTGTAATTAGGTTATTAACTTCACATGACTTGGGTAGTCATAATGTCTTGCTAGAGGCCACTTATGACTTGTAGGCCTAAATAAAGATTTAGACCCACTACCAATGTTATATGAACCTACAAGGTCACACACTTAGAACAAGCCCAAAACGAATATGGGTTTAATAAGCCCAAAATAAACTCTATGGAAATAAATAATTAAAGTGTTTTATTTATTTATTTATTTGTTTATTTATTTAAGATAAATGTTATTTTAAATAAATAAATAAATAAGATATTATTTCTGATTTATTTATAAAACAAAATCAGAATATAATAAATGGAAGTTACCAAAAGGTCATTTGTAGGTGAAACCCTAATTTGGAGTCTATAAATATGTTATATTCTCTAGGGTTTAACACACTAGTTTTTCCTGCCTCTAAATTCATTTTCTTTCTTCTTAGAAAAAATAAAGACAGATTTTTTATTTTGTTCTTGATTTGTGAGACAATCAAGAAGGTTACTAGCACACACACCAATTTGTTTTATGAAGGGCTGTTTATGTGGATACCTATAGAGGACGCATCCTTTTAGAGACGTCTAGATCCAAAAAACCAAAGCAAAAGCTCAAGGTAAGGTGTCACTAGTGTGAACCTCCTCTCATCCTTCCATAAAAACTTGCCTCTTCTGCATCTTAGTGAGATTCTTGAAACCCTAGATTTAATCAAGTAGTCGAATTACATGGATCTAGGTTTGGGAACGTGATAAATTTTTAATTTTTCCACTGCGTTTGTATCATGAAATACCAACAGTATGATCAAAGGATACATTAATAATGTGTGCTTCTATAGAAGACTACACATAAATTTACTTTCTTTAGATTATCTTGAAACTAACAAATCTAGACCAAGAAAGGTTTGAGTTCAAAAGAATATTTAAATTTCCATGTGTAGGTGTGCTTAAAATCCATAAAAATGAAAAGTAAGTGGTATCAAAATAGTAAATGTTTAAGGCACATAACCGAAGACAAGAAGAAATTCAATAAGCTTAATGCTAAGGATAGAGGACATATTACATTCAAGGACAATGCCAAAGGATATATAATAGGCATTGGAGAAATTAGTAATCCTCAACCTTTATCTATTCATCATGTGTTGCTTGTTGATGGTCTTAAACATAATGTGCTTAGTATAAGTCAATTATATGACATGAGAAATAAAGTAACTTTCTATCTTAAAAACTGTTTTAGTAGTCTTGATGAGGACAAAGTAATTTTTTATGGTGAAAGGATAGACAATGTCTATGTAATTGACTTGAATAAGGTTGATAACAAAGACATCAAATGTTTAACATCCATTTTTCATGACACATGGACATAGCATAGAAGGTTAGGACATGCAAACATTGAGTTTTTAGATGATCTTCGTAAACATGAACTTGTGATCGGTTTACCTAAACTCGTATTCATTAAGGATAAGCCTTATGATGCTTGTTAAAAGGGAAAACAATCCAAGTCTTAATTTAACCTCAAGAATGTGGTGTTAACCTCTAGACTACTAAAACTTATACATATGGATTTGTTTAAACCAACTAAAGTTGCCAGTCTCGGTGGAATACACTATGCATATGTATTAGTTAATGACTACTCTATATACACTTCGGTGTATTTCCTTGCTTATAAGAATGATGCTTTTAAAGCTTTTGAAAATTTTTCAAAAAAGTTCAAAAAGAAAAGGTTTTTGTAATTCATCTATAAAAAGTGATCATAAAACCGAATTTGAAAATGAATTCTTCAAAACCTTTTACAATGGAAATTGTATTTTACATACATTTTCTTCTTCTAAAACACCTCAACAAAATGGGTTGTTGAAAGGAAAAATAAAAATCCAATGGAAATTGCTAGAACAATTTCATGAGTATAATTTACGTTTATAATTCTAGACGAAAGATGTTAACATATCTTACTACATTTCAAATAGAGTTTTCAAAAGACCTATTTTAAATAAAACTTCTTATGAGCTTTAGGACAATAGAAAACCCAAAATCTCATATCTTAGAGTATTTGGATGCAAGTGCTTTATATTGAACACCAAGGATAATCTTGGGAAATTTGACTCTAAAGCTGATGAAGAAATTTTTCTAGGCTATTCTACATTTAGCAAAGCATACAAAGTCTTTAATAAAAGAACTATAGTAGTTAAAGAGTCAATCCATGTTGTATTTAATGAATCAAACTCACTTGATCCTAGAAAGGATATTTATAGTGATGATGATTTTATAGATATGCATGTGAATGTGAATACTTAAAAAGAAAATGCTATCAAACCTTTAGAGCTAGAAGAACTTATAAAGGAGGATGATAAGGAAATACCTCAATCTACTTTGCTGGATAATCTTCCAAAGGATTAACAATTCAAGAAAGCTCATCCTCAAAACCTCATCATTGGTAATACTACAAAAGGGGTAACTACTATATCTAAACTTAAGTCTATTATTAATTTAGCATTCATTTCTCAAATTGAACTAAAAAATGTTGACGATGCATTAAATGATGAATTTTGGATCTTTGCTATATAAGAAGAGTCAAATCAATTTGAGAGAAACAAAGTTTGGACTGTAGTTCCTAGACCGAAATATCATCCTACTATATGCACCAAATGGGTATTTAGAAATAAGATGAATAAATAAGGTGCCATAACGAGGAACAAAGTTAGACTAGTAACTAAAGGTTATAATCAAGAGGAAGAAATTGATTATGATGAAACCTTTACCCCGGTTGCAAGGTTAGAAACTATTAGAATGCTATTTACATTTACATCATTCATGGATTTTAAACTTTATCAAATGGATGTTAAAAGTGCATTTCTAAATGCTTTTATTGAAGTGGAAGTGTATGTTGAACAACCTCTAAGTTTTGAAAGTTTTCATTTTTCTAATCATGTATTCAAACTTTTAAAAGTATTATATGGATTAAAACAAGCTTCAAGAGCTTGGTATGAAAGATTGAGCAATTCTTATTAAAGAAAGGTTTCTCTAAATGACAAATTGACACAATTCTTTTCATAAAGAGATCTAAACACGATTTATTAGTTGTGCAAATATATGTTAATGTTATTATTTTTTATGATACTAACCATTGCTTGTGTGAGGAATTTTCTAAGTTAAAGTAAGGAGAATTTGAAATGAGTATGATGGGTGAGCTCAAGTTCTTCCTTGGATTACAAATCAAGCAATGCAAAGATGGGATTTTCATCAATTAAACCAAATATGCAAGGGACATTCTCAAGAAGTTTGGCATGGATGGAGCTAAATCAAGAAAGACTCCTATGAGTACCACCACCAAACTTAACAAAGATGAGAATGGAAAATTGGTTGATGAAAAGCGATTTAGAGGTATGATCGGATCCCTTCTTTATTTAACTGCTAGTGGACCGGATATTATATTTGCTACATATTTGTATGCTAGATTTTAATCTAGTCCTAGAGAGTCTCATTTGAATGCTATCAAAAGAATTTTTAAATATCTTTATGGTGCATTGCATTTAGGACTTTAGTATCCTAGAAGTTCATCTTTTGACTTGATTAGTTATTCAGATGTGGACTTTGCCAATAGCTTACTAGATAGAAATAGCACTTTCGAAACTTATCAATTCTTAGGACAATGTTTAGTTTTTTGATTTATCAAGAAATAAGTTTCGGTTGCCTTATCCACTACTAAAATAGAATATGTAGCTAATAGTTATTGTTGCTCACAAGTTTTATGGCAAAAACAACAAATATTAGACTATGGCATTGATATTAATCACATTGCAATAAAATGTGATAATACAAATGCTATAAAGTTTAGCAAGAATCCTATTCAATAGTCTAAAACTAAGCATATGGATATTAGACATCATTTCTTACATGATTATATGCAAAATGGTGATATGCTTCTTGAATTTGTTGATCCTAATCATCAATTAGCAAACATCTTTAACAAGATTGAATTTTATCAAATATAAGCTTGGTATAATTGATGGTTCAAGCTTGTCTTAATGACTTATTAAATTACTGAATTGATGGTTGAATTCTTGTGTAATCATGTTTTTAACTCATTTTTGCTTTCTGTTTATTTTTCGTTATTGATACTCTTTTTTAAATTCATGTTTTACATTTATTTATACTTTTGGTTTATTTTTATTTTTAATACTTTATTATGATTACTTTTGAAGAAATTTTTTATTTATAAATTTTATCTTGTATAAATTTTGCTTTTGAGATATTTGTTAGTTAAACAATTAATTATTGAATTTCATTCAATTAATTAATTATTTAAAATTAAAAAAATTTGAAAAATAAAATTTCAATTTTTCTCATTTATTGTCTTATGATTATAACTGTAAAAGCATTTGATTTGGTTGCAATTTGATGTGATTTGGTGTTGATTTGATATAATTGGACATATTTGTCATGTTTTGAGGACTTAATTGCACATATTTTGGAAGTTTAGGGATCGTATGACTTCTCCATCATAAGCCTTTACACATGACCATTGGGAGTGTCAGAGAGCAGTGCCCCTTATGAGCGTTGCTCATGATTATAAGCAGCTCGTTAGGAGCACACTGTCCCTCGAAAATCCCAATTCTTCTAGGATTTGGTTTCTCTTTTATAATATTCCTATTTTGCAATGATTAACTCCTACTTTTTATTATTGTTTTTGCATTATTTTGATAATTTTTTTTACTTAATTTATGCCTATATATACCCTCTAAATACCTTTCTTCAAATCCTCACATCATTATTTGCAAACCAAACTCTTTCATCTGAAGCAAAATCTCTCATCTTTTCTCTTATATTATTCAAACTCTAAGTGCATTCTCCATAGCTCCAAAGAAGAAAACTCAAGATGCTCATTCATCTTCTAGGAGAGCAACAGAAGATCAACCTAAGAAAACTCCCCCTACCTCCTACTCTCCATCTCAAATGAGGCAAAGGTTAGCTTAATTTAGAGAAAGAAAAATTATTTTTTCTAAATTCATGTCTCAAGCAACTCTAAAGAAGCTGGGCTGCTATAATGAAGTTAGAACTATGCTTGAGAATGTAGGTATGTTTAACCTTGCTTTTAATTTTTATCCTACCTATCCCTTATTGGATCATGAATTTTTCTCTACGTATTGTTTAAGGACTCACCATATGGATGAGCAAAATCCTGTTAACAATATAAAGTAGACTAAGAGGGAGAGATAGATTCTTAACATCTTAATAATTTGATGTTATTTTTGGGTTTAAATAAGGGGGTCTTACTTCTCCTACTCCTACTTGGTCTCTTAATTCTTTTTAAATTCAACATGCTAACCCTAATGCAAAACCATTTAAAGTAGGACATACAAAAGCCTCTCTTTTTGCCTTAAAATCTCTTTGGTATATGCATAGGTTTATCACTTATTCAACTCATACTAGGGGACTAAGTAATGAAGATGTTAAGCTAAGAAGATGGCTTTAATGGAGATTTTAGTTAGCAAGTGATAGTGTAAGTGGTGCTTTATGTGTGGGAGGCTTTATCACTAGAATTGCTCCACTTTGGGATTATCTTGAACAATATTCCTTCCATTCCTTTGTCTTTCCTTGATGATTACCTCTTGAGAAACTCTAGGCAATTCAAACTTATTAAAGATATTTGGGTTTGAAAAGACAAAGTAGGAGATCAAAATGTTGATGAGGAGCTATAACAAGACTTAGAAGATATAAAACACATAGGCACTTATGGTCTTAAAGGTGTTCAAATTAAAGAAGAAATCTCTCAAGAGCATGTTCCCTCTCAAGCTCAAAAGAAGAGGCAAAGAGGATCTTCTACCTCTTAAAGTGTTGATAAAGAACCAGCTTGGGTTGGTGGCTTCTTTGATCATCTCTTCATTATTGAATCAAAATTCAACAATACATTTGATCAAGTAGACATTAGACTTGATCGATTTGAGCATCGTGTGGATCACATAGAGTATGATATTCATCAATTGTATGCTCATCATGACATACAATGCACTTAACCTCCTCTTCCACCTCCTCCTCCATTCCACGATCCTCAAGATGGACAAAACCTTTAGATTTTCTTAAGATTTGATCTATCTTTATTTTCATTATTTTAGTTTTTGGTATTTTGTTTCCTTTGGGACTTTTATTTCCTTTAAGTCTATTTCTAGTTTATTATCTCTCACTTGTCTTTTTGTCTTTAACAAAAAAGGAGAATTTGTGTTATATGATATGCTAAGTGTTATATGATCATGTGTTAGTTATCATTAGCTAAGTTTTACATGATTATGTGATAGTTAAGTTTGTTAAGTTTTAAAATAAGTGCTATATGTACTATGTTTGTGATGTGTTAAGTAGTACTACTTGCATTATAAGTGATGCTAGTTTTGTTATGTTTGAAATTATTTCCCTTTATTTTGCCTAACATTTTTTAATAATCATGTTTTTAACACATTTTTTATATTAGGCTTTGTTTTTTTTAGTCCCCCATGTTAATTTTATTTTTTTTATTTTGACAAAAGGGAATAAAGGATTAAATTTATATTTCCTATCATGATCAAAAAGGGAAGAAATAAAGAAATATTTTTTTTTATAAAGGAGAAATTTTTTTTATGATTATTTTCAATTGGTATCTTTTCTTGAAATTATCTCCTTTATGATTATTCTATATTTAAATTTTTAAGAAACATGATATTTTTTAATCCTTATATATACTTTGTTAATTCTTTTTCTTTCTTTCCTTGATGCATAATATTGAATTCATGCATATATTAAGGGGAGCAAATTTATTGCATCTTTTCAATTTTCAAAGGAGAGCAATTTTATATAGCACATGTTTATTCACATTGTTTATTTTTGACACATACACACATTTTATTAATTATCTTATTAAATTGATTGTCAAAGACAAAAAGGGAGAGATTGTTGACCATTTGCATGATCAAACTCCTAATTTTGGACTTTGATAAACAATTTAGATAACTAATGTTTTCATTTAAGTGCATAGTAATTTAATCTATTGTCAAATTAATTGCTCAAAGGATGGAGATATCAAAATACTCTTTAAAAGAGTATTTATATGCATTTCAATATACTTATGCAAGTCCATAAACAATCTGGAGCAATTATATATCAAAAATATACAATGTTGGACTTATAGTGGTGTAATATCCCGTGTTTTTTTAAATTATTTTTACACTGTACCGAGATATACAGTGTCAATAATTTTTATGCATTATACGATATTTTATGAGTTGATATGTATTTTAAACCTATTTTAATTACTGTCTATTATTTTCAGTATTTTACGTAAAATTTTCCTGGGACTTTCATTTTCGGGGAAATTTCCACGTAAACAATGTATTATTAATTATTTTAAATGTATTTACGGGTTTGCATGAACTCATACATATTTTTAAATTATTAAATAAAGTCTGTGTGTGTATATTTATTTAATTAGGGTTTATTATTACCCTAATATTTTATTATTTATTTATTATTATTTGATTATTTTATTTATTATTAAATTATTAAAATTTATTATTTTATTATTATTTATTTATTAATATTTAATTATTTTAATTTATTTTATTTTTTTTCTTTTTTTTCTTTTCCTTTTTCTTTCTTTTTCTTTTTCTTTCTCTTTCCTTTTTCTTTCTTTTTCTTTTTCTTCTTCTTCTTCTTCTTCTCCCGCGGGCGCCGACCACCACTATTCCTCACCGCCGTTTCTCCCTCCTCCGGCCACCGTTTTCGACACCGCCGGTCTCTATCTTCTCCTTGAGCTCCGGTGAGTGTTATTCTAGCTTTGGTTTGAGCTAAAATGGTCTAGAATTGCTTAGGTTTCGATTTGAATATTTCGGCCACTTTGGGTTTTCGATTTTTTTGAGCTTCGATTTGGATGATTCATGGAAAATTCCTTCACAAATGTTGTTCCTGGTAGCTTAATCTTCATGTATGAATTTTTGTAGAATTTTTGGAGGTTGTTTGGATTTTTGGGTATTTTTGAATATTTTAATATTATTTTCTAATTTTCGGAAATTAATTATTTAAATTATGAAATTGGATTTTATGGTTGAATTAGGTGTTGAAATGAATTATAGGAATTTATTTGGAATTTTTATGAATTTCTAAGTATTTATTTTTAATTATTGAAGTTTAGGTGATTTTGGAAAATTAAGTTAATTGTGTTTTAAATTGAATTTAATTGGTTAATTGAGTTTAATTATTGATATTATTGATAAATATGTTGAGAAAATTAATTTTGGATAATTGTATGATTTTTGGTGAATTTTTGAAGTAATTTAGGTATATATATATATATAGGGGTATTTTGGTAATTTTACCCTAAATTCTCTAAAAATGTAATTTAATTGGTTTTAATATTTATTTAAGGTATAAAAATGATTTCTACAAAATATTTAGTATTTTTAACTAATTAAAACTATTTTCCGGGAATTATTTTCAATTATATATATAATATACGGTTTTTCTAATAAAATGAGTTTTAATCGGTTTTTACAGTGTTTCAAGGTTAATTATGTAATTTCTACCTATAAAATGTATTTTTATGATTTAAGGATATTTTTGGTATATTTGAATATATATTCTGTGTTTGTGGACCCCGGTCGACAGATTGTAGTCTGGAGTCCGACCGAGGGGTTGTGATTGATTGTGGTGTTTATTTTTGAAGTGTGTTTCTGTGCAGGGTTGGCTCTACTCTTTTGAGTAGAGAGATGTCCGTTTTACAGGGGAGGTTCTGCCGGATTTCCGGTAGAATTCTCGTAAAACGTGATGTCCAGTCGAACCCTAATTCTGTTTCCGTATTTTAATACTCTAGATTTAATTCTAGGATTTCTATTAGGTTTATTCTGATGTCGATTAATTATTTCTTGTTTAGTTGCGCCGAGACCGAGGGTTAGTGGACCAGGCCCGTCGGACCTGTCTCGTGGAGCGCATTAGGTGAGTTACTATATTATATATATATGCTTAGGATGCATGATTTAGAAAATGCATGTTTTATTTTGACTAAATATGCATAAATAACATGATTTATATTCAAGTATATTTTTGGTATATTTTTGGTATATAATAAATTATATACATGTTTATTAATAAAATATATTTAAAATGTTTTTAAATATATTTTTAGTTTAATTCATGATTTGATTGGATTTATTTGACATATATATACTCAAAATATACCTGGTTTATGTTTGGTATATTTTCGGTATATATATGGTTTATATTGCTATTTCATTTATATCCATACATCATTTATTTTTGTGAATGAATGTTTTATATTTAAGAATGAAGGATATCAATAGAACGTGCTACCTAGTAGGCAGCACTAGGACCGAGTACGTACCGGTACGCCTATAGTATTTAGGCTTTATTACTGACTATTTGTGGATATTGATTTGATATGACTATTGATATGTGAGATATGGTTTGGGGTGTGATTGCTGGAGCTCGGTTGACCAAGTGTCTCGGGGCCAATCACACTGGCAGTCAGACTGCTGGAGCTCGGTTGACTTAGTGTCTCGGGGCCAGTCTACTGTCCATATGGATTAAGTGGATATATTTGGAATCAGTGAGCCTGTATGGCTAGAGTGTTGTTTAACACTATTTTCTGAGGTTGCGATATTCTAGGGTTCTATGTGATCCTTCATAAAAGTTGATTTTCAGACAAAATATATAAAATGATTTTTCTGCATCTGTATGAACTTGCCTGTATATATACATATTACTCATATACTTTTGACTGTATGCATTATCACTTAGAATGTATGTATATATATTATAGTAATTCACTCAGTGAGGTCTGACTCCCCTCCGTTGACTATTTTTCAGGAGAGTCAACTTCCTCAGATCTCAGTAGCAGGTCAATACGCCGGATTTCTTCCGCCCCGGCTTCTTTATGTAAATTATATACTTGAGTCTTATTTATTTTATCTAGACACTGCAGTAGTTGTGATTTTCAGTAGTTGTGATTTGCAGTAGTTGTGAATTAAAGTATGGGATTTTATGTACTTTATTTTAAAGAGATGTATTATAGTAAAACTGGATTTGTATAAAGATTATACATTTATGAGATTATATATGCGATGTGATGAGTTTTGAATTGAATCCAGTTGATATGGATGATATTGTAATATTTATGATTTTTATTTTCCGCTGCATATTATTTTTTTATGGTTATTATTGCGTATTTATTTTATTTTTAGGCTTGCTACGGGTTCCGGATTCGAAAGAATTCCCGTTCCCTAGCGCCGGTCATGGCCCCTGTTTTGGGTCGTGACAAGTGGTATGCTCATGAGCACCTGATGAGCCACCTATAAATACTGCCTGAAGAGATCGATTTTGCCAAATTGTTTAGTGCTCCTCACGAGCTACTCTCATGATTGTGAGCATCTCATGAGGGCAGTAGAGATAGCCGCTAACGAATGTTTTCAAACACAACAGCTAATAGGCTTGCTTCTCATGAGTCAAGGCTTGCTCCTTACGACCGTGAGAGGCATTCTGACAGAAATATGTCCAAGTTGATTCAAAAATCAATAAGAGACATTGGAGACATAATAAATACATCCAACAATCATAATCTAAGTTCTTTATCTCTATAAACAACGTCTGAAGTTCAATTAAAGGTTTAAGAAACTTATTTATTCAATAGACTCTCTTAAACATTTAGTTAAGCTCTCAAAAACTCTTTCAAATTCATTTAATATTTGTCTAACTCTTGTAAGAGTTGGTGAGTGTTAGAATAGATATTTTTATTTTTCTATTTTCTAGGATTAAGAAAACGGGAAGTGAGATTATATTCTAAAGAAATTGGTTTAAGTTTTTAAACATTAAAATACTTGGGAACTTGGTTTTAGTGTGAGTCTTGAAAACACTTGTGAATTGGTTGTTTGAGTGAGCCTTATAAACTCAAATTGAAACGTTGAAAGAGTGAGCCTAAAACTCTTGTGTAATCTCAATCTTGTGAATAAGATTATGAGAATTGAAAATCCTAACTTGAGAATAAGTTAAGTGAAGACGTAAGATTGTTGAGAATGTAAACTCTTTAATCTTATGTTCATTATTCTTCCTACTCTATTATCTTTCAATTTTTGTTTATACCTTAAATTTTTCATAAAATTATAAAATCTTTTATTTGCCTTATTCACCTCCCATCTGAGGCATTTTCAAAAGCCTAAGCTGTTTAAGACGGATGGTGTATCATCTTATCATGGGGCCAAGGCAATGATAAAGGTTATGGTCTCTCTTCAAAAGTCCTAATATAAGGATAATGATAAAAAAATAATAATAATAATAAATAAAAGCTAAATTGTACCTTCAATTTCATTTCAAAATCACATTTAAATTTTATATTTTTTATTTCAATAGGGTTTTTTTCAAACTTAAACTATATTGGACTTTTTTAAAAATATTTTTATAATTAAGTACTATAAAAAAATTAATATTGATCAATAAAAATTAGTTTGACTAATAAAGAAATTAATAAATTTTCTTAATAAGATGTACATCGCTTAATTATAACATTTTTTAAAAAAATTTAATATATGAAAATATTTTTAAAAAAATTTCTTAATTTTATAAAAATATTTAAATTTTTTTAGCTTATAGAAAATTTTTAATTTTTTAATGTATATTACTTGATTGTAAAATTTTTAAATTTCTTAATTTTTTTAAATTTATAGAAATTTTTAAATCTACAAAAAAAACTTTTAAAATTTTGAATTTTTTTAAAAATATTAAGTTTATAGAAAATTTTTTATTTTTTTTAAAATGTATCTTACTTAATTATAAAATTTATATATTTTTAATTTTTTTACTTTTCAACTTTTTAAAAATCTTAAAAAATATTTCTATAAACTTAAAAACTTTGCAAACATACATTTTGAATGAAATTTTATCGATTCTTTTTGATATTCTTTTTGTTATTCAAAACTAGTTTTTTTTAATAACGGTTAAAATTAAACTTTATCCAATATAATATAAGTTGAAGGTGCTTTCATATTTACTTGTTTTAAAATAAAGTAATATATTTTATTTAAAAATATTTATTTAAATTTACAAAAAAGAAAAAGTGAAAAATATTGTGTTTTTTGTAAAATAATATCATTTTCTGTAAATATAAAAATTAAAGTATTTTTTAGTTATAACTTGATATATTTACATTAAATTGTTACATTATAGAAAAATAAACTACTTTTTATTGAAATTAATTTTTATAGTTTTTATAATTATATAAATTGAAATTATTTTAACAAACTTTACATAAAATTATTTTAAATTAATAAAAATTAGTAATAGTTTATGAAAATATATCAAGTTATAATAAAAAATATCAATTCTTACACTAACGAAATGTAATGTTATTTCCAAAAAAAAAAATCTTTTCACTTTTTTTATGAATAAAATAAATTTTCCAAATTAAGATTTTTTTTAAAAAAATACCAATTTACAAAAAACATTTTCAATTGATAAAGTGGCAATAATGCTTATAAAAAAATTCAATAATTATAACAATTAATTCCATAAAAATGGTTGAATTTTATATAAAGTAATAATTTAACAAAAAGAATATATTCTCTCATAAAAAATATATCAAGTTATAACCAAAAAAAATTAATTTTTATATTTATGAAAAATAATATTATTTCACAAAAAGTAAAGTAAAATTTTTACGTTTTGTTTTTTAATTTTGATTAATTTTCACAATCAAATTAAATTAATTTGTTTTGAAACAAAGAAACGGTCGAAGACACCTAAGTTGAAAGAAAAAAATTTTTATTGGGACAAAAAAATTTAAAATCCAATTTGGGCATTATTCCAATTTGGGTAGTTTTCTTGGGCATTAAAAAAAAAACCACAATTTTTCTTACTTGCTTCTTCTCTTTTTGTTTTTCTTTATTAACAAATTCTTAACTATAAATAATTATTAATCTTCTAGTAGATCATTATGGTGGTATCTATTATGTCAAATAAAGTTATATATTGGTAGATCATGATAACAATGACTAAGAAAATAGTCAGATTTTATTCTGATAGACTCTTTCATCACATTTGTATGATGTTTTCAGTCTAAAAAGGATTTTTCTTGCGTTTCCTAAAAAGATATCATTTGTTATTTTATTATTTATTAATTTTGGAAAAATATCATTTGTTAGTATAACAGTTAATCTCAATAATATATTTTCTAAAGTATGCAACTTTTTATTTGGTTGAATGAAACTTTGTTAAAAAAAAATAAAAGACAAAGAGATAAAGAAAATAAACATTAGAATAAAGATGCACGTAGCTGAGTTATATGGGAAATTTGAGTAGAGATTTATAATTACCTCTTGTATTTAGTAGTTATAAAATTTTGATGGATTTAAATTGATCTAAAAGGACTTAAGAATGTCTAATTTTTTCATACACAACTTTCAAACTTCATGTTTTCTTAGAGAAATTTATAACCACTTTATTTTTACATTATACTATTAATATTTTTAAACTTAATCAACATAAATACCTTTAATCTAATTTTTTATTTTTATTAATAAAAATTTTTTAAATTAAGTATTTATCATATACTAAATTAAATCCATACAACAAATATTTTCTAAAAAAGGTCTAATGGTCAAAAAATTTAGACATTTTTTACTTGTTCCGATTTTAGCTCATTTTTAAAATCTTAATAAAAATATCTAAATTTAATAAATCTGTAGTAATTATAGCCCAAAATTAATTTAAATTAAAATTGAGTTGGAGGTGATGATATGACATCTTAGATGGCATTATTAATATAGGGTCTACTGCACATCAACTAAATATTTACATAAAAAAGACTAAATATTTTTAATTTACAGTAATTTTATCTCAAATTTTTAATTTTGACATAAATATCTTAATTTTTTTAAATACATTATATTTTATTATTAAATATGTAATATTTAGAAGTTAATTATAATATTTAAATTATCGATTATTTTTTATAATTTATAAAAATTTTAAAATATACATTGTACATTTAATGTTAAAATATATTAATCTAATTACTAAATTTTTAATTATTGAATTATCTAAAAATAACAATAATATTTACAAAATTAATAACTAAAAGTATTATTAAAATTTAAAACATATTAACACATGTATTAAAATTTTATGAGTATTATATTATATTATTTATTAAATCTTAAACACATGAAATTTAAATTTACTGCATACATTAATGCTTTTCAACTTTTTATACATATATGGACACATATTTAATTTTATTAATATTTATAGTTATTAATCATGTATTTTAGTATTAAATAAATAATACACATTTAAAATTTTATATTTAAATAATAAATAATTTAAATATTATTATAATAAATAATTTAAATATAAAATTATGTACAGTTTTATTAATTAAATTAAATTTTAGTTATTAATTGTGTAAACATTATTTTATTTTTAAAAAATTTAGTAATTAGGTTAACATATTTTAGTGTTAAATATATGATGTATATTTTTTATTTTTTATAAACGGTAAAATGAATTGATAATTTAAGTATTATAATTAACTACTAAATATTACATATTTAATAATAAAATATATGTTATTTGAAAAATTTTATTTATACGAAAATTAAAATTTGGGATAAAATTAGTACAAATTGAAAATATTTGGTCTTTTTATGTAAATATATAGTTGATATAATAGTAGCTCCTACATCAATAATATTAGAGGTGTTTTATGATTTGATTTTATTGGTTTAAAGCTTAAATTTCTAGCCAAAACAATAAAATTGGTTTTAAATATGAGGACTCTTAACCAAACTAAATACAATTAAAATTTATTCAAACCAATGATATTTGAAATTCGTTTGGGTGATCAGTTTGGTCGGTTTAATAAAAATATAATAAATAAAGAAAATAAAGATTAAAATAATCAATAATATATCTCTTGAAATCTACTAAAAATATAACAAAATGCAAAATTCATATTATATACTTAGGGCACTGTTCGTATCATAATTTTGCCTCATATTTCAAAATAGTACTAGATTTTTAATTTTTTTCAATACCATAAGTTCTATTTTTACTTCAGATTAAAGTACTTAAAATATATTCGATCAAATTTAACAAATGTAGCAGTCGGAATAAATACATTTTTAGTATATTTACCATCTAAACATCTCATTAATCAGCTTAATTATCTTGTTGGCCCCATAAAATAAAATTTGTTTGTGGGCCTCATAAAATAAAATTTTAGTCAATTTTATTTTATGGAGCCCATAAAATGATTAGACTGCTTAATTTGATGCTTACATGATGAATATACAAAAAAAATATTTATTCAAGCTTCTAGGTATGCCAAATTTGATTGGATATTTTTGAGGTACTTTAATTTGAAGTAAAAATAGAATTTGTGGTACTGAGAAGAAAAAAATTAAAAATTTGGTATCATTTTAAAATATCGGATAAAATTATGATATCAACGATACAATGAACCCTATATACTTATAATTTATGGCATAATGATAATAATAACTACTAGAATAATATCTACTTCTGTAACAAAATCCTTAAGTTTCAAAATAGGACATTAGTTAGGGGGGCAAAAGTTTTGACTGCCAAACTAATTGAATAAATTTATTAGTAAAAATTTTTTATCGCTGTCTATAAAACGGTGTCATAATATATCACAATTTACAATTGTAAATAATACAATAAAGTACAAAAAATGGTTCATAAAAATATTGGTATGTAAAAACATTTATTAAAATATTTAATATACATTTATTAAAATATTTAATATTTTAATAATAACCACATAATAGTGATTAAATTTTATATATACAAAAGAAAAAAAGTCATTAAAGAAATAAAAAGAAAAGGAGATAATTTTTTTGGTTAATAAAATATTGAGATGCCTATCTTATATGATGCGTGATATGTGAAGTCTATTCATTTTGAAACATTTTATATAGTAATAGAGTTGAATTTAGAAGGAAAATTGAAGAATTTTGACAATATAGAATGTGATTTTTAAAAAAAAAAAAAAAAAGAAGTCGAGTAGACAAAAACGTGAAAGAAGCAGAAAACTAAAGAGAAAAAAACAAAAGGATAAGTAGTTCAAGCATCTTTTGAGGTAAAATTTATTTTATTTTTAATTAAATTTGTTTCTTGAGATTAACTAATAAAATTTTTAATTTTGTAAGTCTCATTTAAATTAAAAAAGAAAGAGTTGCTTCCAAATTATTTATATATATAATGTTTTCAAATTCTCGCCAGGGGGGCCTTAGTAGTTCCGCCCCTGCTTTTGGAAAAATTTTGTTTGGAATAGGATTTTTCATATAAACTAGGTGTCGTGATATTTTAGGTAGATGGTAGTGGGAAGAAGACATTTTAGGAGCTGTTTTGCGGACGGATGTGCAGAGAATCATCCGCTGGAGAAGGCGATTTACTGAGAAATTTATCAAAAATGTTCATTTGTTTTAGACTTCTTTTACTAAAATGCATTTATTTTTCTTTTTTTATTAAAAAAAATTATATTATTAATTAAACTTTATGATACAAAGAAGAAAGCAAGATTTACAATAAATACATCTACTTTTCATTTATTATATTTCTCCATTTTTATTTTTCTTCCATATCTTTTAAAAAAATAATTTTTTATACCTTTTTTATTTTTTCTTTTTTCTCTTTCTTTTTTCCCTTTTCTATTTCTTTATTTTTTTTCTTAATTTTATGTTCTTCTTCTTTATTTTCCTGTTTTTTTTCTTGTTTTTCTTTCTTACTCTCATTTTTTCATCTTTTTTATTTTTCTCTTTCTCTTCCTTTTTTTCATTTTCCTCTGTTTTTTTTCTTCTTTTATTTACTTATCTCCTTCTTTTTTCTATTTTCTCTTTTCTTATTTATTTTTATTTTTTCTTTCTTTATCTCTTTTTTTTTTCTTTTTTTAATTAATGAAGTATTAGCCAACATCATTGGCTCTATATTTGCATATTTTTAAATTTTTAAATAATAAAATTAAGTTAAAATTTTAAAATCAATTTATGAAATAATTGAACTTAATGAACTTAATTTTATTAAATAAAAAATAACTCAATGAAATTTAAGTTAAATAATAAAATTAACTTAAATTTTTAACTTAATTTTATTAAATAAAAAAGTTTAACTCAGTACAATTTATGTTAAATAACAAAATTAAGTTACATTTTTTAAATAAATTTATGAAATAATTTAACTTAATTTTATTAAATTAAAAAATTATATTAATATAAAAATAAATAACTAAAAAAATTATTATATTGAAAAAATGAGCTAAATTTGAGTTCAACTAGAGTTTTTGCAAGCCAATGATCTCGAGTCGAAAAAATTACAAATAAAAAAAATATTCCATATAATATAAATTTTATTAAATAGTTGCATTATACAATAAAATAATAAATGCCTATTAACGAATATAAAAATCAGAAAAATAAAAATTTAAGTACTCAATTGAATCTACTAATTCTTTAAAAACCTATCAAACAAAACTCAAAAATTTCAAATTTAAATGGAAATGTGATAATAATTTGACGAAAATATATTTAAATTTAGAACGTCAAATTAAAGATGTAAAAAATAAGTAAGCATCAATAGAAAGAAAACCAAAAAGCTCATAGACCTTAAAATAATTTGAGCCTAAAAGTGTGTTTGATTCAAATGAATTCCACAAAATTTTATAGAATTAATTTGCAAATCCAACTGAATGTGTTTGGTTTAAATAAAAATTTTGAAAAATTCATTTCCAATTCTAACCTTTTAATTTTGTAAAATTGCTTAACATTAAACTTGTTCTTATCAATGAAATGTGTTTGGTTCAAATGAATTTGGAATGCATTTGTAAGTGAAAATTCATTTGGAAATGAATAAATTCCTTAATGAAATTAAACCAAACAAAGAGTTACAAACGTGTTTGGTATAAATGAATTTCAAAAAGTTTTGCAAAATTCACTTGTAATTTCAAATGATGTGTGTTTGGTTTAAATGAACATGTTGTAGAATTCATTTGCAATTGTAAATTTTTAAATTTATGAAATTGATTATAACTAGATAAAATTCTAACATAATGGTTGGAATTTCCAAATAAATTCTACAATAAGTTTATATTTTTAAAACAACTAAAATACCTTTTAGTATTTTTAATTTTCAAAGATATATTTTTATCTAAAGAGATACTTTTTTATCAAAATTAAAATTAACTTGAATTTTAGATTTATACCAAATACAATATAATAAAATATAAAATTTATTTTAAATAAATTTCTTAAACTATAATATATAAATCCAATACACTTTATTAATAAATATTATATTTATAGGAAAAACCCTAAGCAACACTGATAATCTTCTGAACTCCAATTGGCTTCTTTGTTCTTAGGCGTTACCTTCTGGCCGCCTTGATGTCAACCATGAAATACCTTAGCCTTAAGGATATGTTTTCCATGACCATCGCAAACCTGCCAGAAAAGAAAACCTATGCCTTGGCTATCTCCAATACGATAACAAATCCTTTAATTATGAGCTCGGATGATACTACTACATCAAATAAGGGCAATTACATGCCATTCAAATAAATCAACAACTCTATGAGCAACAGCTGTTATCCTGTCAACATGCATTTATAACTCGAATTATCCTATCCAAAGGTGATGCACTATGGAAGTTGGTAGAATTGAAAACAATACTTACTTTGGTTTAAGGAATAAAAAGCAATTGGAAATTAATCTCACTGGGAAGGGGTTTTTACCATTTTTTTTAATTCCAGTTCTAAAACAACTTTGTTTGGAGTAGAGGTGCAATTACGTTAAAACCAAGCATTCTTTGCCTACAACCCTGGACTCTAGATTTTGATCCCATGAGTTAGAAGCCAACCAACACTTAAACTTGGGTGAGATTTTACAAGTTGCCCTAAGAATATTGACATCCACAAATTCTGACTTCTATTGCTAAAAGAGTAGGTGTGCCTCTTAAAATTGATACTGCAGCGATTAATGGAGAGTTTAGTCACTATGCAAGAGTCCTTGTTGATATTGATTTAGCAACTTATCTTTTGGAATCATTACTCATCGAAAGGATTAGGAAAAGCTTCTTCATTAACATAGTTTATGAAAAATTACCCTCGTTTTGCAATTTTTGTTCTAATATCGGACACAGTTCTCAAGATTGCAGATGATGGATAAAGGCTTCTAACATTGATTCTTCACATCCTCAACAAGAAAAAGGTGATGAATTTACTAAAGTGGTTGAAACAAAGTGTATTTAGAAGGCAAAATTAGCTGCTATTAATGTTCCAGTCTCTAACGCCTTTCAACAGTTGCAAAATGAGCTTGATACAACTATAACATAAAATTCACCTATTGCCAACGCTCTACTTGATCCTATTCCAGCTGCTGATCTAATTTTAAAATTTCATAATCGACCTCTTAAATAAAATCAGATACCTAAAGCACCTCTATTTCGTAATGAGCTTGCCCTTCAGTAAATGATAACTAGTCAAGTTATGGATCCTCATAGAGCAGATCTTGAAACTGATAAAGAAGAGCATAATGTTTAGGATTCTGAAGAGAATGATAATCCTTCTTCTTCTTGGGCTGATCAGGTTGATATGGAAGAAGCATATTAGACTACTATTCAAAGGGAAAAATCTCCAAAACATCATAAATCTATAATGACTCTCTTTAAGAGAATACATAGAAAACTTAACAAATTGAATTTATAAAGTAGTTCTATTAGAATTATAGAGGCATGGGTAATTCTAATACCCAAAGATATTTATTTTCTTTTTATAAATAGCACTTTCCTGACTTTGTTTGCATTGTGGAGCCCATGGTTACTTTTTCTACAATTCCAAATTCTTATTAGAATAGTTTGAACTTAAATTTGATTGCTTCTAATGCCCATCCTCTCTCATCCATCTAGATTCTAGGCAGACATGGCTGCTCCACAGTGTCTTATATTCTTTTTCATGATCATCATATAACTTAGATGTTTATGTCTCTTTTAATTCTTTGTAGAGATTAACTTTTGTTTATGGCAGTGTGTGGCATAATTGTTGTATAAAGCTTTGGTCTGATCTTTTTGCACTCTCTAATAATTTTAATTCCCTTTAGTGTGTTATTATAGATTTTAATACAGTTCTAGGAGCTCATGAAAAAACTAGAAAATCTCCAACTATAAGGCCTTATAGGGATTTCGGTAAATTTCTTGATGATTGTCTTCTCTCAAATATCCCTTCTAGTGGTGCCACCTTCACTTGGACAAATGGAAGACATGGTAATCATAGAGTGGAAAGTCGTTTTAATAAAGCTCTTGCAAATTTATAATTTTTTAATTTCTGGAAGGTTATTTCTTATTTAGTACTACTAAGACACCATTCAAATCACTCCTCATTATTGTTAAAATGTGATTTCATTGATAAGCCTCCATCTAGGTTATGCTTTCAATCTATGTGGGTTTCTCATCTAGGCCTTAGGGAGCTTGTTACTAATTCGTGGTCTATTCCCATTGGCAATTTGCACCCTATGTAGTTGCTAGGTGAAAAGTTGAAAAGATTCTAAACTTAAAATTTGGAATATAACTATCTTTGGGCATTCAAACGATAATATCTCTCAGGCAAATTCGATTCTCCAAGCTATTCAGTTGGAAATTTCTTCTAATGGTATTTTTGATGCTCTTCATAAGTGAGAGTTAAAGGCTCATGCTATTTTGGATAATTGCCTTACTTAGAAAGAGATTTATTATAGAGATTGTAGTCAAGTCAAATGAGTAGCTGTAGGGGACCGCAATGCATCATTTTTTCATAAAAAATTTTCTTAGCCTAAGTCTAAGCATGGTATTCATCTTTTGATGGTAAATGGTATATTAACTTATGACAAAGCTGCAATTTAGGAATATATTATGGATTTTTATAAAACCCTTTTTAAAGCTGATGTTTCTATTCGGTCAGATATCAGTTTGATTAAATCGGTGGTGCCTTATTTAGTAAATGATTCTGATAATTCTTTCTTAAAAAGTTATCCTTCAGATGATGAGATCAGAAATACCATTTTCAATATGGATGCATATAGTTCTCTTAGGCTAGATGAGTTCACTGGTTTATTTTATAAATCTTTATGGGATGTAGTGTGTAGAGAAGTGTGTGCTGTGGTTTGAAGTTTTTTCATTACAGGCATAATCATTATAAAAATTAATTCCAGTTTTATGGTTTTAATTCCAAAGGTAATAGATGTTGTTGCTATTGAGCATTTTTTCCCTATTGTTCTTAGCAACTTTATCATGAAAGTGGTTACTAAGATCCTAGCTTATAGACTTTCCTCTATAGCTTCTATGATTATCTCTTATCATCAGTTTGGATTTTTAAAAAATAGATGCATTGTTGATTGTATTACAAGTGCTTCTAAAGGTGTTAACTTGCTTTCAAAGTCCTGCTTTGGAGGTAATATGGCTCTTAAAATTGATATTTGAAAAGCTTTCGATACTGTAAACTGGAATTTTCTTCTTGACATCTTGGAATCTTTTGGGTTTTCTTTGCAATTTAGAGATTGGATTCTTGCTATTTTTTCCTCTTCCAAATTTTCTATCTTAATTAATGGGCATGCTAAAGGTTATTTTCCCTACTCTCGTGGTGTACATCAAGGAGATCCACTTTCTCCTCTTTTATTTTGCTTAGTAGAGGATTTTCTTAGCAAATTAATTTCTGCTAAAGTGGATGAAAGTGCTATTAAGCCTATGTTTCAGATAAGAAATAATCTTTTTCCTTTCCATTACTTATATGCTAATGATTTTTTTTTATTTGGAAAAGCTTCGCTTTGAAATATGAAAGCCATTAATGACATTATGGAAGTGTATAGACATATTTTGGGTCAACTTGTTAATTGGACCAAGTTAGAGATCTTTTTTAAAGCTTTTATTAATGAAAGTCGTATAGCACAACTTTGTCAGGTAATTAATATCAAAGAGGCTCCTTACCTTTTATGTATCTTAGAGTTCCTTTATTTGTTAGGGTTCCTAGGAAGAAATTGCTTAAGCCAATTGCATATAGAATTTACAATTAATTTTCAAGGTGGAAAGGCAATACATTGTCAATGGTTGGCTGAATGACCTTTATCTAATTAGTTATGATAAGCTCCTTATTGCATTCATTTTCTGGTTATAAATGGACTTGCTCTTTGCTTTTTTATATAAAATGTTGTATGAAGAATTTTTTTTGGACAGGATCCATTTATAAGAAGAAGCTTGTTATGGTTCTAAGAGGATGGCTTGCCTTCCAATCAAGGAGAGAGGAATTGGTATCAAACAACTTCATTGTCTTAATGATGCCATGCTTAGTAAAATGGCTTAGAGGGTGATTTCTTTTAAAGATTATCCTATCTCTGTTCTCCGCTAAAGATTTCTCACTCCATTAGGTCTTCCTTGTAGCTCTTATATTACATCTTCCTTTTGATCCTCTATTAAGAATCCTTTTTTATAGTCTTCACTCAGAAATTTTATGGTGCATCGATAATAATAGTGAGCTCAAATTTTGGATCAATGATTAGATCGTCCCTTCAATTGTTGTCCAGCTTGGCGATCTAGGACAAAGATTAACATGCTCTTTCTACTTCTGTTTCGGATTTTATGTCCAATAATACATGGCATCTTGATCATATATCTAATGATATGGTAAAATTGAATATTCAATTAATTTCAACCATTCATCATGACTCTAATATTTGTATTTGGACTACTTCTGCTAATGGGATTTTAACGGTAAAGTCGATGTATGATTATATTCAATTTTCTCGTCCTCCTATACCATGGCATTCTTTCATTTAGAAAGAATTCTTACTGCCCTCTCATTCTTTAATTTGCTACGGGCAGTACTAGGCTACTTACCAATAGATGATTAGCTTACCAAAAAGGAATTTTCCTTCCCATTGCATTGTATTTTATGTGCTAAACATCATGAAGATCATGAGCATTTATTCACTCGATGTGTTTTTTCTTTAGCTGTTTGGAACTTTATCTCTCGCATGTTTGGTAAGTGTATCATATTAGATAATTCCTTACTAGATCTGATAACCTAAGCTATGAGCCCTATTTTCAGCTCGCAAGTGATGGCTTTATGGTGTGTAGCCATTGTTAGTGCCATTTTGGTAATTTGGAGAATTAGAAATTTAGATATTTTTGAAGATGAGCTCCAAACATCCATATTACTATGCTCTCAGTTTGGAAAGCTATCAAAGAATATGACTTCTTTTAAGTTGGAAAAATGGCAAATAATGCAAATGACTTCTGTATTCTTAAGCTGTTGACGGTTTGAGGTATTCCTAGACCTGCACCATCCGTTATTTTTATGGCTTAGCAGTTATCTCCTTCCTCTTAGATTAAGGCAAATACAGATAGTTTAGCTTTTAGGCTCCCCTGGTGATGCTGGCTCCAGTGAAATTTTTAGAAACTCTACTTGTATTTCGATAAGTTCTTTCTCTTTAGTGTTGGCCAAGACTACGCTTTCATAGCTGAACTTAAAGCTGCAATTCATGCAGTTACTATTACATGGCAAAAGGTTGACACTGTTTATGGTTGGAATGTGACTCCATGTATGTAGTCCCATCTTTTTCGTACTCTTTCTAAGTAGGTTCCATGGAAAATTATGCAATAATGGCTTCAATGCTTACATGTTGTGTCGTAAATTAACTTTAGGGTGTCTTATTATAAGCACCCAATTTCAGGATGCAATTGTGCATAATTGTGACGTAAGCCCCTATGATGAAATTTATTCCAAAATTGAACTTGGTTGTTGATTTTCTAGACTTTAGGGACTAAATTGTAACTTTTTTAGGATTTAATTGTAAATAAGTCATTTTTTTCAGGGGTCTTTGGTAATTAAAAGTAAAAAAATTATTTTTTAGGATCGGCATTAGTGTAATGCCGATCAACATTATACAATGTCGGATAGCATTGCACAGTGCCGATGTGCAATGATTCCTTTTTTTTTTTTTACTTTTTCGCGTATTTTTCCTTATTTTTATCGATTTTTTCAGTGTTTTGATTGGTTGAAAATTTAAATTTTTATCTGATAAGTTTTTTTTTTTTAAAAAAAAGAAACACAGAGGATATTTTTTTTAAATCAAAACAAACGCTATTTGATATGATCAGATAGGTCTATTCCTCCTTTGCAGGAAGTTCAGTACGCGCAGACTTTGCATTTAAAAGTAGAGTATGCATGTGTGCAGGGGGGCTTTTTTTGGCTGGAGGCTGGGCTGAAGGATTTTTTACAGACGAAAAATAGAAAAAAAAGCCTTGATTTTCTCTATTCTTTAAAAACCCTAATTTTGCAGTTCATTGGAGGAAGATGATACAATGATTTTTTAGTCTCAGTCCTAATCAAATCAACATTGAGTCAATTTCATTGGTGAAAATCCTAATCTGAGGGGCCGAAAAGGGCATATGCACAACATTCATTTTTCTTTCTTCTCTTTTATGATTTTTATTCATTTCGTTAATTGTTTTATTATTTAATTTCACTACTAATTGATTATTTTTTTTGGATTGAGGAGGAGGATGCCGCTTGTGTTTAATTGAACAGAAGATCCATGGAATGCCATGGATGAACCTATACTGTTTTAACAATAGTTCTTATGATTTTAATTGTTGTTCTGCATTTTGGTATCCTATGTAATTTATTTTAATTTCTGGGTGTATAATTATTTAATTTTAATTTTGTACATAGTTTTTAATAGCCCTAGTAGTGGGAATAGTGAAAGATTTAAATTTCTGTACTTTAAAATTAATTAGTAATTAGGTTCAATTGGGTAAAAATTAATTAAAATTAATGGTGGCTTTAGTTAAATTAGGGTTTGCATGTAATTAATTTAGGATTTTTTTTAGAAAATCACTGTAATGTTTGTTTGATATATTTTTTTGGTGTTTTATTTATTTTGGGCTTGTTTTTTTTTATGTTTTTATGTTTTGGGCCTCAAGCCCACGTTTAGGTCTAACCCACTTAATAAATAGGTTTAAAATTGATTTAGGTTTTTACATAATTAAAATCAACTTAGGCTCATTAGGTTAATTAGATTTTAGGCCCGCTTAGTTAATTAAAATTGTTTAGACTTAGCTCAGCCCATTTAATTGTATTTCTTTTAAAATAAATAGATCTAGACCCATATTTCATTTAAAATAAAACCAGATTAAGACTTAGACCCACTAATTTAATTTCTTCTTTAAAATTGAATAGACTTAAGCCCATATCTTAGAAAGACTAAAAAATAGATTTAAGCTCATTAATTAATAAAATGTAGGCTCACTTTTATTCTATTTTACCTGTAAATAAAATGTAGATTTAGCTAATTTATTTAAATAAAATTAATATAGTTTAGACTTAGGGACAATGTGATCTTGAGTGCATTTTTTCTTGTAATTTTATTGACTTTGTTGCCTTTTTAGGTAGATGGATGTTAATTAGGGTTAATAAAATTGCATGTAATTAGAGGATGAAATAATCATTTATAAAATTATTCTAAATGAACACGAGACTAGAGAAGTTAGTATTCCATATCCAAAATCTCCTGGTTATGGTGTTAATTTTCTTTTAGAGAATTGAGTATCACCAATCAATTGTCTCAATTATTACCCTGGGGTGGTGACTTCTCATCTCCACGCCATGTCTTTGTGATAGTGGTTAGTGTGTTATCTAAGATCTTAAGCTTAAACAGTGTTGTAGTTGCTAAAATCTTGAACGCGCACTAAACCCCGCCGTCTACACTTATATTTTTTCAAAAGAAAATTCTATCGCTAATTTACTGGTTTGACATGGCATCTCTTCAAACACAGTTCATTAGTGGGATTCCGCTTCATCCTTTTATGAAAATAACATTAGTATAGATTATAGTGGAAAAGGTTTTTACCAATTCAACTAGTTTCTTTTGTGGCTTGTTCTAGCCATTGATGAATCTCTTAACTTTGTTATTTTTATTTTCATTAATAAATTGGACAACAAAAAAATGATGTTAATACTAAAAAAAATGTCAATCTAGTTGAGATTTTTAAATATATTGTCTGCTTTCTAGCCTCTTACCTTTAAAATAATAATAATAATTTATTTAAACATGAAATGAATTTTTTTTTTATCCAATCAAATATAATGTAAAGGGGCTACCCCCACGGCGCCAAGGACGATTTGAGCTTCACATATAGTTTGGGGACCGATTCAGCTTTTGGTCGAAAGTCCTTGACGAAAAACGTTCTGGTTCTGGTTCTGGTTCAGAGTGAATTTCCGATCAGTCTTGTTTTGTTTCTTCAAAACTGGGTCTACGTTTAGCAAAGGTAATGCATCGATCATTGACTTGCTTATCTTTCTTACAGTCAGCTTTACTAGCTTATCTTTTTTTTTTTTTTTTGGCTGGCTCGATTCATGTACTGAACAGATTAAGCAGAAAACACAATCTGTTGAAGTTATAGCGTGACAATGGAAGTCACATAATGCCCAGTGGGCTCTGAACAGATCCCATAGGTATGATCACCAGTTCTCTTCCTATTTTGTTCTTATCTCAGTTACTTTCCGGCTCTTTCATTTTCTTTTCAGATTTAATTATGTATGAAATGTTGGGCTGCCACAATGGAAAATAATTATTTTACGCAACATAAAATATGATTTTATCTTTTTTTTGTTTTTTTTGGCTTAAAGCCTGGTACCAAAAAAAAAAGGAAAAACAAAAAAGAATTTGATTCCTGTGTTTTACGCAATTTTTCATATAATGTTAATCATAAGCAAAGATGAAATGTCATGCAGTTATGTTTAGATAATGAAACCAATCAAAGTAATCTTACCGTAGCTAAGCAATAAAAGACCCTTTAACTTATTAACAGCTTAAGAGTTCAATTTTTCATACCACATAAGGTTTAAAGAAAATGAAAATAATCAAGAGTTGAGATATAATCAAGAGTTTACTCTCATAAGTTCTATCTCAAAAGTTTAAATCCTGAAGTTCAATTTTTAATATTTGAAGCACCAATTTCTGAGGCTTTAATCCTGAAGTTTAAAATTCAGCTTCTAAAGTTTCTAATCTTGAAATTCAATTATTAGCTTCTGAAGTATCAATTTTTAAAGTTTAATGTCTAATTTCTAAAGTACCCACTTTTGGAGTTTTAATCCTGAAGTTTCAGGATATGTTCGGTATAAATGAATTTCATAAAATTTTATAGAATCCATTTAAAAATCTGAATGTATTTGGTTTAAATGAAGTGGAATTTATTTCCAATTCCAACTTTTAATTTTTTGGAATTGTTTATTACAAAGGCAAATTCTCAAAAAAATTATTTGGATTTCCAATTGAATTCAAATAATTTTAAAATGTTCATATAAATTAAATATACTTTATTAATAATAATTCATTTGACTTAAAATGCATTTGGATATGAAATGAATTCCTTAACAAAGGGTCAAATTCATATCCTAATGCTCATTAAGTTAGGCAATGATATCATATTTATGGAGGCTATAGTGTCTCTTATTTTCGGGACCTTTATGTACTTGTCAAGTGTGTGTATAGATTTTTATGTTTTTTGCATTCTATTTTCTTTACTATGCATGACAACTATAGAGGAAAGGGAAGAGAATGAAATAAAAACTATAGATTTGATGTATTTGATGACTCAAAATTAATTAATAAAGGGAAGAAAAGGAGAAATGCTTAAAAAGGAAATAAAATGTTAAATTACAATGTGTTATGGAGTTGAAATATTTTACACCTTATTCTGGGATGTAATCAATTTCACCTTATACAAGGGGAATTAATGACAATAATTCCGCTTCAATCCCCTTCCCCTTTTGTTAACTTTTAATAGCCAAATAACACAAAATTTAATTCTTCTCCTATTTCCTTCCCCTCCCTTTATATTCCTCTCAATACATAGATAGTGGAGTTTGATGACCATATATTTATTTCACACTATCCTTTTACTGTATTATAAATGTTCTATTTCCATTTTGTTGCCATCATATATTTATTTCACACTATCCTTTTATATGTAAAGGGAAAAAAAAAATCATTGCTTAGGCATGAAAACCAGTTTCATACAACTTAATTGAAACATTTTTGAAATTGGATAATATTTTTAAGACTTCATCTAATATTTTTTCTTTAATTACAGAAAAATGTTGGCATGCCTTAGTTTTTAGTTTCTTTTCTACTGCAGGAATGGGGACTAATGCTGGCATGGCGACTGACACACTGCCAATTAAGGCAGCTGAAGCAGTAATCGGTGCAGTTACAGGTGACTTATACAAGGATGTGAGAAGCGCAGTACTTTCTTCCGTAGACTATGCATGGCATATTGGAAAAAATTGTGAAAAGATGAAAGAAGCAGCAGAACAACTATATGCTATGATGCAACATGTACAAGCCAAAATAAACTGGAACAAGGAAATGGAGCCTACTAAAATGTGCCAACTGTGGATTGAGAAGGTAAAGAAGATTCGGGAGGAGGTGGAAACTCTAGAATCCGAGTATTCGAAAGTTGATGGCTTTCTTTGTCGTTCAAATATTAGCAAAAGAATGGTAGAGAAATATGATGAAATAAACAGGTGCTTGGCAGATGGTAATGCCATGGAATTACTGATAGAGAAACTGCCAGAGCCTGTTATTCAAATGAATGCACCAAAATTAGATGACAAGCCATCACTCTATGAGGTTTTTAAAATGATAACAAGCTTCCTTGGAGATGCAAATTTAAAAAGAATTGGAGTTTGGGGAATGGTAGGAGTTGGGAAAACAGCAATTATGAAAAATCTCAACAACAGTGGTCAAATTTCTAAAATGTTTGAAATAGTCATTTTTGCTACTCTACCAGATGACATCAATGAAGGAAAGCTAAATGTTGGAAAAGAAAAATTGGTCCGCCAACCTTTTCAACTTGCAAAAGAAAAGTTGCAACAGAAAATTGCGCAGCGATTGAAAGTGAATTTAGAAGGCAGCACAGAGATAATTGCTTCAAGAATATCTGAAAAGTTGAAGTCTAGGAAGTATTTGCTTCTTCTAGATAATGTTTGGGACAAATCTGACTTGGCTGAAGTGGGCATATGTGATAATAGTGTGGGTAGCAAGGTGGTCTTGGCATCTAGAAACCGAGATGTTTGTAGGCTTATGAATGTTGATGAGATAGTGAAGGTTGATTGCTTATCAGATGCTGAAGCAGTAGCACTATTCCGAGAAAAAATAGGTCAAAACATAAACAATTCAGATTTTAAAAAAGTAGCTAAGTTGGTTGTCCGGCATTGTTCTAATTTGCCACTCTTGATAAACAAAGTAGCAGGATTTTTCAAAAAGAAAGATCAAAAACTGTGGTGGGCTGGAGTGAGAAACTTTCAAAAATGGCCTTATGTTAAGTTTTCTGGCATGGAAGAAGTGATTGGAATGCTCAGATTTTGCTTTGAAGAATTAGATGAAGAGGAGAAAAAGCTGTGTTTTCTGTATGGTGCATTACATAGTGAAGGTTGTGAAATTTACACTAATTATTTGGTGGAATGTTGCAGAGCTGAAGGCTTTGTTGATGATGTGGACAGGGGGCAAATTATAGTTGATGATTTGATTGATGTATCTTTTTTGGAGAAAGGTGAGAACAAGAAATGTGTAAGGATGAATAGAGTGCTTCGCAATATGGCCCTTAAGATTTCATCAGAGTTTAAAGATCTGAAATTTTTGGTGAGAGCAAATGAAGAGCTACAAGAACCTCCAGGCGATGAGGAATGGAAAGAGGCTAAACAAATCTCTTTGATGGATAACAGATTGTGTTCTTTACCAAAGAATCCTAATTGCACCAACCTGTCCACATTGTTTCTTCAAAGAAATGCCACTTTAATGGAGATGCCTGAGCTATTCTTTAGATCAATGGAAAATCTCCGAGTTCTAGACTTGCATGGCACTAAACTCAAATCATTGCCATCTCTGTCTTACTTGACAAGTCTTAGAGCTCTTTATCTACATTCTTGTGATCAATTGATGGAACTCCCCTCTAACATAGGGGCACTTGTTCATCTTGAGGTGCTCGATATTCGAGGCACTGGGATTTATTGTCTACCTGTTCAAATTGGCTGCTTGCCCAAGCTGCGGTGCTTACGTGTCTCATTTTCAAAATTTGATGGACGATCAGGGAAGGTGGAAAAACATGAAAAGGTATTATCAAACCTCTCTTCGCTGGAAGAACTGGTCATTGAAGTCGAAGCATACAATCAGTGGTGGATTAATGTTGTAAAAGATATAACAGAAGAGGTGGCTGCATTGAGAAAATTGACTTCTCTTGCATTTTGCTTTCCGGATGTAGAATGTCTGAAGATCTTTGTTGCGAAGAGCTCATGGTGGAAGGATCCCTGCTCCACATTCCAATTTGCTGTCAATCACCATTACTCAACAAGCTACATGTTCCATAATTATTTTAATTCTGATTTCAGAAGGTGCTTGAAATATGCTAATGGCGAAGACATAGATCAAGCAATGTCGCAGTTGCTTGCTGAAAGCTATGCATTTGAATTAATCAGCCACAAGAGAATTGAGAAACTTTCAGACTTTGGCATTGAGAGTATCAACAATCTGAAAAGGTGCATAATTGAAGGGTGTGAAGAGATAACAACCATTATTGATGCTAAACGAGCTACAGGAGATGTGCTGACATACTTACAGGAGATCTCTATCCGGAATGTCCCAAAATTGAGAAGTATCTGGGAAGGCACTGTACCTGCTGGAAGCCTAGCTCAACTTACTGCTATTTCTTTATCAAAATGCTTAGTGCTGGAAAAGATATTCTCCCGAGGTATGATTCAACAGCTCTCTAACCTTCAAGAATTGAGAGTTGAAGAATGTCCTGAGATTGAAGAGATAGTTATGGAATCTGAAAATAATGCACCAGGGATGAGTGTGTTTCCTAATTTGACAACATTGGTACTTCTTGATCTGCCTAAGCTAAGAAGCCTTTGGAAGGGGAACTCATCGGCGCACACTTTAAAGTCATTCAGACAATCCAACTGCCCATTGTTGACGATTCTACCATTCTAGCAAAATTATATAAGCAATCACTTTCTATTTATTTGTTATGCATCTTCAATTTTCATTGCGAGTTTTCACTTTTTGTTCTTGTGGTAGTTTCACTGCATAAGCTAATACATCATGCAGCCAGCCCTCTACGCAAAATGCATTTTTTTGACAGTCTCCCACTCGTTGCGCAACTCTGTTTCTATGTGATGTAGAATCCTGCAATATTATTTATTGTTGTTGTTTTGTAGAACTACCCTTGAATTGCCTGCTAGTACTGTATACGTGTGATTGTGTAATGAATGCGAGTGCTTTTCTGTTGTAACTCGTAAATCTGATTGCTTGCATTTATCATTTGTGCATGAGCCATTATGACCTTCAGGCTTTGTTAATTGTTTATTTATCATTTAAGCACCAGCCATTGTGACCTTGGGGTTTTGTTCATTTATTTGGAAATGGATGCTGTTCGATGTTTGTATGGGAATGGATGTGAAGTGAATGGGGAAAAAAAAAACATAAAACTTTACTGAATGCAAATCCAGATATTTATAAAAGTTTATTTCACAGGTTACTATCAAATTTCATATCATTTCCTCCTCTTTTTTTTTTGTTTTGAACCATTAAACTTAATATCATTTCCTCTTCTTGATGTATTTACAATCTGTTTTATGATATCTTATTCGTATTTTAAAGTAGTACTATCAAAAAATTTCAAAAATGTTACTTGAACGGTATTCTCCTCAAATAATATTATCCAGTGCATTGGCAAGAGCAAATCCCCTCTTGAACCAGTTGTTTTACTCTTCTATCTTGAGAAGATGTGTAAGACCTCTTGAATATGGTGTCCAGATATGACGCAATTGACTTGATGACCTACAGAAATTTCTAGTATCAGTACTGTTCAATTTAAAATAGCCAAAAGTTTTGCCTGAGAAAGTAGAACTTCAATGTGTTTAATTTTTCAGGCTACAAACTTCAGAAACATCATCTTCCACGCATGGTTTCCAGCATTCATCATCAGATCTCACATCCATATTTAATTCTTCTAACTGAAACAGAGCTGAAACAATCCTGCAAGATTTTCCAATTTTTCTTCCCAACATGCAGGTTAATTGCTCAATGTCTCAAGGACAGCGTTACAAATATAAGACGCATTTTTTAATGCCCTTGCCATTGACATTATTGGATGAGAATAATGCAATCACATCTCTAATATATATATATATATTGCCAGTGGTTGTAGACTTGAAAAATTAACAATTTCACCAACATTCTGGCAGACAATTCCCAGGACAATGGATATGTTATTCTTCTGCCCTTTTTTTTGGAACTCTTTTCTTTTTAGCTTTCTAAATTAATCAAGACTCTTAACTAACCCATACACACCTAAATTTATCCGTTTGCACAGGAATTGTTCTCAGAACTCGGTCTGATAGCATTACGCTGAATGCGGTATTGATACCATTCATAAAACTGTTCTTTAAAAAGCTAAGCAAGAATCAAGATGAACTCCTTGTGCTCAAACAAATTAACTAGATTTTTAGAGTTAACGTGATCATCCTGATCAACCTCGATTGAAGATAATTGTCTCATCAAGTTCTTACTGATCCTTGAAGGCTCCCATTAGCAACCTCTTCCACATTAATTATATATACTTTTCTTTTTCTTATTAATTGAATTTCAACTAGAGCTAAAATTTGAAACGTTAAAATCCTACGATTGAGCCAAATTAATATACATCCATCCATTGAAGAGTGTAAACAGAGCTCCGAACTTTCGTATACGTAGTGATATAAATTAATTATATCAATAAAAAATTAATGAGGTTCAAATATACTTTGGGGACCGATTCAGCTTTTGGTCGAAAGCCAGCTTCACAATTGCTTTTTGCTTAGTCCTTGACCAAAAACGTTCCGGTTATGGTTCAGAGTGAATTTCCGATCAGTCTTGTTTTGTTTCTTCAAAACTCGGTCTACGTTTAGTAAAGGTGATGCATCGATCATTCACTAGTATTTGGGAGGGCCCTGTACCTGCTGGAAGCCTAGCTCAACATACTGCACTTGTTTTATCTAAATGCTCATATATTTTCCCAAGGCATGATTCAACAGCTCTCTAACCTTCAAGAATTGAGAGTTCAAGAATGCCTGAGATAGAAGAGATAGTTATGGAATCTGAAAATAATGGACCAGAGCCAAGTCACCTTCCTAGTTTGACGACATTGGTACTTGATGATCTGCCTAAGCTGTTAATTTTTGTTGAAGGGTAGGGTCAAACAGAAAAAACTGGAATAATAAATAAATAAACTAATAGAAACCCGCATCCCTGCCGAATTGATCATGAAAATTTGCTCTAAAGACTTTACCTTTCTCACTTTCATGTGATATTTCAATGCTAGAAAAGGATGTGCGTATATGGTAAGTAAATGATTAAGTGACCTAGATGAATGAAAAGATAAAGAAATGATGAACCAATCTTAGGATATTTTCCAAGGCTAGCAGAAAAATATCAGTGACAACGAAAATCTAAAGGGTACAACGTGTTTCACATACCCAGCGAATTTCTCCAAGTTTGTAATATTATGTGATCAAACATTGACTTTCCCATCTTAGATAGGCTGTAATCTATATTCCACCTTAGAAAGTCTAGTAGAGGCAAAATCAATCAAGTCAACCTTGTGCAATACTCAAGAGTCCTCGTCAGAAAAAGAAATAAAAATAAAAATAAAAGAAAAAGGAACAATACAATCTAGGAATAATTAGTGCATGGTAGTGCCTTGACCAATATGCATCAAATATTATCTATCAACAGCAATAAACAATAAAAACATTGAAGCACAACTGAGCTAGACTATTACTGATGGTTGATCAGATACTAAAACTCTTAATTTGTAAGATACTTAAAAACAAACAGATTTCTGATTCGATTAAACTCTCTGAACTCAAAAAACCAACTAAAGTCTGAACTGCTTACAGGAATTATATCCGAACATCAACACAGTTGCTCTTAGGAATTACTAAACACATAATACAGCCAAAAGTACAGCATAAGACACTGCCAGAATATGAAGTACTCAACAAAGAATTAGTACAGCAGATTTAAAACGACCCAACATTCTTTCCAAAGGATTCTCAAAAAGACATAACAAAAGGAATTACATCATTAAATATTGTGCACTTTCCAGAGTCCCCAGCTCATGGATCACAAAATAGTGAACATAGGTTGTTAAGAAAAGGCAAAAAAAAAAAAAAAAAATGAAAGATAACAGGAAATAAAAATGGATTGAATCATCTCAAAGAACATGCAATAATGAAAATTAAAGTAAAATCAAAGCATAATTACAAATAAATAGACCCAAACTCCAACGACAAAGACCCACATTCCCCCTGCTGTTCTTAACATGTAAATAACCTTAAAAAGTACTATTTAGCATACGTTTTATAAATGGCAAAGAGTAAAACTGCATATATAGAGTGACTAACAAGAAGTAGGAGCTTTTTAATATGGTTTTCAGACTTTGTTTCTTGTTCAATTCGCCCTTCAATTTCTGCAGCCTGGAAATGCAATGTAGTAGGACATTAATGTAAAGCATAAAGCTTATAAGAAAGAAGAGAAATAAGAATAGTTATCACTATAGATTAAAAGGGTAGACAAGCTAGCATTTCATCAAGCACAACTGACCTCTGCATTCTCTTCAGCGTCTGCCTCACTGTAGTGACACTGTTTACTGCAAAGCAATCCCACACTGTGCACGACAATAGACAGCACAGAAGAGGCAATGATCAGGCTTAACCAGGTTTCCACAAATTCTCTAATTCCCTTCTATAAGAATCATCAGGATCAAAATCAAATAAATAAAAAAGAGATCACAAAGAGGATTACAAAGAATAGACGCATAAAACGTAATGATATAAATTTTATCCTGCATGCCACGGGATCATCATTTCTTGCTTCCACCCATTATTCCACATGACTCAAAGGTCTAAAATACAAGATAACATGACAAATATTAATCCACTAAAATATCATAGGAACAAACACACGCTATTTAGCATGTGAAGGGGAAAAATCTTACATTTCTTTGGCTTCTTATACCTCCATTACCAGCTGCTTATGTGCAAGCAAATACATTATAAGCCACTAAAATATCATAGGAACAAACACATACGCTAATTAGCATGTGAATCTTTGGCTTCTTATACCTCCATTACTAGCTGCTTATGCACAAGCAAATACATTATAAGCCACTAAAATATCATAGGAACAAACACGCACACTAATTAGCATCTGAAGGGGAAAAATCTTACATTTCTTTGGCTTCTTATACCTCCGTTACCAGCTGCTTATGCGCAAGAAAATACATTATAAGCCACTAAAATATCATAGGAACAAACACGCACACCAATTAGCATCTGAAGGGGAAAAATCTTACATTTTTTTGGCTTCTTATACCTCCATTACTTGTTATTTATGCACAATCAAATAAATTATAAGCTTTCATTCAGATATTTTATCAAACATTTGGTGTGTAATACAATGTCAAAGGCTAGAAACCGATTACAAGCAAATTTATAAACACTACGTAAGGCATACAGATGATGAAGTCAATTCATTTAAACAATCAAAAATACCAAGAAGCAAAAGAAGCAGAAAAGTGCAACAGTCAATCAATTGAACGGACTCAATTTATTGGCTGATTAAGAGAAATGGAAAAAAGAGGCTCTGAGAGTGTCCATCTCAGATTGCTAAACTGTGGAACACATTCGTTTTCATTCATATATAGATTTCATTAACCTGTTTAGCATTGCTTCAATGTCTACATATACTATGATAATTCCTTCGATGGTCTATTTACCCGCATGCTTCATACAGTTCAGTCCATGGTTTCACTTTTCTCTTTCTCTTCAACATCACATTGCTCATCTCACAGAAGAGTATGTGATAAACTCTCTCGAAGTAAATTGAAAAGGCTGATGGGGAATAGGATTCGGACGAGGCCCATAAACTTTGATCTGCCGAACATGAGTATCCCTTCCGTTAATATGATTTGATAGTACAGCAATTTGTAACATAAATGTGTTCACAAAAGTTTCACTAGGATCATTCCCAGATAAAGATAGGTAAATCCAGCCAGTTGGCTTGACAAGCTCCACGGTCTTGATCTCCTTCAAGTTGTGAAATCCATCACCACAGCGGATAGAGATCTTACTGGGAGTGTAGCTCTCGTCGCGCTTGAAATCCACATAGAGCGCAACCAATTGCAGCTTTACTTTCTTTTGGAATTGAATGTTCACCAAATGAGGCTGTGCACCATCCGATTGCCAAAAGGAATCTATATTGTCGTCACGGAGAGAAGAGACTCCGTTCCCAGGTTTGCAAGAGCTGACACTCCATGCAGCCTTTTTGCCCATTTCTCTGAGGTCATCATCTACTGTGAGGTGCTGATTTCCTCCTGTAATCTTCCCGTCTTCTTCCCCTGCTGATGACTCTGTCGCCATTTTATATTATATTCTGAAATGTAACTCACAGTATATTACAATTTGCCAGATGGAGGCGAGATGTAGTGGCTGCAGGGCGATGTATAGGCTGATTCGTCAGTATGGGCGTTTTTCCCGGTGGTTTGGTGTGTGTCGGTGCCGTCTGGGTGAAGAAGAAAGAGAGACCTAAAAAAAAAAAAAATCCAATAGGATTAGGGTTATTATCGTTTGTTTTTTTATTAAGGGTTATTATCTTGTTTAAAGCTTAAAAAGTTCTCAATTTTTGTTTTTTCAATAACTGGATAATTTTTTTTTTTATTATTAAAAGGTTCTATTACTCCAAGAAAATGTATATTTTTAGTCCTAACATTTGTAAGGTACACTTAGGATAATTTTTTTTCTTTGAATTAAAAAAAAACGTGTATTAAAATAGTCGCACTATTCAAGTCTCTCATTTAATAATTTAAATTTTCAGTTAAATAATTACAGTAATACTTAATTTTCAGTATTACTTAATTACAGTAATAAAATAGTTCATTAGTTTATAACAATTATAGTTAGTTTTTGAAATTGTTGTAATCTTTTCCAATGGAATGTGCTGACAAAAGATGATATTATGATGTTATGAGTTATGGTGTTAAATAAGTTTTGCATATAATTTTTATGAAAAAAGAATCATAAAAATTATAAAATTCTTGAATCATAAAGTTCTTATATGTATTTTCAGTTAATGCAAATGATATTCTTATTTCAATTTTCTTTGTTTTACTTGTCAAATTTTCAGCTGGAGAATCATTTAGTACAATTCAAATAAACTTACTAAAAGAATTTAGGAATCTAACATTAATTTTAGTTTCTTTTTAGTTCGTAAAATCACATAATTAGAAGTTTAAACACGTAAATTTCTCATTTTAAATTTAATGCGATGCTTCCATGCTTGTATCTATTGTTTTTAAGAGCAGAAAAAAGAATGAAATACTAAACCTTGTTGGGTTCAATTTTATTAAAATGAAATCATTTTATTTTTAAATTATTTTTAAATAGAATCTATTTATAAATAATTTTTAAATTTATTTAAATTAAACGTATTTCATTAATAAAAATATATTTAATATTAAATAATTTTATAAAATTAAAAAAATTAAAATTAAAAATAAAATTTTTATTTAAATCAAATATATCTATTTAAATTTATAAATAAATTTTATAAAATTTACCTTCTAAATATTAAAATTTATGACACAATCGCCGTTGGAATTAACTAATAGAATATTATAACTGTTTTACTTTAATTATGATGAGGGTGGAATTTTTTTTTTTTTTTTTTTGAGAGTGATGAGGGTGGAATTTAAGGCACCATATAGTGATTTTTATAGTTTTTTTATTACTCATTATTGATGATGAGAAGTACTTTCATCTTATTGTAACTAGTTGGTTTTTTTACATATAATGCACATCATTAATATATTATCAAAATATGCATCATAAAAATATAAGTTATTATAATATAAATATAATGAATTGTTAATATTAAATAATACGTATATAAAATATGAGTTATATTTTAAGAATTAGTATAAACGATTAATATTAATATAAGAATCATTTTATTAAATATGTTCATATATTTATATTGTTGATGGGTTTAAACATCATATATGAAGAATTAAAAAAATAATATAATTGCAGAACATAAAAATTAATATTATAATTATAGGAGTATATTATTATAACTATAATATTACTAAGCTAAATTTAGATTTATAATAGATATTATTTATAATGAAATAAATTAAAATTTTAAAAAATTAACCAAACAAAAAAATTTCTTCTTTAACATTGCCTAAAAATAATTTTTTTTAATCTATTACAATTTATTTTTTAAAATAATTAAATTTTTTCAACACATAGAATATTTATATAATGATATTGTAAAATAAGTCTTTTTTTTATAAATTCATTAAAATTTCTTCTTTCTTATAAATTTTTAATCTTTTTACGTATTTTTGTTAACAAGTATTGTAGATAGTGCAAAATTATATAAATAAAAAAAATTTGAATTATAATTACTATTATAATCATGTGTAGATATTTTATTAAAATTTTTATTTGTGATGTAATACATGTTACACATGAATCTCATAATTATTTAAGAAGTTATCAATTTTATTTAGATTTAATGATAAATATAGTAAAAATTATTTTATTTTTGCTAAACTCTATCTAATTGATTAATATGAAAGTTCAAATCTAAATCTTAAAATATAAACTAAAACCATCTTTATCAAATTTCAAAACTTTTATAAAATAAGTTCAAATTATTTTTGTTAATGTGTAAAAATATATATCCTTTTTTTGTCCAAAACATTTTCTCATATTCATATATTTGCATATATATTATTTAATAGGTTATAGATATATATATAGAAGTATAGATACCATAAAAGTATATAAATTATATTAATAATAAAATATTAATTCATAATTATTAACTGTAATTGATATATATACACGGTACATTATAAATTACAACTTTTTATAAAATATTTATATATAGACTTTATAATTATTTAAGATCTGAGTCCTCATCTCAATTGCATGCAGAAAATCTAATGGATATGATGTCCTATCGAAAACTATCCGACCAACTCTAGCGTAAAACAATGATGCCTTAAGGTTAGACATACCTTGCTGATAGGCAGGCTGAATTGGCAGTGCAACTGAAGGTATCACAACATCCTCGTACTTAGACTCTACAGGTTCCTCATCCTGTAACTCGCGCTATCTATGATGACCTGCTGCTCGTTTACCTTTACCTCGACCTCTGTGCCTTGCTAGCGGCCCAGTAGGTAAAACCTCATCTTTAAAGGACTAATCATCCTCAACCTCAACGACCGATGGAGTGACACGTGCTCGCCTCCTCATTCTGAAAAGACAAACCAAAAAGATTCAGACAAAATGGACAACTAGAGGTTACGCGGAATACTAAATCAAGGAAAACTTATCGAAGACATACTCGAACCTAATTAACTGTAGGAGTTTCAAAGAAAACACAACTCAGAAAACCTAGGGCTCTAATATAAACTTCGCTCTGATGCCAACTTTGTCACGATCCAAACCGGGAGTCACGACCGACGCTAGGGAATGAGAATTTTTTCGAATCCGGAACCCATAACAAGCCTTAGAAAATAAAAACATGCAATAAAGAAATAAAATACACCAAAATAAAAATCTTACATCAATATAAACATAAATACTCATGTTATATCATAAAATAAAATATTTGCATACAAATATTCAAAGAAAGGTCTCTGAAATAAAAATCATTCTACATATACAAACAACAACAACTACTCCAGTTTTCTATAGTACAATAAAGTTCAAGTAAGCAATTTACTTAGATTAGTCAAGGCTGAAGAAGTCTGGCGGATGAGTCTACTACTGAGGTCTGAGGAAGAAAAATCTCCTGTAAAAATAACAACTGAGGGGAGTCAGACCTCACTGAGTGAATTATCATATTGTATGTACATGCACCTCCTGATTTCATATGCAATCAATTATCAGTATATATAATAATATATACAGACATTTCACACAAATGTTGAAATCACTTTATATAATAAACGTTGGAAAACATTTATTTAGTGAAGGATAAAATATAACCCTAATTATACGTGACCTCAATTAATAATACCTCTCTAGCCATACAGGCTCACTTAATTTCAAATTAATTCACTTATTCCATTTTAGACAGTAGACTGGCCTCGAGACACTGAGTCAACCGAGCTCCAATAATCTCATTGTCAGTGTGATTGACCCAGAGACACTAGGTCAACCGAGCTCCAACAACCACACTATTCAATCATATCAATCTCAAATCAATCAATCAATCAAATCATTGTCACCTCAAGTGATTCACAACTCAACCCTAAATCTATCGCATCGGTACATACACAGTCCTAATGTTGCCCATTAGGTAGCACATTCTATTGATATCCTTCAAATAAAATTCAATATACATATGGAAAATAAATAATGCATATTTAAACATAATAATATTCATAGCGGTGAAATAAACTATATATATATACCAGAATATACCTAAAATATACTAAGTATATTTCAAGTATATATATGCTAAATAAATTCAAAATCAACCATAAATATACCCAATGTAAACCATGAATATATCAAAAATATATTAAGTGTATATGAAAATATAACATGCCTATGTGTTGAGATATACTAAAAATATACCGAAAATATACCTAACATATACTAAAACATTTAATAAAACAATTCATGGATGAATACATATTAAAAACATAAATATTCAAAATCATGCATCCTATATGTGATGTATATATAACATAATAACTCACAATGCTGCGCTCCACGAGATTAGCTCGACTGGCCCGATCCAATAGGCCTCGATCTCGGCGCAACTAGAAAATAAAATAATAATAACAATCAGAATAAATCTAACTTATACTTCTAAAGAGACTCAATCTAGGAATACGTAACTCAGACAAAACATGAAAACTTAGGATTGACCGGATGTCACATTTTATGAGAATTCTACCGAAAATTCGGTAGAACCTCTTCTGTAAAATGGACATCTCTCTATTAGAAAGTAGAGCTGATCCTACAAGAAAAACACACTTCTAACACAAAACACTTAACACCTTTGGTTGGGACCTCGAACTGCACAATTCCTAACCGAGATTCACAAATTCACCAAAAATACATTTAATATAATAAATATATTAAAAATCAATAAATTCCATAAATATCCTCAAAATACCAAAATATAGTATATTTAAACAATAAAACACCAAATACAATTATTTTCACAATAATTAACTAAAAATCTCAAATAATAATATAATATTATCAAAAATCCATTTTTTTCAATAATTCAAATTAAAATAGTAAAAATTCACTTTTATATATTCAAATAGCTTTAATAGCCTAAATATTTATTAAAAGTAACATTTAATCACCAAAATAGTAAATAATATATTATTAGAATATAATTTCCGAAAATTAGTATTAATTAGTTAAAAATAGTAAATAATTTCTAAAAATCATTTTAATACCTTAAATAATTCTAAAACCACCTAAAGCATATTATTTAACTATAATTTTCATAAAATTACACAATTAATTCAATAATTCAAAATATACATAATATAATTAATATTCCTAAAAATTATATAAATTCACCAAAAATTATTTTAAATATTCTAAAATTATTAACTCACATAATAAACACTAATTTAACTAAATTTTCAATAAAAATAATTAATTAACATAATTATCAATAATTCAATATTAAAATAATAAAAAATTAACCAAAATTCAAATTAATTCAAAAAATATATTTGAGAAGCTTGGGCTACAAAAAACAACATTTCTTAAGCAACTTTTCATGAATCAACCTAAATCAAGTTAAAAAAAAAATCAAAAACCCTAAAACACATAAAGTAAAAATTGGAGATATCTAAAAATATAGAGGTTTAAACGAAACTCAGAAATGGACTCACCGGATGAAAAGCTATTGAAAGAGATTGGTCCGACAAGCTGGAGTGGCCGGAATCTCGTCGACAAGAAAAAGCTTGAAGTGTCAGCTTCAATGGCGTTTGGCGATGCAAGCGGTGTCCCGACGTGCTGGTGGCGGCGGACGGTAGCTGAAAGCTTTATGAGTTAATGGTGGCCGGTGGTACAAGGTGGGGCGGTCCGGTGATGGTCTACTGGAAGTGACTGAGAGGTGAGAAGAAGAAGAAAAAGAAAAAGAAGAAAAAAGAAAGAGAAGGAAATGGTGTTTGACCCGATTTTTTGACCTTTTTGTACTTTTTTTAAATATATGTGAAATTACCAAATTGCCCTCTATTTAAGTAAAATAATAATAATAATAATAATAATAATAATAAATATAAATGATAATAGTAACAATAATAATATTATTAATAACAATAATAATAAATACGATAATATTAACAAAAACAATAATAATAATAATAATAATAATAATAATAATAATAATAATAATAATAATAATAATAATAATAATAATAATCTCACATAAATTAATTATTTTTACTTAAATAATTCCTCAAAATAAAATACGTAATTAATATTAGTAATTAACAATAATAATACACAATTAAAATTTAAAATTATTAATACTGCATATCCTGAAATAATATTATTTTATTTAAAATACAAAGCCATTACAACCAGGGAGGAAAAAGTCCAGTGTAGAGTACTACGAGAAAGAAAAAATGTTGAGGGGAGTTAGACATCATTGAGTGAATTATTATAATATATATACATACAACCTAAAGTCATATACAGTCAAGTATCAATATAAATATATATATATATGCATTTTATACATATGCAAAAATCCACTTTTATATAATAATAATAAATGCAGAAAAAGTTATTTGAGCGAAGGATCGAAATAGAACCCTAAAATACTACGCAACCTTAATCATTAAGTCTCACTAGCCAACAGACTCACTCAATTCCAAAATATTTCTCTTTTTCATTTTTGGACAGTAGACTAACCCTAAGACACTAAATCAACCGAGCTCCCGTAGTCTAACTGTCAGTGTGATTGACACCGAGACACTAAGTCAACTGAGTTCCCACAATCACAGTACTCTCTCACCACAATTCTCAATAATCAAATAATCCAGTCTCACATCAAATTATTTTTATAATCTTAACCCTAAAATCTAATGCACTGGTATGTACACAGTCTAGTACAGCCCACTAGGTAGCACATTCTACTGCGATTCTTCAAATTAATCATATAATTATTAAAAATAATAAAATGCATAATTTAGACATGACAACATACATTTTTAAAGAAATATATCACTTATATACCAAACATATACTAAATATAGACAAAATGTATACCAAAGATATACCAAATATATGTTGAGTATATATCAAAAAATATACCAAATATATATGTCACATATATACCAAATATATACCAAACATATATGTCACATATACCAAATATATACAAAAAATATACCAAACATATACTTAGTCATTTAGTAAAATAATTCATATTTAAATACATTATAAAAATATGGATGTTCATAATTATGTATTCTACATGCAATACATATATAAGATAATAACTCACAGTTGTGCACACCTCTAAAAAAGATAGACTGACCTAGTCCAGTAGATCTCGGTCTCGGCGCAACTATAGAAAAAAAAAATCATAATATTAGAATTGAACTCCTAATTTTATATTTCTAAAAATTCTAAAAAGTGACTCAATCTAAGACACGAGTAGACCAAAAATCAAAAACTCAATATCGACCTGATATCAATTTTTACGAGAATTCTATTGAAAATTTGACAGAATCTCTTCTGTAAAACATACGTCTCTCTACTGAAAGTAGAGCCGCTTCTGCAAGCAAACATATTTAAATATCCACAAATGTACAACTTCTTGAGTTGAGCCCTCAAACTACACAATTGCTCAACAGAGAACTAAAATACACAAAAAAATCAATAATTTAATAATAAATAATAAAAATTACCAAAAATCCATAAAAGTAAATAAAATGCCACAATTCAAGTTATTTAAATAATAAATACCTTAAAGCTAATTATTTTCAAATTAGTTAATAAATCTCAAATAAATTATATAATATTAATAAAAATTCATTTTTCAATTATTCAAAATTAAATAGTAAAATTCACAAATAATTATTTAAATAGTTCAAATATGTAATAAAAATAGTTAAAAATTCATTTAACCACAAAAACAATAAATAAAATTATTATTTAAATATATTTCCAAAAATTATTATTAATTACTTTAAAATAGTAAAAAAAATTCATAAAAATTATTTTAATACTATTTATTATTCCAAAATTATTCAAAACATACTAATTAACAATAATTTCAATTAAAACACCAAATTTACTAATTTATATTAATTTTTACATAAACCTTCAAAAATTCGTAACTAAAAATTGAAAATCAATCTCACCAATTTTTCTTTACAACTATCATCCAAATAATTTAAACAATTTACTAAAAAATATAAAAACTTTTCGGCGAGGGTCACCAAAGCAGTGACTCGCCAGAAAATCAAAACATTAAAATTCAAATAATTCATAAAAATCAAACAAAAATATTTTTGAGTAGCTCTAGCTTTGAACAACAATATTTGCAAAGGAATTAAACATGGTTCAACCAAGTTCAAGCTCAAAAAAATCAAAAACCAAAATAGACCTAAACTAAAACTTGAAAATAACTCAATTACCGGACGTTCTAAGCTCATAACGACCAAGGATTAAGTTTGCTCGAACCAAGAGGAGTTGATAAAGCCCAAAATTGTGAGCTGAAACCACCAAAAATCATTACCAGTGATGCTACAAGCTGCTACTGTCTTTGACGAAAAATCGAGGAAGGAAGGGCTCTATTGATGGCGGAAGTGGAGGGAAGAAAGGAGGTGGTGTTGGCGATGTGATACTGGCAATGTGGTGGTTGTTGGTGGCATGGGTGGTGGCACACGGTTCTATGCAGGAAGAAGAAGAAGAGGAAGAAAAGGAGAGGGGGAGAGGAAAGAGAAGGAGGGAAAGAAAGAAAGAAAAAATTTCTTTTATATATATATATGTATATTAAAATTAATTAGGAAAAGATAAAATACACACATATATAATAATAATAATAATAATAATAATAATAATAATAATAATAATAATAATAATAATAATAATAATAATAATAATAATAATATTAATATTAATATTAATTGATAAATAAATAATCATAAACAACACTACAATTAAATTACACAAATTAATCATAATATATAAAAATTTAAATATTTATTAATATTGTATATCTCTAAATAAATTTAATAATTTAAAATATCGAGTTATAACAATCTTCCACCCTTACAAAAATTCGTTCTCGAATTTTCAAATAAAGGAACAAAAAACAAGAATTCATCAAGGAAAAAGGTAAAGGTAGGCTACCCACATCTCAGCTTCAGTCTCTCATGTATGCTCCTCCACGTCTTTGCTTCTCCATAACACCTTGACCATTGGGATCTACTTGGAGCGCAATTGACGAACTTGATAATCCACTATCGCAACTGGCTCTTCCTCGTACGTTAGGTTTTTATTCACTTCCACACTCTCAGGTTGCAACATGTGCGAAAGGTCTAAAATATACTTCCTCAGCATCAAGATATAGAACACTAGATGCACTTGGAACATATTCGAAGGCAAAGCCAATCGATATGCAACCATGCCTACTCTCTTTAAAATCTCAAACGGTCCAATATATCTTGGTGCTAATTTCTTTTTCTTGCCAAATCTCATCATACCCTTCATCGGAGACACCTTCAAAAACACATAGTCTTCAACCTAAAACTCTATATCTTTATGTTTCGAATCTGCATAGCTGTTCTGTCTGCTAGTTGTAGTTTCTAATATCCTTCTTATCATATTAAGCTTCTTCACTACATTTTGAATAATCTCAGGTCCAGTAAATGCTCTCTCTCCAATCTCATCCCAACATAGAGGGGATCTACACTTCCTTCCATATAAAGCTTCATACGGTGCCATTTCAATACTGCTATGGTAACTGTTATTATAAGCAAACTCTACTAGTGGCAAATGATCATCCCAACTACCTCCAAGATTCAATACACACATTCTTAACATATCCTCAAGTGTCTGGATCATCCTCTCAGATTGACTATATGTCTGAGGGTGAAAAGCAGTATTGAAATTAAGCCTAGTGCACATTACTTCCTGTAACTTCTGCTAAAATCGTGAGGTAAACACTGAACCTCTATTAGATATAATGAAAACAAGCACTCCATGAAGGCACACAATATGCTTAATATATAACTTAACCAACTTAGCTATAAAATAAGTGGCTTTAATTAGCAAGAAGTGAGCCGATTTGGTTAACTTGTCCATAATCACCCAGATGGAATCGTATCCATCCTTCGAACGAGGTAACCCTACCACAAAATTCATAGCAACTCTCTCATTTCCACTCAGGAATAGGAAGAGATTGAAGCTTGCCATAAGGTTTTTAATGCTCAGCTTTCACCTATTGACAAGTCAAATACTTAGAAACATAATCAGTTATATCCTTTTTCAATCCATCTTACCAATATAAATCTTAGATGTTGTGATATATCTTAGTAACACCTGAATGTACACTGTAAGCTGTAGAATGTACTTCTTCTAGGATCTCTTCTCTCAAATTATCCACATCATGAATGCATAATCTACTATTGATCCATAAAACACTTTCATCATCAAGTGTAAAATTAGTGAACTTCCCATCATAAACATTCTCCTCAAGCTCTGCTAGAATAAGATCTTGGCCCTGAGCTACCTTAATCCTATCTCTTAACACTATTCTGACTCTAAACTGAGCTAGCAATCGACCTGATCTGCTAATCTTCATCATCAGACCTTGATCTACTAACTAGTGTAACTTTTAGATCAAAGGTCTCCTCTTCAGACTAATGTGAGAAAGACTACCTAAGGACTTCCTAATCAAAGCATCTGCTACCACATTAGCCTTGCCTGGATGATAAAGAATACTGTAGTCATAATCCTGCAAGAGTTCTAACCATCTCCTCTGCCTCAAGTTTAGATCTCTCCACTGAAAAATGTACTTCAGACTCTTATGATCTGTGAAAATCTCATAAGTCACCCCGTAAAAATAATATCTCTAAATCTTGAGAGTAAAGATCACTGCAGCCATCTCTAGGTCGTGAGTAGGATAATTCTGTTCATGTTACTTCAACTGCCTTAAAGCATAAGCTATCACCCTACCATTTTACATCAACACACAACTTAAGCTGACTCTAGAGGCATCAAAAGACACAGTGAACTTTTCTTCCCTATTAGGTAAGGTCAAAACTGGAGTTGTAGTCAACTTCTCCTTCAGTAATCGAAAACTATTCTCATAAGCATCTGATAACACAAACTTCATATTCTTCTGAGTTAGGCGAGTCAAAGGAGTTGCAATTCTTGAGAAATCTTGCACAAATCTCTTATAATACCTAGCCAAACCTAAAAAAATTTGAATCTCCATTACTAATGTTGGTCTAGGCCACTCAAACACGACCTTAATCTTCTATGGTTCAACCTGAATGCCATCTTTAGACACCACGTGTCTAAGGAATGCAACACCCTCTAACCAGAAATCAAACTTACAGAATTTAGCATATAATATACGTTAATGAAGCTGATGTTCTCTTAATGTCTGCAGTATTGTCCTCAAATGATAGACGTTCTCCTTTATACTCTTTGAACACACCAATATATCATTAATGAAAACTACCATAAACTGATCCATAAATAGTCCAAATACCCTATTCATCAGGTCTATAAAAGCAGCTGATGCTTTAGTTAACCCGAAGGACATTAAGAGAAACTTATAGTGACCATATCGAGTGCGGAATGTCAATTTAGGAACATCGACTTCATTGATCCACAACTGATGATAACCCGACCTCAAGTCAACCTTAGAAAAGAACTGTGCATCCTAAAGTTAATCAAACAGATCATCTATCCTCGGAAGGGGATACTTGTTCTTTACTGTTACCTTATTTAGCTCTCTGTAATCAATGTACAGTCTCAGTGTACCATCCTTCTTCTTTATAAATAGGACTAGTGCACTCTAAGGAGAAACACTAGGTTTAATGAAACCTTTGTTTAGCAAATCTTGTAATGCTTCTTTAATTCCTTCAACTTTGTAGGAGCCATTCTATAAGGCGGCATCAAAATAGGAGCTATGCCTGGGACCACATTTATACAAAATTTGATCTCTCTGTGAGGTGGTAAACCTAGCAACTTCTTAGGAAAAACATCAGGAAACTCATAAGCTACTAGAACATCTATGAGAGACAACTTCTTCACTGAAGTATCCTTGACAAGTGCCAAGTATCCCTGATAGCCTTTCCTCAGCATCTTTCTAGTCGTAATAGCAGAAATGAGATTTTGAGATGCAGAACTCTTATCACCTATTAACTTAAACTCTTATTCATTCAAAATTCTAAAAATCACCTTTTTACTCTAATAATCCACAATGGTATAGTGTTGAGATAACCAATCCATACTAAGGATCACATCAAACTCCATCACATCCAACAACACCAATTCCATAGACAATTCTTTACCCCCTACTAACACTGAACATCCAAAAAGAACTACGTCAGTGTCTAACAAATCACTTTGAGTTGTGGTGACAGATAAAGGAAAAGCCATCCTAGAAGCTTACAACACGACTTTAAAGTAAAAACAGGGGACACGAAAGAATGTGTGGCACCTAGATCAATCAAAACTCTAGCATCCAAGTAATAAACTGGAAGTATACCTACAACAACGATGTTGGATGCCTGAGCATCCTATTGGGTGAGGGTGAAAACTCTGGCCTAACCTCGACATCCATACTGGATGGTGTAAACCTGACTAAAACTCCTAGTACCTCATTTACTATGTTTGCCATGCCTTGCTGGGCAAAAAGCTATGTCGTACTTAAATACTGAGCGGGAGGTAACTGATAAGGAGTTAGAGCTGAACTAGCAATGGACTGATGTGGAAAGTGTTGTTGGTAACCAGAATATGGACATGGTCTAGTAAAATGCCCCATCTTTTTGTATCTAAAATAAGATCTAGGAGTCATATAGCATGGTCCTTGATGGACTCTCCCATATATTGGATAAGCACTGGCTACTGATCCTCTGCTGTCATATCCTAAACTCTAACCACTACTATTACTGGTAGCTCCAGAACTAAATCTAATAGATCTACTCAGTCCACCACAACCATGTCTGCTACTTATGTGGACTCTCTACTGAGATCTCTAGCTTTGCTAAAAAGATCCTCTCCGTTGACTGTTAAAGCCAATCTGGAAAGTGGTGTACTGAGTACTCTGTGATCCTCCTGATTGGATGCCTCCCAATTAATAGTAATTAGGCATAACTCCTGCCTAACCAATGTGAGCTCTATCTCCTTGGCCAACTTTATCACCAACTTAAGAGTAAGGCCTACAGTAGGCATCCTAGCGAACGCAGATTCCAGTCCAGTAATGTACGTCGTAACTACGAAGTACTGATCTCTTATCAGGTCCTTTATATACTGACCCAATCTGAGGAACTCTCTGGTGTACTCCTCTACTGATCTATCACCTATGATAATACTCATCAGCCAAAGTCTGTAGCTCATCCGCATAGGCTCTGGACAGAAACACCTTATAAACCTCTCTCGAAATTGAGCCCAGGTGAGTGTAGTCATGTGCGACTGAATGACCTGAACAAACCAATCTAGGACTAGCCCCTCGATAGACAGCTCAATTATCATGATCCTCTAATACATGATGTGAGTAGTCTGAGTCCCCGTCTCTATGGCATGCAGAAAGTCTAGAGCATTTGTAGTCTCATCGAATGTTATCCTGCTGACTCTGGTATAAAATAATGCTGCCTTAGGGTCAGATATACCTTGCTGATAAATAAGCTACATTTATGGTATGACTGGAGGTATAATAACTTCCTCAAACTTTAGCTCTACAAGTTGCTCATCTTGTAGCTCTCTCTATTTATGGCTACCTGTCGCTCCTCAAGGTCTACCTTTGCCTCTGCCTTTACGCCTAACTGGCGGCGCTCGAGCTAAAACCTTATCCTGAAAGGACTAATCATCCTCGACCTCAATGACTGGTGGAGCAACACACGCTTATCTCCTCATTCTGAAAAAATAGAACCAGCAAAATTCAGACAAAACAGACAACAACAAACAATAAATAGACATCCTAATGATTACGTAAAAAACTATATCAAGGAAGACTTATCAAAGACATAATCGAACCTAATTTACTGTAGTAGTTTCAAAGAAAACACAATTGTAATAACCTAGGTCCATAATACTGATAAATCAGGTTTTGATACTAACTTTGTCATGACTAAAACTAGGGAGTCATAACCGGTGCTAGGGAACGGAATTTTTTTTGAATCTGAAACCCATAGCAAGCCTTAAAAATAAAAACACATGCAATAATAATATAAAAATACACCAAAATTAAAAATTTTAAAAGCAAATCTTTATATCATAATAAAAATATTTCATACAATATTCGGGTATAAATTTCTAATAATACAACACACTCCTACTACAATAACACTAATATTGCAGTGATTAATAAAATACAAGAAGACAATAGTTCAATAGTACAGAAATCAACCGGGGAGGAAAGAGTCTGATGTAGAGTGCTACGAGAAAGGTCTGATGTAGTAGATCCTAAAAAAATGTTGAGGGAAGTTAGACCTCACTGAGTGAATTATTATAATATATATATATATATATATATATATATATATATATATATATATATATATATATATATATATATATATATATATATATATATATATATATATATATATATATATATACACGTGCATTTCATACATATGCAAAAATTTACTTTTATATAATAATAAATGCAAAAAAAGTTATATGAGTGAATGATCAAAATAGAACCTAAAATACTATGCAACCTTAATCATTAAGTCTTACTAGCCAACAAGTTTACTTAATTCCAAAATATTTCTCTTTTCCATTTTTGGATAGTAGACTGGCCCCGAGACACTAAGTCAATCAAGCTCCCGCAGTCTCACTATTAGTGTAATTGGCTCGGAGACACTAGGTCAACCAAACTCTTGCAATTACATGACTCTCTCACCACAATTCTCAATAATCAAATAATCTAGTCTCATATCAAATAATTTTTATAATCTCAACCCTAAAATCTAAAGCACTAGTACGTACACAATCTTAATGTAGCCCATTAAGTAGCATGTTCTACTCCTATCCTTTAAATAAATTGTGTAATTATTACAAATAATAAAATGCATAATTTAAACATGTTAGCATCCATTTTTAAAGAAATATACCACTTATATACCAAACATATACTAAATATATACCAAATGTAAACCAAAGATATACCAAAGATATGCTGAGTATATACCAAAAATATACCAAACATATATGTCACATATATACCAAACATATACCAAACTTATTTGTCATATATATACCAAATATATGCCAAAAATACACCAAACATATACTTAAACATTTAGTAAAATAATTAATATTTAAATACATTATAAAATATGGATGCTCATAATTATGTATTTTACATACAATGCATATATAAGATAATAACTCACAATTACATGCTCCTCTAAAAGAGATAAACTGGCATAGTCCAGTAGGCCTCGGTCTCATGCAACTATAGAAAATAAATAAATAATCATAATATTAGAATCGAACTCCTAATTTTATACTTCTAGAAATTCTAAAGAGTGGCTCGATCTAAAACACAACTTGACCAAAAATAAAAAACTTAGGATAGTCCCGATGTTACATTTTATGAGAATTCTATCGAAAATTCAGCAGAGTCTCCTCTGTAAAACAGACGTCTCTCTACTAAAAGTAGAACTGATCCTACAAGCAAACACACTTCAATATCCAAAAATGCACAACTTCTTAAGTTGGACCCCCGAACTACATAATTGTCAAATCGAAAACCAAAAAACATAAAAAAAATCAATAATTTAATAATAAATAATAAAAATCACCAAAAATCCATAAAAATAAATAAAATACCACAATTCAATTTATTTAAATAATAAATATCTTAACGCTAATAATTTTCAAATTAGTTAATAAATCTCAAATAAATTATATAATATTAATAAAAATCAATTTTTTAATTATTCAAAATTAAATAGTAAAATTCGCAAATAATTATTTAAATAGTTCAAATATATAATAAAAATAGTTAAAAATTCATTTAATCACAAAAAAATAAATAAAATTATTATTTGAATATATTTTCGAAAATTATTATTAAGTAGTTAAAATAGTAAAAAATTCATTAAAATTATTTTAATACTATTTATTATTCCAAAATTATTCAAAACATACTAATTAACAATAATTTCAATTAAAACACCAAATTTACTAATTTATATTAAATTTTTCAAAAATTAATTTTTTACATAAACCTTCGAAAATTTATAACTAAAAATTGAAAATTAATCTCACCAAATTTTCTTCACAAACTATCATCCAAATAATTTAAAAAATTTACTAAAAATATAAAAAATTTTCGGCAAGGGTCACCGGAACAGTGACTTGCCGGAAAACCAAAATTCAAATAATTCATAAAAATCAAACAAAAATATTTTTGAGTAGTGTTGACGGCGAGGTTTAGTGTGCATCTAAGATTTTAGCAACCGCGACATTGTTTAAGCTCAAGGCTCTAAAGAATACACTAACAACTATCACAAAGACATGGTGTGGAGATGAGGAGTTGCTATCCAGGGTAATAACTGAGACAAATCAAAAAAGTGACACTCGATTTCCTAAAAGAAAGCTAGCACCACAAGCAGGAGATTCTGGATACGGAATATCAACTTCTTTTAATCTTGTATTCATTTAGAATTACTTTATAAATTACTATATTATCCTCTACTTACATACAATTTCATATAAACCCTTATTCTAGCAATTAACTCCAAGGCAAACCAGTCATGAAAATACAAGTAAATAATGCATTCAATCAAACATATAATCTCTAAGTTAATATAATATACATGGATTTTAATTAAATGAGCTAAATCTACATGTTTTTAATTTACAAATGAGCTAAAGACTAATTGCTTTTAATTTTAATTAAATGAACCTAAATCTATTTATTTTAATTCAAAAAATGGGCCTAATTCTACAATCATGGAGGTATTTAAATTAGTGGACTCAGTTCTATATGTTTTAATTGTAAGGTAACCTTAAATCTACAAATTATGAAAAAGGATTAAATTTAAATGGGCTAAGTCTAAATTAATTAAATTAAGTGGGCTTATTCTAATTTACTATATGGGCCTAAGTTATATCTAACCTAAAAATCTAATTAATTATGGGCCTAAAATGGATTTTAATTAATTAAACCTAAAAACCTAAATTTATTTAAAAGGATTAGAATCTAATATGAGCTTAATGCCTAAAACACATAAGAATAAATAAACAAATACAAAACACATAAAAATAAAATAAACAAGCCCAAAACACATAAGATAAACAAGTCCAAAAACAAATAAAACATATTAAAATAATTAAATTAAAGATCAAACAACTAATTAAATTATTTCCTTCTAAACCCTAATTTTCATTAACATGCAACCTAAATTAACCTACTTCCTCCATTAATTTTAATTAATTATCCAATTAAATCCCTAATTTTATTAACCAATTAATCAAAATAAACAAGAAATCACACATAATTTCACTATTCTCGCTATTGTGGCTATTACAATAATCTATTGAAAATAAAAATAAAAATAATTAATACAACCCCAAAATAAATAAATAAAATAAAGCAATAAAATAAAATAATAAAACAAAAACCCTCGAAACTATATCTCTATAAAGTCTTATCCATGGCATTCCATGAACCTCTTATGGATTTGATTCTCCAAGTATGATCATCATGTGTTTTCCTCCATAATCACTATAAAAAAAAGAATAAAAATTATGATTAGTGGATAAATTATAATAATAATAAAACAAAATAAAAATCAATAAAATAAAAAAAAATCAAATAGAATAGAACAAAGAAAAGATGATGCTTATGGATGATTTTAACGGAGTGCTCCTCAGATTTGTAGAATCACCGTTCTTGATAGGTCTTCGAATATCATTTTTCAAAAATTCTTTAAAGATCCTTTTAATAAATAAAGCAAAAAGAAATTTGTAAAGAATAATTTTTTTCTCTCTTTTCCCTCTTTTTCTCTCATTTTTTCTCTCTTTTTTCTTTTCTTCATTCCTTTTTTTTCTTTCCTCTCTTCTCTTTATTTTTCTTTTGTCTCTCTCTTTCCTTTTTTTTTTTTTGAGCCAAAATTCTCCTTATATAGGGATACATCTTGAAACCCTAATTATAAATTGATTCTTAAAAGACTTCTATTTCCTTAAAAACATTATCAAAATAAATTTAGGAGAATTTCATATCAATTATGACTCAATTTATCTGCAAAATTCAAGATTTTTCTGGAAAATTCAAGAATTAACGGGAGGAGTCTAATTCCGATTGGAGTTGTGTAATTCCGATAACCTTTTTTTTAACTTTTAATTACAGAAAGGTCCTTGAAAGAATTTAAGTTTTGCAATTAGATCCTTAAAAAGCATTGCAATTTAGTCCATGAAAACATTAAATCCTTTCTTTAAAAAATGCAATTAGATCCTTGAAGTTTCAAATTTCAAATGTTGAAGACCTATTCATGACATTTTCATCCTTGGAGTCTTCTGTTGCATCCATAACTCATCATCTCGAAATTTGGTGTCTATAAGTAGCTCTAGCTTCAAACAACAATATTTGCAAAAGAATTAAGCATGGTTCAACCAAATTCAAGCTCAAAAAAATCAAAAACCAAAATAGACCTAAACTAAAACTTGAAAATAACTCAATTACTGGACGTTCTAAGCTCATAATGACCAAGGATTAAGCTTGCCTAGACCGAGAGGAGTTGATAGAGCCTAGAATTACTAGCTAAAACCATCGAGAACCATCACTGGTGACACTGTAAGTTGCTACTGTCTTTGATGAAAAACTGGAGAAGGAAGAGCTCTGTCAATGGCGGAAGTAGAAGGAAGAAAGGAGGTGGTGCTAGCGACGTGATGGTGGCAATGTGGTGGTCGTTAGTAGCATGGGTGGTGGCTCGGTGGTGGTGCACGATTCTGCGCAGGAAGAAGAAGAATAAGAAGAAGATGAAGATGAAAGAAAGGGGAGAGGGAGAGGAAAGAGCGGGTGGGAAGGAAAGAGGGAAAAAATTTTCTTATATATATATATATAAATTAATTAGGAAAATACAAAATACACATATAACAACAACAACAACAACAACAACAACAATAATAATAATAATAATAATAATAATAATAATAATAATAATAATAATAATAATAATAATCACAACAACAACAACAACAACAACAACAACAACAATAATAATAATAATAATAATAATAATAATAATAATCATATACAACACTAAAATTAAATTACACAAATTAATCATAATATAAAAAAATTAAAATATTTATTAACACTATATATCTCTAAATAAATTTAATAATTTAAAATATCGGGTTACAACAATGTATTTTATTTACATTTAATGATAAATATAGTAAATGCCTATTTTATTTTTGTTTAAATCTATTCAATTTTTAAATATAGTGTTTTAAAGTTTAAATTTTAAAATATAAATTAAATCCACTTTTATCAATTTCAAAACTTTAAAAAATTAATGTCAGTTTGTTATGTGTATAAAAAATACATATCATTTTTGGTCTAAAAATGTTTTACCCCTTTTCATCCTTTTACATATAGTATACATAAAAAGGAAAGTAAAATTAAGTATTTAAAAGATAAAATCATCTTAAAATTTCATATCATATACATATAAATAAATTGCTATATCATTGGCATTCCTTTCTAGGAAATTCCTATTTATCCTTCTCAGCAAATAAGTATTGAAGATAAACATAATTAAAAAAAATTGTGAATATATGAAATAATGTAAAAAATTCTTCTTTTTATAAATTGCTCCAATATTTTTGCTCTTTTTTTTCCTTATTCATATTAGGGTAGTGAAACTTCTGCATTGGTGGATGATACTAAAGTATCATGATGAGATAATAGAAGTTGGAAAGGAATGTTTAAGGATGGTTTTAAAAGCCGATATGTTTCAACTTTTAATCGTACATTAACTTTATTAATTTGCATAAGCAATGTGTAACCTTAGTACTATTTAGCACTAATCCTTTATTGAGTTACCAACAATAATGAGGATGAGAATAAGTTTTGAAGAGGCAAGACAACGGTTGATTTTATACATCTTAGCACAATATATTATATCTATACTATCATTATTAAACATTCATATCATGATTAGAGCTAAGAGAAGCAATTTTTTTGGCATATTTATTATATTATTGCAGGATGCAATTGAAGGTGAAGGTGAAGGCACTTTTAATGTAGTTATATTAAAGGTATTGTGTTTAATCGAATTAGTTATACATTGTTAATAAGGTCGTATTCCTCACAATAGCATACAACTCAAATTGTCTCAAAGAGGAAACAAAAATAAATAAAACCAATAAAAATTTTGTTTATTTTGTTAGTTTTGACTATTTTTAGTCAATTTTGACCAATTTTAGTTATTTTTTTTATTTACCTTTTTAGCAAATTTGATAACAACAATGCCCATAAAATTCATGTTTATAGTAAAATTATCACTAAATTGCTTCTAAAAAAATTGCATTCAAGCATTGTGTTGTGAATATTTTCGAACAATTGTTTGGTATAACTCTAATCACAATTAAAATATTTGATGATGATTGTGGCTATAGTAAAATGTGTCAAAATATATGCAATAAGCATTTCTCTCCCTTTTCCTAAACTTATCCTCTTCTACCTTACTCTAGGGAAGTTGGTAGATGAACTAATATTGTAGAGCAACATTAAGATCTACAAGACACAATAAATACATATGCAAACTATTGAAGGGTGAGAAGAAATTACCATTATTATTAATGCTAAAATGTTTAGAGAATATTTACATTAATAATATTTCAAAATTGGAATCACTTTTAGAAGATGAAAACACAAGTGGACAGTTATTTTAAAATAGCTCATTGACCATGAATTTGAATTAAAATCATAGAAGATCTTGTAGGTAGCCACTTAGCTTACAACATAATGGTTACAAAAAATCTCAACAACAGTGAACAAATTGCTAAAATATTTGAAATATTCATTTTTGCTACTTTACTAGATGATGTCAATGAAGGAAAGTTGTTGAAAAATAAAATTGGACCACTAACGTTTGTAACTTGCAAAAGAAAAGTTGCAATAAGAATTTGCACAATGACTGAAAGTAAATTTAAAAGACAATACAAAGTTAATTGCTTCAAAAATATCTGAAAAGTTAAAGTCTAAGAAGTAGCTGCTTCTTCTAGATAATATTTAGGACATAGATGATTTGGCTGAAGTTGGTATATGTGACAATAATATGGGTAGTAAGGTGGTCTTAGCATTTAGAAATCAAGATATTTATAGGCTTATGAATGTTAATGAGACTATGAAGGTTGACAACTCATTAGAAGTTGAAGTTGCAGCACTATTTTGGGAAAATAAAGGTCAAAATGTAAACAATTCAGATTTTAAAAAGGTAGTTAGGTTGATTCTTCGGCTTTATTCTAATTTGACACTTTTAATAGATAAAGTAGCAATTTTTTTTTCAAAAAGAAAGATCAAGAATTATGGTGGCTTAGGGTAAAAAACTTTCAAAAATGGCCTTATGTTAAGTTTTCTAACTTAGAAGAAGTCATCATAATGCTCAGATTTTGCTTTAAAGAATTAGATGAAGTGATGAAAAGATATATTTTCTATATAATGCATTATATAGTGAAGGTTATGAAATTTACACTAATTATTTTAGTGGAATATTGCATAGCCAAAGGCTTTATTAATGATATGGACAAAGGCCAAATTATCATTGATGATTTGATTGATATATCTTATTTAGAGAAAGGTGAGTAGAAGAAATGTGCGAGGATGAATAGAGTATTTCGTAACATGGCCCAAATCAAAGTTTGAAGATTTGAATTTTTTTCGTGAGAGCAAATGAAGAGTTACAAGAACCTCCAAGTGATGAGTAATGGAAAGAGGCTAATCAAATCTCTTTAATGGATAATAAATTGTGTTCTTTACTAAAGAATCCTAATTGCACCAACTTGTCAACATTATTTTTTTAAAGAGCTTATGTTCATGTCTCGATTATTGGTAGAATAGACATACACATTCTATTAATAGAGCTTGTGTTCTTTTGTGGAAATTGTAATACCCTACGTTTTATTTAAATAAAGTAATCATTGAATTTGCATTATTAGTAAATAATTTTAAATTATATTAAATAATTGTTAATTAGCTAGCTATATTATTATGTTAGGGTTATGTAATTATCATTTTAATAAATTAGATTCCCTATAGTACTAACTATTATTTGACTATTTTGTAAGTTTAAATTATTTTATATTAATCTTGTTATTTTTAGGCCTGATACATGTAATATATATATATATATATATATATATATATATATATATATATATATATATATATGTTATTAGGGTTTATAATAAATATAAGTTTATTATAATAGTATGTGTATATATATTTATATATATATATACACATGTGTGTGTATACATATAAAGTATATACAATTAGGATAATATACATACACATACACACACACACATACACACACACATATATATATATATATATAGATGCATACAAAGCACCAAACCAGGATCACCAACCCTTCTTCACTCTGTCCGACACCCACACCGTCTCTCCTCTCCCTGTGCCGCTCCCTCACTGCCTGGACTCCATCACCGTCGTGCCAGAGCTTCCAGGAGTGTTGTTGTTGTTGCCTTCCTTCGTCCTCGTGTGGTAGCACTTTTTTTCTTCTCACCTGGCAGCCAGCTTTCTCTTCTTTGCGCGCGACAGTCCCCTGCCAGCTTCGTCCCTCCACCAGTTGCTACCTCCTGCCTCGCCTGAGCTGCTCCCTCAGCCTCCATTTTCGGTGGCAGCAAGCTTCCCTTCCCCTTTTATTCTTCCAGCTCAGCAGTGAGTGGTACTCACTCGATCTCTCCTTTCCTCCTTTGATCTTGGTTGTTCTTAGTAGATTTTTAGTTAATTAAGGTTGTTTAGTGTTTTAGGAGGTTGATTTTTAATTTTTGATAATTTTAGTGAGTTATGTGATTTTTCAGAATTTTATTTGAATTTCATTTGATATTTAGTTGGTTTAACTGGTTGTTATTTGAGTTCAAGTAATAATTAAGGTTAATTATTTTTAATGTATTGATGTTTATTTAAGATTTTTAGAAATTATGGTGTTAATTATACATTTTGTAAATTTTGGGTATTTAATTAATATTTTTTTTCTTTATTAATTTTGAAATTTATTGTAAAAAAAATTATGAAATTTTGATAATTGATATTATTACTAAATGTTATTAAATTTAGAACTTAAATTATGGTTTTTGTGATTTTTATACTATTTTTTATAAATATTTTGAGTTTATGTCAAATGTGAATAATTAGGTTAAATTATATTTTTAGAAGAAATTAGTAGTCATTTATATGTTTTAATTATATTAAGATGTTGATGGACTGGGATAGGTGCCTCGGTTGATGCCCTAGCTCTCGGGGACCGCTAGTGCCATATATTTGGATTAAGTGAATGACTGCGACTTGGTGCCTCGGTTGATGCCTTTGCTCTCGGGGACTGGCAGTCTAGTTGGAACAAGTGGGCCCGGTTGGCCATTTAGAACTTTGAATTTAGGGTTCTACCGAGATTTTTTTTCAAAATCTATATCTATATATTATAAATTATTTTCATTATAACTATTTGGTTTTCAAAAAGATTTTCAAACCGTACAACTCTTTATATTGACTTACTCAATGAGGTCTGATTCCCCTCAATTTATTTTTTTTAGGAGCTTGGGAGTTCGACCTCATACTGCCTCTACGCCGGATTTCTTCATCACCGGCCATTTTATGTAGGTCATTGTAAGCTGTACTATTGTAATACTCTAGAAAGCTGTAGTAGTATCTATACTATGAATCGTATGATTTAAGTATATTTGTGTATTTTATTTATATGAACCACGCTTATGTATAATGATTTAAGTTTGACTTATGATATGTGACACTGGAGAATATTTTATGTATGTATTCAATTCTGTTTTAATTTCAGAAAAATCAGTTTGATAATGTGTTCCGTTATAAAATAAAGTTTTAAATTGTAAGGTTTTATTTTTCTTTTCTTTAAGGCTTACTACGGGTTTTGGGGGCCTTATGCCTTCACATTCCCTAGTGTCGGTCACATGCCCTCGGGTTCGGGTCTTGATAGAAATTTGCTAATATAGTAATATAAAAGTAGGCTATAGAGGGAAGCCAATCAACAGTAGCTTACTAACATGATCAACAAGTGGATTGTAAAGAATAGCTAACCTATAATCTTTTCCATTAAGTGTTAGCATATAATCTTTTATATAATTACTTTTGCTTGTGCCATATTGATTTATCCTTTGATTACATCACTTTTACAACCGGTTCAAAATGCGCCATCATGTTAATATTAGTTACATATTTATTGATTTCACACTTTGGTTTGAGTTCCATTCATGTTGGCATTAGGGGTGAGAAAGACCTACCCGGATCTGAGTTTTCAGACTAACCCAACCTAATGTGCTACTCCAATTTGGCTTCCCTGGTGCTGAGATGATCGATTCAGGTGATGGGTAGTAGGTTTATCGGGTTTCAGTTGATGAGTCAGGGGAGGTATTTCTTTCCCCGACCCATTGAAATTTTTGAAATTTGGTTATTAACTAAAATGATGTCGTTTTAGCTATAAGGTTAGTATATAAACTTAAAATTCTAGTTCTATTCATTTTACTCCCTTCTCATCAGTCATCACCACCTCTCATCCTCTATCCTCTATCCTCTCCTCTCTCTCTCATAGTGTCTTCTCTCCTCTTCTCATCTTTTCTCCCTCAAACCCTAATTTTTATGTTCAACCTTTAAGAAACCTTAACAACTACAACTCTTTCTAATCCTTTGATCTTCACTATCTCTCCTTAGTTCTCTCATTCTTGGTTTAGTCTCTTTTTAATTTTTATTAAATTGCAGTGACTTTTTTTAAACAAATTGCTATCGCCATCTCCATTGATGATTTATTTATTAATGGTAATCCATGGAAGATCTTACTTTTTTTTGTTTTGATTTTGATTTTGGTTTAATGTTTCAATTGGTTATTTGTAAAAAAAAAAATCCCTATATAAATATATTTTATATTTTATATAAATATGTCAAATTTTTAGATCTGTGCTCAATGTTGTATTGTTTGATTTCATTTGTTGAAAATCTTTGATTTTTAAATTTTTTCTTTTTGATCTGTGTAATATTTATTCTTCAATATGTGTTAAATTTATCGATCTATTCTTTATGACATTTAATCTTGCTTTTATTTGTGATATATATATATATATATATATATATATATATATATATTATAGATCTGTGCTTATTTTATATTATATGGATCCGTTATGGATCTAACATGCATGTGAAAAAAATTGTGTCTACTTTATACATATCGAATTTATTTTGTTTAATTTGTTAAAAAAAAAAAAAAATTTTTTATTTGTTATCTGTGTCAAAATAAATGTGTGTTTTTAAATTTTTTTAGATTCGACAAATTTATACTTTTTATATATCTATATTTATTTTAAATTTTACATTTTTTTTATAAATCTATAAATAATTTTTGTATAGATCTCTAATTTTATATTATTTTTATAGATATAGAATTTCATGTATTTATGTGTATTTTAATTAAAATGCTTTGATTGATGGTAATGTGTTTATATTGTATTCTCCTTTATAATAATGATCTGTGAAATTTTTTTATCAAGTTTGTGACTGTATGTAATAACAATTTGTTCTTTTGTTCTATGTATGCCTATATGACCACTTCTAAAGTTCCTCTTAGTGGAAGCTTCAAATTATAGCACAAAAAAGGGGTGGAAGCATATGCTTTACAAAATTGAGTTATAACTTTAGAACTTTTGGAAAAAAAAAACAGGTGGAAGCATTCACTGCAATATGAGTGGAAACATTAATGGTTAACACAAGGTATACATAAATTCAAATTTTTTTTTCATTTCATATATAATTGATGTTTGATACTTAATATGTGATCTGATGATGTTTATTTTTTTAATGTGTCATTCATGGAGATGGAGAGCACTAGTGGCAATAATAATGCCACTAGATCAAACCTTGAGGTGGTGAAAGCCCTAAATGCACCTGCTGGAAATCAGACTGAGACTCAATCTCAAGCTCAAATTGCTACTAAAAAATGAAAAGAGATTAAACCAAAATCTGCAGTCTGGCAGTATTTTAAGAGAATTAAGGACGAGTATGGTGTTGTCATCATGGGTAAGTGTATTTATTATGGTTCCTCTTACCATGCTCACTCTAAAAAACACGAAACTTCTTCTTTAAAAAACCATGGTATGAATTGCTTGAAATTTCCTCATAGTAAAGATGTTAGGCAATCACTATTAACATTTAAACCTACTGGTGCTAGGGTGGAGGCACATGATAATACAAACACATAGTATGGTTGCTTAGGCACATGAAAATTTGAACAAGAGGCTATTAGAAAATCACTTGTATAAATGGTAATTACCGATGAATTACCATTTAAATTTGTTAAGGGGGGTGGGTTCAAGAACTTCATGTCTGCTACATGTCCACGCTTTAAAATACCCTCTAGGTGGACTATAAGTATGGACTGTTATAATATTTTTGTGTCTGAGAGGGTGAAGCTAAAAAATTATTTGAGGAGTGTCAAAGAATCAACATCATTATTAATTCTTAGACATCCCTTCAAAGAATAAATTACATGAGTGTGACTATTCACTTTATTGATGATACTTGGAATTTGCATAAAAAGATAACATCCTTCATCCTTGTTACATCTCATAGGGGGAAATACCTTCCTAAGGCTTTAGAGAATACTTTGATAGATTAGGGAATTAAAAAATGTATTCTTAGTTATAGTGGATAATGCTTCCTCTAATGAATTGCAATTGGGTATTTTAAATGTTAAGTTGAGGGAACTCTTCTATTAGATTGAAGTTCTTGCCTATAAGATGTATAGCTCACACCTGAATTTAATTGTAAATGATGGGTTAAAAGAGGTTAATGTGTCTATAAAAAAAGTGAGAGAGATAATAAGATACATTAAAAATAGTCATGCTAGGTTGAGGAAATTTAAAGAAATTTTTTAGCTGATTAGAGTGGAGTTAAAATTCTTTTTTTCTTTTTATGTCCTTACAAGGTGGAATTTCACTTACATAATGTTAAAAAATGCATTTTTATTTAAGAAAATGTTTAGCAAATATGAGGAGATAGAGTCCTCTTTCAGATCTGATTTGGGTGATGATATACCTTATTTCATTAATTAACAATATGTTAATCAAGTGGTTCATATGTTGAAGGTGTTCTATTATATAATTGTCAAGATTTCTAGTTTTTATTACATGGCAGCAAATATTTTCCTCTAAAATTTTTTATTTGAATTGCATGATTAATGAGTGGCAATCTTCCTCTGATTTGTCTATTCATAATATGGGCATCAATATGAAATAAAATTTTCACAAATATTAGGGAGATCCATAGAAAATGAACTCTCTTAAAATTGTTGTTGCTATAATTATTGATCCTCGATATAAACTGGAGTTTTTTTTTAATTTTCTTTTAATCAAATGTATGGTGATGGGGTGTGAAGCTGTATGTTCATTAACATGAAGTCTAATATACATCTCTTATTTGATAATTATGTCTCAACATATGCTTCATCTGATGCCTCCAAGTTTAGTTCTGGTAGTCAGTCAATCCAGACCACTTAATCAGGTTCTAAAATTGAGCTGCCAACTTGTGGGAATATAATGTCTTTAATGAAAGCTAGATTCAAGAAGCATAAACAGGAATTTGGAATGGGTGGAATTAAAAGATAAGAAATTGAAATATATCTTAGTGAGGCAGTTGTGGAAGATAAAGGGGCTTTTGATATCCTCAGATGGTGGAAGTTGAATTCTAAGAGGTTCCCAATTCTTTCTCATATAGCTAAAGATGTTTTGGTTGTTCCTGTTTCAACTGTGGCTTTTGAGTCCTATTTTAGTGCTTTTGGTCATGTTTTTAATTTTTTTTGAGTTCATTAACTCCAAAAATAGTTGAAGCATTAATTTGTTCACAGGATTGACTTAGAATGCCAAATCGAATACTTGGGGTGCAGGAAACTTTAAAAGAGTTGGAGTCTTTTGAAAATGTCCTGTTTTAATTCATTTCTTAATTCTATATTTATGTTCTTTCTTTAAGTGCATTTAATCACCTGCTATAATAAATTCTAATCCTCTACTTTTTTATTTTCTTTGTAGATCTTGAACTAGTGGGCAATGGCTCTTCTTTAGCTCAGTTAATTAGCTCACTATAAATTTATTAAATTATCCTTTATTTTGTGCCTCCTTTCTTTGTTGTGACCAACTTTGATTGTGTTTGAATATATTAAAGAAGCAATGATAATGCTTCCACCCCTAGGATTTTTATAAATTCAAAGTATGCATGCTTAAGTTTCTTTGGTGGCTTTTGTTTTAGTTTAGTTACTAGAAATGGGTTGCATCTTGATGTTGAAAATGTTCAATTTTGAGTTTCTTTAATATGTTTTTGGCAGTGATGATGCTTCCACCCCTAAAATGTTTTTTGATATATATTAGAATGGTGTGCTCTGTTTCACTAGGTGACTATTTTTTTTTCTACTAGAAAATGGAGCTTTATTCTGTAATATCCCGTGTTTTTAAAATATTTTTACACTGTACCGAGATATGCAGTGTTAATAATTTTCATATGTATATTATATGATATTTTTATGAGTTGATATGTATTTAAAACCTATTTTAATTATTGTGTATTATTTAAAGTCCTTTACATAAAATTTTCCCGGGACTTGCATTTTCGGGGAAATTTTCACGTAAATATTTTATTATTAATTATTTTAAATATATTTACGGACTTGCATGAACTCATACGTATTTTTAAATTACTAAATAAAGTTTATGTGTGTATATATATTACCCTAATATTTTATTATTTATTTATTAATTTATTGTTATTTAATTATTGTTATTTATTATTAAATTATTAAAATATTAAATTATATGTGCGGGTGTGATTTTTTTTAAATATTTTATTAAAATTATTTTTTTATTATTTTTCTTTTTTTTCTTTTTTCTTCTTCTTCTTCCTTCTCCTTCCCCGTGCCCGACCACCCCCTCACCACCAATCGCCGCTGCAACTGCCGTTCCCCTACCGTCGGTGTGCCTCCCGGCTTGCCACCTTCGTCCTCAGCTGTTCCCTGCCGCCAGCAGCCTCTTTCCCCGACGCCGGCAACCCCATTTTCTTCTTTTGGCCGAAATTTCCTCTCCTCGCCGTCGACCACGATTCCGGCCACCGTTTTCAACACCGCCAGTCTCTTTCTTCTCCTTGAGCTCTGGTGAGTGTGATTCTATCTTTGGTTTGAGCTAAAATGGTCTAGATTTGCTTAGGTTTCGAATTTTCCAATTCGGCCATATTAGGGTTTTCGATTTTTTTGAGCTTCAAATTGATTGATTCATGAAAAATCCCTTCAAAAATGTTGATCCTAGTAGCTTAATCTACATTTATGAATTTTTGTAGAATTTTTGGAGATTATTTTGATTTTTGGGTATTTTTGAATATTTTAATATTATTTTCTAATTTTCGAAAATTAATTATTTAAATTATTAAATTGTGTTTTATGGTTAAATTAGGTGTTGAAATGAATTATAGGAATTTATTTGGAATTTTTATGAATTTCTAAGTATTTATTTTGAATTATTGAAGTTTATGTAAATTTGGGAAATTAGGGTTAATTGTGTTTTTAATTGAATTTAATTGGTTAATTGAGTTTAATTATTAATATTATTGATAAATATGTTGATAAAATTAATTTTGGATAATTGTATAATTTTTGGTGAATTTTTGAAGTAATTATAGTGTATTTATATATATAAGGGCATTTTGGTAATTTTACCCTAAATTGGCTAAAAATGTAATTTAATTGGTTTTAATAGTTATTTAAGGTATAAAAATGATTTCTACAAATTATTTGGTATTTTTAACTAATTAAAACTATTTTTCGTGAATTATTTTCAATTATATATATAATATACGGTTTTTCTAATAAAATGAATTTTTATCGGTTTTTGCAGTGTTTTAAGGTTAATTATGTAATTTCTACTTATAAAATGAATTTCTATGTTATAAGGGTATTTTTGGTATTTTTTGAATTGTTCTGTGTTTGTGGACCCCGGTCGGTGAACTGTAGTTTGAAGTTCGACCGAGGGGTTGTGGATTTGTTATTGTGCCTATTTTTCAAAGTGTATTTCCTTGCAGGGTCGGCTCTACTCTTTTGAGTAGAGAGATGTCCGTTTTACAGGGGAGGTTCTACCGAATTTTCGATAGAATTCTCGTAAAACGTGATATCTGGTCGAACCCTGATATCGATTCTATGTTTAATACTCTAGATCGAATTCTAGGATTTCTGTTAGGTTTATTCTGATGTCGGTTATTTATTGCTTGTTTAGTTGCGCCGAGACCGAGGGCTAGTGGACCAGGCCCGTCCGACCCGTCTCGTGGAGCGCACTAGGATGAGTTACTATACTATATATATATGCTTTAGGATACATGATTTAGAAATATATGTTTTATTTTGATTAAATATGCATAAATAATGTGATTTGTATTTAAGTATATTTTTGGTTTATTTTTGGTATATATTAAATTATATGCATGTTTTGTTAATAAATTATATTTAAAAATGTTTTTAAATATATTTCTAGTTTAATTTATGATTTGATTGGATTTATTTGACGTATATATACTCGAAATATACCTGGTTTACTTTTGGTATATTTCTAGTATATATATGGTTTATGTTGATATTTTATTGAACTTCATGCATCATTTATTTTTGTGAATGAATGTTTTATATTATTAATGATGAAGGATATCAATAGAACGTGCTACCTAGTGGGCAGCACTAGGACCGAGTACGTACCGGTACGCCTATAGTATTTAGGCTATATTACTAACCATTTGTGGATATTGATTGAATGTGATTATTGATATGTGTGAGATATGGTTTGGGTGTGATTGCTGGAGCTCGGTTGACCAAGTGTCTCGGGGCCAATCACACTGGCAGTCAGATTGCTGGAGCTCGGTTGACTTAGTGTCTCGGGGCCAGTCTACTGTCTAAATGGATTAAGTGGATATATTTGGATTCAGTGAGCCTGTATGGCTAGAGTGTTGTCTAACACTATTTTCGAGGTTGCGATATTCTAGGGTTCTATGTGATCCTTCATAAAAGATGATTTTCAATAAAAAATATAAAAAATGATTTTATTGCATCTGTGTATAATTGCCTGTATATATATATTAGATATATACTGTTGACTGTATGCATTATCATTTAGTGTGTATGTATATATATTATAGTAATTCACTCAGTGAGGTCTGACTCCCCTCCATTGACTATTTTTCAGGAGAGTCAACATCTTCAAACCTCAGTAGCAGGCCTGTACGCCGGATTTCTTCCGCCCCGGCTTCTTTGTGTAAACTGCTTACTTGAGTCTTATTTTTATAATCTAGACACTGCAGTAGTTGTAAATTAATTATGGGATTTTATGTATTTTATTTATGTGAGATATTGTATTATATTTGAAATTGGATTTGTATTCAAAGATTTATATATATGAGATGAGATTTGATTTAAATCCAGTTGGTGAAATTAATATTGTGATATTTATGATTTTCATTTCCGCTGCATTGTATATTGCTACTATTATTGCATGTTTTATTTTATTTTTAGGCTTGCTACGGGTTCCGGATTCGAAAGAATTCCCGTTCCCTAACGCCGGTTATGACCCCTGTTTTGGGTCGTGACATATTCTAAATATGATTTGATTACAAGCATCCTAAACCTACTATTTGCCTGCTACTACTTTTATTTTCATTCAGTAATCTGTTTATATTTTGTTGTAATTGAAATTGTGCTTGTTTGCAAATGAACTATGCAGGTGAATTACAAACATATGAATCTGCTACAGTTGCATTTTTTGGATTTTTGCAATCTATTTTTTGGTTGCTATATTTAGTTTGCTATTTTTTGGATAGCAATTCTTGAGCCTTCATTTAGTTTGCTATATTTTTGTATGCAAAATGCAGTGTTTCAATTCTTTTTTATAATTAAAACTAACTATTTTTTGTATCTAGCTTATAGCAAACAACAAATATATTTTTTGGACAGTGTACATGTATCGGCTTGGCCCAAATATATTAATGAAATCAATATATCAATATATCAATTTATCTATTTTATTTTTTAGCCTCAAAAAAGGGTACAACCCATCCAAGCCCAACTAAGGTCTGAACTGACCCAACCTTAATCGCATCAGTTTGGGCCTATAATTGCTCTTTTGAAAACCAATCGGTTTTAGCATATTTCCAACCGACCCGACGATGCTCACCCTAGTTAACATGTTTCTAATTTATCTCTAGACAAGTAGTACATTCAAGAATAGTGAACAATCTCATTATATTTTTTTATTATTTTTATTCAAATTATTATTATTATTATTTTAAATAGCAATATAAATTTCAAAAACATAAAATTTTAAATATCTTTCGTTTATTTTTTGTTTTATTCACCATATTTTTTTGTTTATTGTTTGTATATTTTTAATTTATTTTCTGTGTGATATATTTTTTTTATTTATTTCTAGGATCATACAACAAAAAAATACATGTTTAAAATTTTAATTATTTATTAAAAATTAATGTGAGTCTTATAATTTAAATATATTAATTATAGTTTTTCCCCAAAACTAAGTCAGTTCTTTTTTTTAATCATTTATTACTTGAGGAACAATAAGTTTTGAAGACTTGCTATGTAATTCTTTTCGAAGTCTTCTTGTGTAGCTCTAGCAACTATTTTCAATGGTAAAATAATTTATGGCTATCAATCTAACGTTAAAGAATACTAAAAACAAAGCAATAATTATAATAATTAAATATAATGAAAATAATATCAGTTATTATGCACAAGCTTAAAAAGACTTGTGACTGAAAGTAATTGTTGGTGTATTTTAGTTAAATCAATAATAATAATAATAATAATAATAATTTTTTTCCAGTTAGATTTATTATTGAAGCTAATGGTGTTTGTATAGCATATGCCACATGTCATGCAATATCATGAAGTTCATGATAACTGCCATTTTTCTCATATAATACGATATTTTGGCCTGCATGTACTACCGAAAGAGATTAATTTTAAATCAAATAAGATAACATCACTTAAATCTATGTAAAGTCAGATTAACAATCATTTCCATACACAATAAATTTTCCAATTTCCCTCAGTGATTCCTTGAATTTCAATTCCATGTCACCTATTATCTTTTTTTTTTTTTTTTTTCATAAAATGTTCTTAATTATTAAAAAAATGCTGGCAAGAAAGTAAACCAAGAGCTCGTATATATCCTCCTTATAACTGACATCTAATGCATCTGAACGGGGCCTGTTCTGCTTACACCTTACCTACTCCTCGCGCCTCTAAGCATTCCCATCATGCCATTAACAGAGCCCATTTGCTTCATAAAATTTTGCATGCCAACCATGCCACCAATCTGCTTCAACATCTGTGGAGGGACCACTCTGCTCATGTGTTCTACTTTCATATTTCCAGAAGGTGCATTCCTCGGAATCTTAAATCCCTTGGCTAGATGCTTGTACACTTCCATCATTGCCATTAAATCTCTAACTTGGTGACCGGAACCTCGTGCTATCCTCATCACGCGAGACTCATTAAAAAGCTTTGGATTGTCCAATTCTGCAACAAAAAGCAAATAGTGTCAGCAATCACAAAATGTTAGTTTCAACTAGCAGAAAACCACATCTTCCCTATCCAATAAGTAACATACTTGACGTGAATATGTAAATATGGCATTCACTTGCCTTCGTTTGTCATCGAATCCATCATGGTCATATAATGCTTAATCATTGCCTGGCTTTCCTTTTCATGACCTTTTGGCACTAATTCAGCTAAAGAACCTGGAAGCATTGAATATATCTACACAAAATATACAAGGAAATTTCAGCTAATGTTAGGCTCCTAGTCCCAAAGGAGAAAACGCGAGGAATGAGGTGGGCAAAAAGAGAGCAACCGCAAATTTCCAACAAAAAAGAAAAGCAACTAAAAGTTGTAAATCACATGATTCCAACTCAAGAAATTATTGAAATACTGGGATGATGTTGGGTTATAGCTTCCATGACTACTTAATCATAGTTAAGGGAAATGTGAGTTTGTCCAGTGTCATTTAATTGTTTTTAATTAAATTTCACTCTAGTTATTGCTATTATTGTTATTAATCTTTCTGATATACCTAAACTAGTTGCAACAACATTAGAGAGCACAACAGATTCAACGAAAAAGCACAACAAATGAACCTGGCTGAGAGGGCCCATTTTGAGAATATTCTGAAATAGCTCATAAAAAATCCTCAAGGTAAAGTTTCCTCCTGAGAGTTTTTGCAGAAGCTCAGGCTGTTGATCCATGGGAACGACCTCGTGAATTCTGTCCATGAATCCAGACAAGTCACCCATGCCTAGGTGGAAAAAAATCATTATGAATTACTCTCAGAAAAATTCTTACAAGAGATCTATTAAAACAAAAGTGTAAAAACTAAAGAAAGGGGAGGTTGATCAATACCTAAAAGGCGACTAACAAAAGGTTTGACATCAAAAACTTCGAACTGATTCACATGTTCTCCTGTTCCAATGAATATAACAGGACTCTTTGTTGCTGCAACACTGCAAATTGTAACATAAGATAGAAACCAATACTATTACGACAGTTACATGCATCTACAATCAATAATCACAAATAATACTTACGCACTAAGAGCACCACCACCTTTTGCATGACCATCCATTTTGGTAACAATCACAGCTCCAACTTCAACAATTTGCTTAAAAGCTTGAGCTTGATTAAATGCAGCTTGACCAATACTGCTATCCATAACAAAAACAACAAGATCTGGTTTCTGAAAGACAAAAAATTCTTAAGCACCTACACGGCCTCTACCATTAATTCAATTCAACTCGAATAATAGGAGCACGTAAAAGCAGAAAATACCGTTGCCTCAGAAACTTGGCGCATTTCTTCAAAAAGAGCAGCTTCTTGTTTATGGCGCCCACTCGTATCAACAATTATAAGATCACAATTTTCTTTCTTGAATCTCTCCACCCCTTCCACAGCAATCTTCACAGGATCTGACTCCATATAACTGTATGCAAAGTTCAAAGGATATGTAATCATAACCATATACTGATATAACCTTTTTCATAGTTGTGTTGCCATTCTGAACTAGCACTAAATTATTATGTTTAAAAGAAAAAGAAATAAATACCTTCCATAGAAGGGAATCTTAGCTTTTGTGGCATTTTGTTTCAGCTGATCAAAAGCACCAGCTCTAAATGTATCAGCACATACTAGAGCAGGTTTCCAGCCTTTTTTCTGATGATAGTATGCATATTTAGCACATGTTGTGGTCTTGCCAGACCCTGGAAAAGTTTATACAACACAGAATAAAAGGGTGACCAACCAAACACCTATATAAGCAGCGTTGATTATCTAAAAAGCATCATCCTACTAAGCTCAAATAATTAAAGGCCTAACTCAAGTGGCAAGAGTCTTTGCTCTTGGAAGGAAGAGGTCTTGGTTCAATTCTTCTCCTCCTTACTAGACTTGTGAGACCTACTAACAACTAACTATTCCTTCCCCATCCTGATACTACTGAGTCTGTATTGAGTTAAATAATAATAATAATAATAATAATAATTAAAGGCTATGTTTTAGGAATGCAGTTCATAGGAACAAGTTTTAGGTCCAATAATCACTTGGATTGGTATCTAAATATTAATTTCATTCTCATTCCAACAAATGTATCATTCCAGTGCCCTATGGATTCACATAACCAAAAGACAAAAAAAAAAAAAAAAAAAAGCACAGATATTTATATACCTTGCAAGCCAACAAACATAATCACACTTGTTTGCCCTTTTTTTGGAGTAAAAGATGGCTTCCCAGGTTCCAACATCTTGCATAGCTCCGTAAATACTGCCTGCATTAACCCAAAATCCACACCGTTATCTGAAAATCTAAACCGTTACACCCAAAATTAAAATGGGAAAAGGTACAACAAGCCTCTTGACGTTTTGCTCTAATCTCAATTCAACTGTTTCGTTTTTTTGGTATAAATATCCCCTTATTGTTTTAAAAATAGCATATATACGCCCCTTCACGAGAGGCACTCAAAAGTTCAAGAAACAGTTTACCTGCTGGATAATCTTGCGCTTGTTATGGCCTGCAGCTAGATCGTCGAGATTGACGATGTTCTTGATATTGGTCTGCACATCGCGAACAAGCTTGAATTGGACGTCCGACTGAAGAAGAGCGCGGCTAATTTCATTGAGACAATCGTTCAAGACTTCATTGTTGATTATGGTGGCACTGTTCATTCTCTGGATGGCGCGGGATATGTTCCCTCCTAGTTCTGCCAACACCATCTTCGCTTCACAATTAGGTTTTCCGACTGAGTTTACGAGTTTCTTTCAAAATTTTTTTTCCCTCGAGCTGTATCGTTTGAGAACTGGGGTCTGGCTTGGGAATACTAACGGAGTCGGATGGTGGTGAACGGGTGATGGTTCTTTTTCTTTTTCTTAAATAGTGAACTTTTTTTTTTTATTTCTACTCTTTGATGTTTAAATTTTTTTTTTTTAGGCGACCCATTTACTCATAACTTTTTAAATGCCTAAAATTACGAATTGAATTTATTTAAAATTGTAAAAATTATGTATAAAAATTAGATAATTTATTAATAAAAATTAAATTAAATTGATTAAAAAGTAATTATAATTTGATTAAAAGTGTATTTTCTATTATAATTAGATTAATTTTTATTTTATCTCTAATAAAAAATTAAATTAATTAAGATATAATTCCAATCTAATTAAAAATATGTGTCTTATTTTAATTACATTAACTTCTATTTTATCTTTAATAAAAATTAAATTAATAAAAATTTTAGTTGATATTTTATTAAGAATATATTTTTTTCTTGTTTAATTATGTCTACTTATATATAAATCATAGTTGATAATAAAGGATAGGAAAAAATATAAAAATATCTTCACTCATTATTATATAAAACTTAAATAATTTAATAATTACTAATAAAAACTAAATTACATTAATTAAAACTAAATTGGTCAATGTAGTTATTCACTCATTAATTTTATTATTTCTCTAAGTTTTTTAGTTTCATTTCCATATTGCAGATTATATGAGTTTTTTTTTTTTTTTAAATATTATATATATCATTATATCATTCATAAATATGTTACTATCAATACAAATAACAAATTATAATTCATATAGAAAATCATAATTCATATAAGAAATATATAGTAAAAGCATCTTCATGTTAGAATCGAACCCATTCTTTGCACATTAATTAATTGACCTATGCCTCATTAGCAATTATATGAGCTAATTTAAAATGTGTATAATTTGAAGAATTTGATGAATTCATATTAGTTCTCGGTGGCAAAAAATATATATATTTGCAGGAGTATTAATAATTTTCAGTGGCAAAAATAACTTTAAAATCATTTAAATTATAAATATGGATAATTTAATCTAGATTGACTCTCAATTTACTTTATAAGAGAAAACAAAATTGAAAAGGATATCATAATTTAAATTATTTATTCAAAGGTGCATTTATTTTTTATAAAATATAATATACGTTGTTAACAAACTATTTAATCAATTTATTATTAATAGATGAATTCTAATTTTCTAAATCTATTTAATTACATTTTACTAAACTACTTAATTAGTGTATCTATGATTTATTTTATTTTTTATATCTAAATGATCAAATAAAACATATATTAATGTATGCAGGCTTATAAAGACTAAGGTGATTTTAATTAATGAAAGTTATTAATATATATATATATATATATATCACGATGCACGTTGCTATCCATAACATCTACAGTAATATCGTGGGTAGTCTAAATTCTCGTTTTGTGCTTTTTATTTGTTTTTGTTTTTTTTTTTAAATTCAATTTCTGTTATTCTTTTTTTTAATTTAAAATCTAAGTGTAGTGTAAGAATTTAAACACTAGCCTGTAATTTTTTTTTGAATCTAAAATCTAATTGTACAAGCATGAACCTATCGTGCAAGCATTTAAATACCTGTAGCATATTAATTTTTTTTAATCTAAAACCTAATTGCACATGCCTGAATCCATTGTGTAAAAATTTAAATACCTATAGTCTATAATTTTTTTTAATAATCAAATAATTTTGAAATTTATTATTATTTTTTTGAAATTTAAAACCTAAGTTGTATGTGGATGAACCCATTATGTAAAGATTTAAATACCCAAAGCCTTAAGGAAAAAAAATTTTGAACTAGGAGGATAATAATCATTGTGTCGCGGATCATGATGTACAGTGGCATTACAACGTGTGACACAAATCTTTATATATATATATATATTAGTAAGCAATCACGTGTTTCATGCGTAAATAAAAAATTTATTTGACTTGTGATATATAATAAATAAATTTATTATTATTATTATTACATAAAAGTTTTAAAAATAATAGTGTTATTTTTTTTTATAAAAATTTGATATTAACTTAATATAGTTATAATTAATTACAATTTTTATAAATATTTTATTTGAATAATTATATGATAGTACTTCAATATTTCTTATAATTAGTTTTACTTAAATTAACCTAATTAGAATAAAAAATATACTTCCAATTAAATTAAAATTTTTGTTAGAAATAAGATAAAAGTTAATCCAGTAAAATATGAAACATACTTTCGATTAAATCTTTATATTTTAGTTAATTTAATTTTTATTAGAAATAAAATAAAAATTTATTTAATTAAAATAAGAAATAGACTTTTTATCAAATTAAAATTATATTTTATTTTTATTAATAAATAACTAAATTATTTAATTTGTATATAATAATTAGTGTAAACCTTTTTGTAATTTTATCAGTTTCCTTTGCATACATATAAAGACAGAGAGGGAGTTGTTGATCCCATTACCAATCCAATTCCTATTGCATAAGAACGCAGGTAAAAAAAGGTTTTGGAAGATGGCGTTGGCACAGTTAATAGAGAGGATGTCCGGTGCAATGAGGCAGATAGCAGCTGATAATCAAGTCCTTTTTAATGTCTGTGTGGACGAGATCGCGGTGGCTCTCCACGAAGCTGATGTCCACACTAACCTGGTCTGTAACATGCGAAACAATATAAGCAATTGGATCACTGTTGATGACAACCGTTACATCAAGCAGGTAAGAATTCATCAATTTCATACCTTAAAATCAATCAATTTGAGCTTTTATTCGGTTCCAAATGCACAACTCACAGCCTGCCTGTATATCACTCAACTGACAGCACTAATTAATTGAAAGTCTAAAATTTTTATTAATTACTTTGTATTTTTAGGCAACGATATTCAACGAGCTGCGCAAAATCTTGGATTCTGGAACGCCATCTTTTAATCCAAAGAAAGGGGAAAACTGTGTTGTTATGTTTCTTGGTTTACAAGGTAATATTCATTGTTTATGCTACTCATGCATAGAATTGGAATAGTTTTCCATTTCAACGATATGTCTGTTGAATATGGATTATAATAATCTTCCAAAAAAAAAAAAAATTGTGCAGGGTCTGGAAAAACTAAGGCATGTAATCAGTATGCACTATATCATCAGAACAAAGGTTGGAGACCAGCTCTAGTCTCTGCTGATATATTCAGAGGGAGAGCTTTTGATCAGCTGATGCAGAGTTTAGCGGAAGCAAACATTCCTCACTACAAGACTGCTAAGTATATATATATATATATATATATATTTTCCTGTTTCTGCAAGTTAATTAATAACGCAATTCCAATGACGGCAAAGCTTTTTATTACCTGCCTGCAGTTATATGGAAACAGATCCTGCTACTGTAGCCCTTGAAGGAGTAGAAAATTTCAAGAAGCAAGATTGCGATCTTATTATTGTTGATACCCCTGAAAGTCATACGATTGAAGAAATGCGCCAATTTTTTGAAGCAGTGGTAGTTCAGGTTTCCTATATGCAGTAATATATCTATATACACAGATATACACAGAGAGATTTAAGCTAACTCTTTTATATATATTGATGTTGCAGAAACCAGACCTTGTTATATTTGTTATGGATGGGATTATCGGCAGAGCTGCATTTCATCAAGCTCAAGCTTTTAAGCAAAGTTTTGCAAATGGAGCTGTCATTCTTACTAACATACACGCTCATGCAAATGGTGTTGGCGCTCTTAGTGGGTAAGTTATAGAAGATTCTGGTTATCAAGTTACATTGATTTCAAAGTTCCATTTTTAAAATCTCAATGTGCAGTGTGGCAGCAACAAAAAGTCCTGTTATATTTATTAAAACAGGAGAGCATTTGGATGAATTTCAAGAATTTGACTGCGTACAGTTTGCTAGTCAGCTTTTAGGTATTCACATTAATTTCTTAATTCTTTCGCTTCTGAAATCTTTGCTTCCATGTTGTTTGTCTGATCTATAAGGTTATAATTACTTGAATAGATGATAATTTATTACAAATACCAAGTATACTTTAGCTTAGTCCCAGCTGTGAGGTCTTGAATTCGAACTCCAATAGGAGACCAAATTATTTGTTATGTACATGCCTATTTATATGTATAACTCATGCTGATCTTTTGACTAGGGCTGAGCGAAATGTTTGGAATCAAGGAGGCTTATGTGAATCGAAGACAACCCAACCTGCCCTCAAAAGAATTTTCTTTGAGGTCTACCCTGGAACTACTAAAACTAGACAATGATCAGGTTCTTATCTCACTATGTTCACTTTATTATGGCTAGAATGTGTCTGCAGCGATTTCTTGGTTGTCATGGTGTTATGCTTATTTTGTAGATAATAAGGTACATCAATTCCACTTTCACATGCTCTCATGAGTGTGTGTATATATATATATATATATATATATATATTGTGTGAATAATGCTTTTTTTTTTTTTTTTTTTGTCAGTGTGCAAGATGTATGCAATGTCTGAAAATTGTATTGTGGTGCACAAACATGAAAAATACTCTTTAAAGTTTGCAATCCATGACCCATGAGGGAAAGAGTTTGGACATGTTTCTGAACATTTTATTAGTTAATTAAGCATGTCCTAAGTTTTAATCTATGTTTCATTGGATGACATAATTAATTATCATAATTGATATTTATAGTGGCCCATTTTGGATTGTGAGTCACAAAATTATCATAATTGATATTTATAGTAGACCGCTACGAATATCATCACTAATACGTTGTTTTTGTCAATGTTTTTTATCACACCATTAAATTAATTATCAAACTCAACGAGTACTTTTAAAGGTGGTTCATAGTCTCAATCAATTATTGATGTCTTTATATTATTCCGTCACTTGAATGCTTTTTGACCCACAAGTTTTGAATTGTTTGTTTTCTTATAGGTTTTCTCCCATTTGCGTTCAACGGCAAATGGAGGCCACGAAAAGGTTAAGCGCATGAGGACTATTTTGGGCTCAATGACGAATGAAGGTAAGTCAAAGCTAGCTCAAAATTTTGTATTAATTTATTTTTTTTACCTTGTAATGTCTGTTGGAATGTTCATAATAATTGGTAGTTGTTATTGCAGAGTTGGATAGTTGTGATCCAAATCTGTTGAGTTCCACGCGGATTATGGGAATAGCAGACGTTTCTGGTTATTCAGTAACAGAAGTAGATGAAGTGTTGGAAATTCATAAACGTTTGGCCAAAGTATCAAGCATTAGATTGCAACAATTATGAATCGACATAAAATATCAAAAATGGTATTCGTTTATATTAAGATATAGATATTTGTTTTATACATTTCCTTATTACTTCCGATATCTATGTTAGATATTAATTTACGTTTTTTAATATGTTTCTTTATTTTGGTATGTGTGTTAATGTGTGTAAGTTTAAGTTTGTTAAAAGTTAAATTTACTAAGTGTTTAAATTAAAAGTCAGTTTATTATGGTACATTTATTTTAGATTTTTAAGAGTTGAAAGTGTACCTACTTATGAAATATAGCGTGTTCGCTTGAAAGTCATTTTTGACTCGCAAAATGTGCGGGAGATTGTATTAAAGGGTCTAAAAATGAGAATGATACTTTAGCAAAATTAAGGAAGAAGGATCAAACAGGCCCAAAGGTGGCCGATGCAACTATGTCAAAAGAAGCATAGAAATTTTGTAAAATTCCTTTGAAGGAGTTGGCAAAGTGAAGAAATTGTGACTTCAATCACTAAGATGTGATTTTGAAGTTGAATGTATGAAGAAATCTGAGTCAATTTTAGATTATTGTTCAAGGGTGAAAAGCTTTGTGAATTAAATGAAGAGATATGGAGATAGAATTGAAGACGTTCATGTGGTAGAGAAAATTCTTCAATCTTGAACTCTAAAGTTTGATTATATGATTTGTGTCATTGAGGAATCCAAAAATTTAGACTCCATGACCCTTGAACAATTGGAGGGATCTTTACAAACTCACGAAAACAAAATCAAGAGGAGGCAAAATGAACCATTAAAGCAAGCTATTAAAGTAAAGATTTCTTTGAAAGATAATGGAGTAAGACTGTAATATCCCGTGTTTTTAAAATATTTTTACACAGTACCGGGATATGCAGAGTTAATGATTTCTGTATTTTATATGATATTTTTACGAGTTGATATGTATTTTAGACCTATTTTAATTACTGTATATTATTTTCAGTGTTTTACGTAAAATTTTCCCGGGACTTGCATTTTCGGGGAAATTTTCACGTAAACAATTTATTATTAATTATTTTAGATGTATTTACGGACTTGCATGAACTCATACATATTTTTAAATTATTAAATAAAGTCGGTGTGTGTATATTTATTTAATTAGAGTTTATTATTTCCCTAATATTTTATTAAGTATTTAATTGTTTTAATTGTTATTTAATTAATTTTATTTGGTATAAATTATTAAAATATTAATATTTTTATGTGTGTGGTGTATATTTGATGTGTGTAATTTAATATTATTTTAATATATAGTATAAAGTATATATATATACATATATTTGTTAAAAATTACAAAAGTTTGCAAAATTACATTTTGGCCCCCGACTTCTTCTTCTCCTCCGACCGATTCCCCATCGCCGTTCCGCCGCCTGTCACGCCGTTCCTTCACCGTGGGTGTGCCGTCCGGTGTGCCACCATCTTCCCCGACCAGTTTCGCCGCCTGAGGAGGCCGTTTCCGGCGTCGGGAGAACGATTTTGGCCGAAGAAGCAGAAAATCAACCCACCGTCGATCACGCCGATTCCGACCACCGTTTTCGACACCGCCAGTCTCTTTCTTCTCCTTGAGCTCCGGTGAGTGTGATTCTAGCTTTGGTTTGAGCTAAAATGGTCTAGAATTGCTTAGTTTTCGATTTGTAAATTTCGGTCTATTAGGGTTTTCAATTTTTTTGAGCTTCTAATTGGATTATTCATGGAAACTTCCTTCACAAATGTTGTTCCTAGTAGCTTAATCTTCATGTATGAATTTTTGTAGAATTTTTGGAGATTTTTTGGATTTTTGGGTATTTTTGAATATTTTAATATTATTTTCTAATTTTCGGAAATTAATTATTTAAATTATGAAATTGGAGTTTATGGTTGAATTGGGTGATGAAATGAATTATAGGAATTTATTTGGAATTTTTATGAATTTCTAAGTAATTATTTTTAATTATTGAAGTTTAGGTGATTTTGGAAAATTAGGTTAATTGTGTTTTTATTTGAATTTAATTGGTTAATTGGGTTTAATTATTAATATTATTGATAAATATGTTGAGAAAATTAATTTTGGGTAATTGTATGATTTTTGGTGAATTTTTGAAGTAATTTAAGTATATTTATATATATAGGGGTATTTTGGTAATTTTACCCTAAATTGTCTAAAAATGTAATTTAATTGGTTTTAATATTTATTTAAGGTATAAAAATGATTTCTACAAATTATTTAGTATTTTTAACTAATTAAAACTATTTTTCGGGAATTATTTTCAATTATATATATAATATACGGTTTTTCTAATAAAATGAGTTTTAATCGGTTTTTATAGTGTTTCAAGGTTAATTATGTAATTTTTATTTATAAAATGTATTTCTGTGATTTAAAGATATTTTTGTTATATCTGGAATCATTCTGTGTTTGTGGACCCCGGTCGGTGGACTGTAGTTTGGAGTCCGACCGTGGGATTTTGATTGTGTTGAGCTTGAATTTCGAAGTGTGTTTCTTTGCAGGGTCGGCTCTACTCTTTTGAGTAGAGAGATGTCCGTTTTACAGGGGAGGTTCTGCCGGATTTTCGGTAGAATTCTCGTAAAACGTGATGTCCAGTCGAACCCTAATTCTGTTTCCGTATTTTAATACTCTAGATTGAATTCTAGGATTTCTGTTAGGTTTATTCTAATGTCGGTTATTTATTGCTTGTTTAGTTGCGCCGAGACCGAGGGCTAGTGGACCAGGCCCGTCGGACCTGTCTCGTGGAGCGCATTAGGTGAGTTACTATATTATATATATATGCTTAGGATGCATGATTTAGAAAATGCATGTTTTATTTTGACTGAATATGCATAAATAATGTGATTTATATTCAAGTACATTTTTGGTATATTTTTGGTATATAATAAATTATATACATGTTTTATTAATAAAATATATTTAAAATGTTTTTAAATATATTTTTAGTTTAATTCATGAATTGATTGGATTTATTTGACATATATATACTCAAAATATACCTGGTTTATGTTTGGTATATTTTCGGTATATATATGGTTTATATTGTTGTTTCATTTATATTCATGCATCATTTATTTTTGTGAATGAATGATTTTTATTATTAATGAAGGATATCAATAGAACGTGCTACCTAGTGGGCAGCACTAGGACCGAGTACGTATCGGTACGCCTATAGCTTTAGGCTATATTACTAACTATTTGTGGATATTGATTTGATTATGATTATTGATGTGTGAGATGTGGTTTGTGGGTGTGATTGCTGGAGCTCGGTTGACCAAGTGTCTCGGGGCCAATCACACTGGCAGTCAGACTGCTGGAGCTCGGTTGACTTAGTGTCTCGGGGCCAGTCTACTGTCCATATGGATTAAGTGGATATATTTGGTATAAGTGAGCCTGTATGGCTAGAGTGTTGTTTAACACTATTTTCTGAGGTTGCGATATTCTAGGGTTCTATATGATCCTTCATAAATTGGGATTTTTCAGTAAAATATATAAAAATGATTTTTCTGCATTTGTGTGTATTTGCCTGTATATATATTAGATATATATATACTGTTGACTGTATGCATTATCACTTAGTGTGTATGTATATATATTATAGTAATTCACTCGGTGAGGTCTGACTCCCTTCCGTTGACTATTTTTCAGGAGAGTCAACTTCTTCAGACCTTAGTAGCAGGTCGATACGCCGGATTTCTTCCGCCCCGGCTTCTTTATGTAAATTGTCTACTTGAGTCTTATTGATTTTATCTAGACACTGCAGTAGTTGTGAATTACAGTATTGGATTTCATGTACTTTATTTTAAAGGAGATATATTATGTTAAAACTGGATTGTATTAAAAAGATTTTATGTATGAGATGAGATTTTTATTTATATCCAGTTGATATGGATAATATTATGATATTATGATTTTTATTTTTCCGCTGCATTTATTATAGTGTTACTGTTATGATGGCATGATTTATTTATTTTTAGGCTTGCTACGGGTTCCGGATTCGAAAGAATTCCCGTTCCCTAGCGCCGGTCATGACCCCTGTTTTTGGTCGTGACATACTCAAAGAGGACAAGCCAAAGGATGTGGTCGAGGACATAGTTGTGGCCGTGGCCAAAGAGGTGATTATAATAATTTCAATGAGAGAAGCGATCAACTATATTGGCTGTAAAATTCCCACATCGAAAATTTGAAAGAAGTAGGAAGGAATTCTTAGTTATAAATACTCTTTCCCATTTGATTAAAATATATCAATCACCATTTGTATTTTATTAATTTTTTATATAGTAAATATTTTTTTCTTAGTTGTTTCTTGACAATACTCATAATTTTTCTCAATTTGTGAGTTTTTCACATTAAATTATTATATGTTTCTTTTTTTATTTTTTAAATATTTTTATTCAAGTTATAATGTAAAGAAATATTTTTATTCAAGTTGTGATCTAAAAGGGTAAAAACACTTGTTGAATTGTAAGGAGCCTATTTTATCTAAGCAAGAGGAAGAGGACGAGCAACCGATCTTTCTCTTCCATTGTTGGTAGCTACAACGACAACTATTGTTCCACTACCTTAAACATATTCGCACAACCACCATAACTCCTTATTTCCCTATATATATATGTGTATGCGTACTCTCAAATCAAATCAAATCAAAATTTGCAACATTAAATCAAATGTTACTTACATTTAACTTATCTGCTATTATTGCTAACTCATCTAATTAATTAGATAAATGTCAAATTGGATGGCTTGATGGTCAAGAAATCCTTCTATCATCATTGGATCTTGACGTTTGAAACCTTGTGCAAGATCTCATTATTTGCAATCTTACATAGAGATAAAAGTTGGATTATTGAAATTCATTTTTTTCCAATTTTTCATTAAACTAGTAATTAATTAGAAATAATTTTACACTCTTCAAAATGATTGCTTATATATTTTTTTAAATTTTCTATACATGTATATACAAAATAAACTCATTTGTAAAAAAAAAAAATTAAATTTGGACTAAATTAATAATTTTAAATTATTTATGGATCGAAAAAATATTTTAGAATAATTATTTAAAAATTAAATAAAAGTTTGGTGTATAAATAAAAGTTTAATAATCGAAATAACCAAAGTTAAAATTCTATAACCTTGTGAGTAATTGACACACCCTACCCATGGCATCTAAAGTGAGTTCTTAATCTATTTTCTAGTAATTGGTAACGTATAATTGTAGGTTGTACATTTTACTTCACTTTTGTTTTGAGATGGTCTTGAATTGCAAGCTAACTTTGGCCGTGTATCAAAGTCGCTAACATATAATAATATTTATATGTGGATCAATTAACTGATTAATTAACGATATGCTTACGATAACAAAATTATTTTCTTGCTCTCTTATTTTTTTTTCCCTTTGATCTATCATGGAAGGTCTGTTTCAATATCTCAAAATTTTTCGATTGGTTAGTTTAATTAATATTTTGGATATATATATATATATATATATATATATACACACTAGTAAACAATCATGTGAACAAAAAATTTATTAGACTCGTGATATATAATAAATAAATAATTAAACATATTATTGTTATTAAATAAGATTTTAAAAATTATAACAATGTTATTTATTTAGCAATTTAATATTAACTTAATATAGTTATAATTTACTATAATTTTTTATTTCTTCAATATTTTTAATATTAATAATTTTATTTACTCAAAAATTAATTTAATGTAATTTTTTAAGTTCAACTAATAATTAATTGATAAATATTAATTAATTTAATTTTAACTCTTTTTTGTTAAATTTTATAAAAATAGCTAAAAATAATAATTATACTACTTTTATTACATACAATATACTTTAAAAAAAATTATATAATTAAAATAAGAATCATACTTTCAATTAAATTAAAATTATGTGTTAATTAATTCATGTATATTAGAGATAAAATGGAAGTTAACCTAATTAGACTATAAAATACACTTTCAATTAAATTAGAATTACATATTAATTTTATTTTGTTTTATTATAGATAAAATAGAGTACATACTTTCAATTATATTACAATTATATTTTAATTAAATTAATTTTTATTAGATATAAAATAGAAGTTAACTTAATTAAAATAAAAAATATACTTTCAATTAAATTAGAATTTTTTGTTAAAAATAAGATAGAAGTTAACCTAATTAAAATAAAAAATATACTTTCAATTAAATTAGAATTATATTTAGTTAATTTAATTTTTATTAGAGAAAAAATAGAAGTTAACCTAATTAAAATAGTAAATATACTTTCAATCACATTAAAATTATATTTTAATTAATTTAATTTTTATTAGTAAATGACTAAATTATCCAATTTTTATATAATAATGAGTGAAATTTATTTCGTAATTTTGCATGTCTCCCCTTTGTGTGTGTGTGTGTCTATATACATACATATATATATATATATATATATTGTAGACACCCGATTCGGTCGGCCCGTGTTAGGGGACGAATTAGAGGCGCTCGGTTTGATCGGCCCGTTGTCAAGCCCAATGATGAGAATGTGAAACTTGGACATGAGAATGAAGCTTGAATCTCTAATGGAAGGTGGACTTGAAAACCTAAAACCTAAAAAGCCCAAAACTTAGCCCAATTGTCTAGAGTCGGTTCAAGCCTGCCTGACCTAACGCAGGCCCGGGCCAAAGGGGTGTCGCCTCAGTGCAATGAGGCAATCACCTCTTTGGCAGCGATCGCCTCATCGAAAAGGCACCGCCTTTATAGCAGCCCACTTGCAACTGCAACCATGGTGGCCAAGCGGTGTGGGCCTTACCCTCCAGACCTGATTCTTGCGTGAGAAAGAGATTTTTGGGGAAGAGAAAAATGCTATAGAGGCTCATTATGAGCTAGAAGGCTTAGGGGCATGGGGAAACTAGGGAACAAAAGGAAAAAGAGAGAGAGAAAAAAAAGGGGGAGTAACCATTATTGAAAAAAAAGAAACCATTATTGAAAAAGGAGAGACGGGGGAGCTCTGAAAAAAAAGAGAAAAGAAAAAAACGTCCTCAAGGAAGAAAGGGAGATTGAAGCAAGGAAAAGTCTACATTTTCCTAAGAGAAGAAGGAAGAAACTTGTGTCAAAAGTAGAAATCACATCCTAGCAAGGATCACAATAAAAAAAACATCTCTGAGGGCCTCTCATTTTGGTAGAAAACTTGTACTTAAACTTAATATGTTCATCATTTTGTGTGTAACTAAGTCATTAGTGTATTTTAGGTATATTTCTAGTTTATCTTGTTTAATATCTCACTTTATTGATGTGATCTTTGAATACTTTTGCATGTAGTTGTAGTTTGATGCTTGTAAAGTGTGTATATGCATATGTTGTTACTTAAAGTATAAGTCTAAACGTTTGAGAGTCAGAATCGGCCTGTTAATCAGGCAACGCCTCTTGTCAATGAGGCGATCGCCTCATTTCATTGACAGGCCTTTAAAAAGTTTATCTCTTTTGTTCATGTGTGTTATATGTTCTTTTTGCCTTAAAAATATTAAGGGCCTCTGTTGATGAGGCGTTGCCTCATCAATGAGGCAATTGCCACATTGACAGGTTGGCCCACTTTTAGCTTTACTTTTCTACTAATGCTTGTCGAAACGTCCACTTTGATATGTGTCTTTTGACCTTAAACATGGCTATCTCATTGCATGATGATGCTCATCTTGATCATTTGATGATTTTTCTTAGTTCATAACATGAAAACCCCTTTTATAGCATCTCTTTGTAAGCGTTGTTATTTGCGATTTCGTTGTCTAAGGGAAGGACTGATTGTGTGTTATTTTCAGGAATTACTTGGTGATTTACATCATTAAGTAGTCACTTTCATTAGCTATCCCTTTTATACCATCGTGTTTATTGTTTATTATCGGTTTACTTCCAGTATATTTTTTGGTTTATTTTTTATATATTATTCTTTTATTTTGCCTAAAGCGTTGTAATTTTTAATTCCTTTCCCCATTCTATTTTGAATGTATGGCTGTAAATTATTGTTTATTTTATTTTTGCTAAATGTTGAGACTCAAAAAACATGAAATTGGATTAATGTGCAAACTTGGACTTAACTATAAAATTTGGAAAGTAAATGAAGGCAAATGTAATTTTGAATGTAAATGAGGAAATAATTAAATAATTAAGTGGTAACAAAACGCAAAACACAAACTGAGGCCAACTGTAAGGTTGGGTGAGCATTCAAACGCTCATACTGAGTTTTCGAACCCGATATCTGATGACGGCTTCTGGGAACCTCCGTGAGATTCAGTTGTTGTACAGTGTGTCCCGGCTTTTATCCGGGTGATGGCTCCATCTCCGAATAGGCTCAAGACCTATATTGTATTTTCTAGTGGACCTCAAGCCCACACAGCACTGTAGTCACCAAATATTTGGGCGTATGCTAAACCCCGCCACCTATATATATATATATATATATATATATATATATATATGCACATTAAAGGAGGTAATTTTTCTATCGATTTACACTATTTTGTGAAAATAGTAATTTTAAAAGATATGAATTATTTATTTTATTTATAAGATATTGCGACAACCTCTGTATGCAAATTAATGAGTAAAATAAAATAAGAAAACACAATATCCTTTAATTTTATGAAGATTGCCTTTTTTAAGCTGATAGTTAAGAAAGTGATATTTCATTGAAGAAAATAGATCAACAAACATTATTATAAAAAGGAGTGGATGAAATTAAATGCAAATAAAAAGCATTAAAAGCTCAAAATTGATTTGGGCAAGAAATTTTTTTTTTTTTTTTGGAATGTAAGGACTATGATCAACTATGGGTTGGGGCCGTAGCAAACTGCGAATCCCGCCAGTTACCTACTTTTTAAAATTTTGAACAATAACGGCATTTTAACAGATTTTCAAAATATTGATCGCAATATTTTCACTCTGAGATTCTACTTCTCTACTCCCCTCTTCCACAGAAATTCCATATTCTCAATTCTTCACCCCTTTATTTCAATATCCTTACAAGTTTCGAAGACTATGCACTAGTGCATGGTGTATTGACTTGGCAGGTGATACGTGTCTCATGCTTTAGTTTCTTAATTTCTGTGTCCCCCAACGAACCCCTTTGGTTATTCTTCCTGTATTCATCAAACATTCAAAAACTCAACTGTTTTTCCCTCAAATAACATCATTTACTTTGAGCGACTTGCCTCTTGAATCGGTTGTTTTTTAGATGTGTGTGTCTATGTACCATGTATATTGCTTTTGTTTTCGAAGATTGTCGAAACGGGTGGTTGGGTTCAATTGAAGGGGCTCAGGTTCATTGCCATGTGATTATGTTTAGATGGTGCATTTTGGCTGCATGGTTGATCTCTTGGATTGAGCTGGTTTAATCTCAAAAGTTGTTTAAAAAATGGACAGGGATAGCTGTCGTTACTTGCAAAAAAAAAAAAATTTGTTATTTTGCCTCCGATTCGGGGCCATCTACATTTAGGGACGGAGGCGTTTTGGTCATTTTGAAACTCGCCATAGTACTACCGTTGTCATAAATCCTGATAAGAATAATTTTCCTTAAATAATTGAGTCAAGAGTTGTCTTGCCAGACCCCGTATTCATGGCTTAGTTGAATTGAATGAAAATAAAAGAGAAACCGCACAATAATACCTGACAAAAATTGCTGCATCTTTCTTTTAATTAGATTTCAAAAGTGATGGTAAATTTCTGTTTCTTTCATTATTTTCTTTTCTAAATTCATAGTTAACAATAAAATTAAAGTACAGATACATTCTTGAATACTCTTATCTCATAACTATATTGCCAATATGAAAAATGCCATATATGTATCCATTAATCATCTTTCTGTCATTTTGTCCATTCATTTATTCATTTCAGAATGCATTTTTACTATTTTGCACTAGTCATAGCGAGTTTGAGCCACAAACACTGATGGTATATGAGGACTAACATGGATAGTAGCTGAAACAATTGCGCCTGACCAATAGCTTACAAACAATTTAAGACAATAAAGAGTAAACAGATAAGAATTTGGCATAGTTCCAAAATCAGTAAGTTGAATTTTATAGCCACAACAAACTAGATCAACTACAAGAAATAAATTCAGGAACTGTGAACTCATCAACGAGAGTTTCAAGACTCAGACAACCAGCAAAATAGTAGCAATATGTGTAGGCAACATCAGCTTACTAAATGCTCAGTGCAAGTGTACGTCTATGAAAAGCTTTGAAATCTTGATATGTAATTAGATCCCCAAGTCTGTTGCTGATGCCATCAAGAAACAGCTTCACCTAATCCTCAAGGTTTCCATCTGGAGCAGCCAATAAGTTCGTCATAAAATCAGTTTCTTCTCCCAGGATTCTTCTAGACCAGTTTGCTCTCTCAACAACAAATACTCCCTGGAGACTAGTCCATGCCCTCGGTGGTTGATCATGGCAATTACAATCGTAGATGTAGCATATTTGGCTGCTACCAGGCCAAGGCAATCTCAGCTGTGAGAAAACTGAGAGCAACACTATTGTATCGGCAATGTTATGATTGATTCTATGTCTCGTGCACCATGCTTTCAGCATAACAGCATTAAAAGTGGACTCATCTTCTATTTGGTCCCCCAATAACACAGAAAATATTTCCAAGAAATCACTTGGCCTCACAGATCTAATCACTATCGGGGTGTTTGATGATGATTGTACCGACAAGATATAGAGTGCCAATATATGCACTATCAATTGGTCTCTTGCTTCTTCAAACGTCATCCTCATTCTCCTTATCGTTGGGGATTCATTAGACAGACCGGTGCACCAAAACATTGAAATTAAGAACACACCACTTACGCAAATTAGTACAGTCAATACAAGATTGAAACTTTCAGCATTGGCCTTGGAAGTCATGGGTAGAGAATCCTGCAAGAAAATAATCAAAAGAAGCACAAATATCAAAGAAATGAACCGCAAGAAAATAATCAAAAGAAGCACAAATATCAAAGAAATGAACCACAAGAACCAGCAAGAAAATAATCAAAAGAAGCACAAATATCAAAGAAATGAACCACAAGAACCAGCAAGAAAATAATCAAAAGAAGCACAAATAACAAAGCAATGAACCACAAGAAAATAATCAAAACACATCTTTTACAAAACACACAATGCTAAAAGATTCATTGACCCATTAGAGTAATCAAATCAAAAGAGAGGATATTAATACCAGAGAGGAACTGAAGAGGGTCTCCATTTCAATCTCTGCGCTGCTGAATGAGAACAATGCAAGAAACAAGATGACAAACACAAACACGCATTTCTTTGAATCCAGTGCCTTAGCCATTTTCTTTTCTTTGTTTGTTTTCTTCTTCTTTTTTTATTTTTATTTTTATTTTTATTTTTTTCTTCTCAACACACAATCGTGAACCTCTTGCTGAAGAACGCAGAGCCAAGCAGCCAAAATGATGAGCGCGGGAACGTAAACAGGCAGTTAGAATGAAGGGTAAAGTGGTGATATGCTCTTTGAAGCCGTGCAACAACCGTGACACGTGTGTATTTTCTATTGGCTCTTGTCTAAGGCTATAATACTGAAACCCCCTCATGTTTTCTCCAATACACTAGTTGATCCTTTTCTTTTTCAAATTTACATTATTTCAATATTAATTTCTTTAAAATTTTAAGATTGTTTTAATATTATTTCTTGTTAAATTAATTTAATGATTAATTACATAGAAATAATTAAATAAAGAATTAACTAGTAGTAGAATATGTACATAAATATAATTTTATAGATATCCATAAATTCAAACTTAGATATACAAAAATATAATTTTATATATAAATATAGTTTTAAAAGAAATTTATATATATATATATATATATATATATATATATATATATATATATATATATATGACCGTTTGGCCATAATATATTGAGAGTCCAATTTAACCGCTTTGCTCATAATATTTTCTTCTTTTATCTATATTAAGAATGTAACCGAGTTTAAAACTCGAATTTATTAATTAGCTCAATTGAGCTTATAAATTATTATTAATAGTTGATCTTTTTTTCCAAGTTTGAAATTATTCCAATATTTTTCTTTAAAATTTAAAATTTTTAATATTAGTTTTTGTTAATTTTTTTAAGCAATTAATAGCATAAATATAATTAAATAAAAAAATTCACTAATAGTTGAAATGTACAATATATAAAAATTAACAATTTTAACAGATTTACCTCAAGAAAACATAAAGCGTCAATAATTGTAACGATTTTAACAGATTTTCAAAAGTTTAGTTCCAACATTTTAACACTCCTCTATTGATGTTTGCTAAAAAATCCACTCTTCGTCTCTCCTTCCCAACCAAAACTCAAAATTCTCAATTCTCCACTGCTATATTTCAATCCATTTTCCCCTCCTTACAAGTTAGCTCATCAGTTTCGAAGGCCAAGCAAGTCCATGCTCGTATCATCATCTCTGGCTTCGCAGGTGATGCGTCTCTCATGGGTCACCTTCTTTCGTTCCTTGCTTTATCCCCAACTTCCTCATTTGATTATTCTTTCTCAATTTATCAAACGATAAAAAATCCAACAGTTTTTGCCTCAAATAACATGATCAGGTGCATTGCCAAGAGTGTTTCGCCTCTTGAATCAGTTGTTTTTTACTCTTCTATGCTGAGAAGAAGATGTGTAAGGCCAAATAATTATAGTTTTACTTTTCTTTTTCAAGCTTGTGGAAAGGGATTGGGTTTAATTGAAGGGGCTCAGGTTCATTGCCATGTGTTAAAGTTTGGTTTTCATGAGGATGTTTATGTCAGGAATGCTTTGATTCATTTCTTTTTCGCTTGTTCTAGAGTTGAATGTTCAAAACAGGTGTTTTATGAGAACCCACGTAACTGTGATGTTATCACTTGGAATGCTATGTTGGCAGGTTTTGCAAGAGATGGGCAAGTTGTTGTTGTGGAGAGGATGTTTGATGAAATGCCTCAAAGAGATGTTATTTCCTGGAATACTATGATTATGGCCTATGTGCACAATGGGAAGCTTGAAGAAGGATTAGAATGCTTTGGATGGATGAGAAAAGCTGGGTTAATTCCAAATGAGGCTACTTTGGTAACTGTTCTCTCAGCATCAGCGCAATTGGGTTTGCTTGAACATGGTCGTTTGGTTCATTCAATTATAGATGAATTGCATGTTCCAATGACAGTTACTCTTGGAACAGCCCTTCTTGACATGTATGCAAAATGTGGGTGCATTGAACAGTGTAAATTATTGTTTGATAGAATGAGTCGAAAGGATGTTTCAACGTGGAATGTCATGATTTGTGGCTTGGCATCACATGGCCTAGGAAAGGAAGCTATTGAATTATTTGAGAGGTTTTTAAGTAAAGGACTCTGCCCAGTGAATATTACTTTCATTGGTGTTTTGAATGCATGTAGTCGTGCAGGGTTAGTCAAGGAGGGCAGGCATTATTTTAAGTTGATGTCAGATTATTATGGCATTGAGCCGGAGATGGAACATTTTGGCTGCATGGTTGATCTCTTGGGTCGAGCTGGTTTAATCTCTGAAGCTATTAAAATAATTGAGACTGAAGTTGTCTCACCAGACCCAGTTTTGTGGGCAACACTTCTTTGTGCTTGCAGGATTCATGGCTTAGTTGAATTGGGTGAAAATATTGGGAATAGATTAATAGAATTGGATCCAACCTATGATGGACATTATGTACAATTAGCTGGTATTTATGCCAAGTCTAGGAAATGGCAAGACGTAGCAAGAGTTCGGAGATTAATGACTGAAAGGAGCACTGGTAAGGTTGCAGGTTGGAGCTTGATTGAAGCACAGGGAAGAGTCCATCGATTTATTGCAGGGGATAGAGAACATGAGCGTTCACTAGAAATACATAAAACGCTTGAGATGATTGAAACATGTGTAGCTGAAGCTGGGTATGTTCCCAACATGTCATCAGTTTTACATGACATTGGGGAGGAAGAAAAAGAGAATGCAATTAAGGTGCACAGTGAGAGATTGGCAATTGCTTTTGGCTTTTTAGTAATGGGAGCTAGAGATTGCATCCGAATTGTGAAAAATCTGAGGGTTTGTCAAGATTGTCATGAGGTGAGTAAGATGATATCCCAAGTTTTCAATAGGGAGATCATAGTGCGAGATGTGAGCAGATTTCATCATTTTAAGGAGGGGAAATGTTCATGTCTTGATTATTGGTAGAACAGACATACACATTCTGTTCATAGAGCTTGTGTTCTTTTGTGGAAATTTACTAACATAGTAATACAAAGGTAAGCTGTAAAGGGAAGCCAATTGGTTGCTTACCGACATGGTCGGCAACTAGATTGTAAAGAAGAGCTAACCTGTAATTTTTTCCATTCAACGTCAGCATATATTCTCTTGCTTAATTGCTTTTGCTTGTGCCATATTGATTCACTCTTTGATTACATTGCTTTCACAACCAATTCAAAATGTGCTATCAGGAAAACATTAGTTGCAGGCTTGATGTTGATTTAACACTTTGGTTTGGGTTCCATTATTCATGTTGACAGGCTTATGATTTAATTCTCTACCCAGATGGTGCATTCACTAGGATCATCTCTGTGATGCCTAAGAATCCTAGCTGATAAATTTTATTTTGTGGGTCTTAAGTCTCTTCTATGGCTTCCAAATGGTTCTCTTACAACATTTGTATTTTACTGATATAGCTGATTCTGACAAAAATTGCAATATTAAATAAGATTTTATAAATAAATTAACAAATTAATTATTTTTTATAAAAAAATAACGTATAATTTAATATAAAAAAATATAATTTTTTTTTCGAACTATAAAAAAATTATAATAATAATAATTTGGAAATGAGAAAAGTCGTTATTATCTTGCTTAGTCTTGGGTGCTTGGAGTTGTTATCTTATCTCTGCCCACAAAATTTTCTTTTGGATCAAAGCGTCTGTATAATTGTGTGGGCTGAAGACAAAAGGACTCCTCTCCTATGGCAAAATGCGCCTGCCATATCTATTGCACAGCAAATTGAAGTCACACCAAATGTGACATTTATTTTTGCTTTAATCTTAAAAAATATATATACGAAGGTTAAATAATTATTATTTTCCTGAATGGTAAAAAATTCTATTATGAAAAAAAAAAAAAATTAATTGAGAATTTGGTTGAATCACCTAATATTCTAACTCTCTCATTTTAAGTTAAAAAATTCAACCATTTAGATTAGTAGTTGAAAAATATTTATTATTGTAGGCGGCGAGATTTAACGTCCGTCCAAATGTTTGGCGATCATGACACTGTGTGGGCTTAAGGTCTACTTGAAAATACGATATAGGTCTTGGGCCTATTTGAAGATGGAGTTGCCACTTAAATAAAAGTCGAGACACACTATACAACAACTAGATTCTACGGAGGTTCTTAAAAATCATCATCAGAGAACGGGTCCGAAAACTGAGTATAAGTGTCTGGATGCTTACCCAACCTTGCAGTTGACCTCTGTTTATATTTTGTGTTTTATTACCTTTAATTATTTAATTATTTCTTTATTAACACGCGGATGGTTATTGCCTTCAGAGAATTGTCAAATTTTAGAATTAAATTCATATTTGCACATTAATTCTTTTCATGCATTTGGTCCCGTCATTTATCATAAGCAAGATAGATAATCAATATTTACAATCATTCACTCAAATTAAAAAAGGAAAGGGATTAAGGATTACTATGATTTTAGACAAAATAAAAGAATAATATACACAAAATAAATCATACATATACCAAAAGTAAACTAGTAATAAACTATTTACACAAGCGCAATGCTCTAAGGAATTAGCTAATAAAAGTGACTACTCAATGATGTGGATCATCAAGTAATTCCTGCAATAAACATATGGTTAATTTCCTCTTGCAAAACACGGCATTATACATAACAATATTTACAAATAATGTTGTAAAAAGGGTTTTTATATCACAAGCTAAAGAAACCCTCAAATAACCAAGATAATTGTCATCATACAATGAAACAATTATATATAAAGGCGGAAAAAGCATATGAAGTGAACATTATGCGAAATTTCATAAAAGGAGAAAAACCAAACAGCTGATCGACCTGTCAATGTGGCGATTGCCTATATGAAGAGGCGATCGCCTCATTGACAGGGGCGACGCCTCTATAAAGAGGCGTCGCCTGATCAACATGCTCTTCTCATCTTTCAAAACAATTAAACTTCTATTCTAAACAAGCAAATGTTTACTAAGTTCTTAGAAAGACATGCCAAATTACAACTACATGCAATAATTCAATGGATCATATCAATGAAGTAGCGTAACAAATAAAATAAACCTGAAGTATATTGACAACTTAGTCACATGCAAAGTAAGCACTAAAATGATGAAGTTATGGAGATATTGAATTTAAATGCAAGTTTTTTACCAAAATGATAGGCCCTCAGAGGTGTGTTTTTGATTATAATCCTCACTAGAGTGTGATTTCCATTTTGACACAAGCTTTCCTTTTTCCTCTCTTAAGGAATATGAACTTACTTTGACTTGGATCCTACCTCCTCCCTCAAGAACGTCTCTCGGTGTTTTTTAGAGCTTCCTTTTCTTCTTTCTTCTTTAGCAATGGTTCCTTTTTTTTTTTGCTTATGGTCCTCTCTTTTTCTCTCTCTTCTTTATTCCTTTTTATCCCCTACATTGCCCATGCCTCTAAACTCTCTAGCCCATCATGAACCCCTATTGCCTTTCTCTTTCCCCTAAAAATCTCTTCCTCACGCAAAATCAGGTTTTGGCTATGGGGCCTACACCAATTGGCCACTGTGGCTGTAGGTGCTTTTAATGCAGCTACAAATGGTCTGCTATAGAGGCACCGTCTCTACAATGAAGCGATCACCTCTGTAGCAGCTGCCAAAGAGGCGATCGCTTCATTTCACTGAGACGATGCCTCTTTGGCTCGGGTCTATGTTGGGTCAAGCGGACCTGAGTTATTTTTGCACAATTAGGCTAAGTCTTGGGCTTTTGAGGCTTTTAAACCTTCAAGTCCATTTCCAATTGGAGATTCAGGTTTTGTTCTTGTGTTTAAATTTCATAATTTCATCATTGAACTTAATAACATATCGATCAAACTAAATATCTCTAATTCGTTTCCTAACATGTACCGACCGAATTAGATATTTATAATTATTATTTTAAAATAACTAAATAAAATTTAATAATGTTTTCAAAAAATATAAATGCAAGCAGATAATATTTTTAAAATAAAATTTAACATATTTAAAAATAATAATAAAAATTTTATGTTCCCTTATAATTGATCCTTCTGGATGAAATAACATTATAATAATAATATTAATGTTTGAAAAATGGATAAAAAAGACCCATGTGCTACCCTTCTGCCATCATTCTAAATTCAGTAAATGTTGCTTTCCTTTTTAAGATAACACTTGGAGCATTTTGCCAACTTCGGTAAGTCAGAATCCCAAAAAAAACCCAAATAATAATCCATTAATCTTTTTAAAGGTGATCATATGACAATCTCAATGCATTCTTCGCTCTCCAATTTCATGACACTCCACCCAATTTATCTTGAACTCTCACACATATGGTGTTTCCCTGCCTTCCCCATCCTCCGTCAACTAAATAATGCCATTTTATTTGTACTTCTCTATTTGCTTGCTTTGGACTTCTCTATATCCCATTGTTTTTTTTTACTTGTTTAATGCAGCACAATTAACACACCAAGTTGTTTGCTTTTTTTGATCTTTAGATATTTTTAAAGGTCGGTTTTTTATTAGTTGGAGCTTGAAAAGTTTTGATGTTCTGTTTATTTTAAATGGGTAATTTTTCTTTTTTTTTTTTTTTGTGTGTCGCCCCTTATTTCACTGAGAAATGGCTTTTGATGTTCCAGTTTATATATTTGAGAGTTAAAAATTATTCTTTTAGTCCTTTTCTCAAATTTGGTAGTTTGTGTTATGATGCCATCTGGAGTTTGATGGTTACTCTGCAAAGCTCCAAGTTGTTACCTTTCTTGGTGATTCTTGAATGGGTTTTTATGTTGGTTAAGAAAAGAGTGAATGTTGAAGGTTTAGCCTGACTTGAACAGGTAAAGTTTTAGATATGGATATTTCCTGATGACTTTTTTTTTTATAAATTTTTGACAGAGTAGCTTTTGGGATTTCTGTTGATCTTTGAACTACTGAGAGCTTTGGTGAAAATGGGGAGGAAGAAGAAGCAAATAAACAAGGATTTGATTGCTGAGGATTGGTGTTTTGATTGCAAAGATGGAGGTCTTTTAAGGGTTTGTGACTACAAGTAAGTTTTCCTTACTCTGTTAAAAAGAGTAAAATGACATGGGCTCGTAGCCCATGCCCTTTTGATGCCTGTATCACACCTTATTAAACCTCTTCAGAGCCATCAAATGATACATATCTTGACATCTTTATTTTGCTTGAAGGTTTTTTGTTTTTGTTCTTTGGTGGATGTCCAAGACTAAGAAAACTATTTATGAGGAATTTATTTTTATTTATTTGCTAGCTGTTGAAAAGTTTCTGTTGTTCTTGTTTTGGGAGTGCCAAGTTGTTCCTTGACCATGACTATTATTATTATTTTTTTTTACGTGATGCACGTGAGATGCATGTGAACCTCAGACCATTTGAGAAAAAGTATGAAAAGCACTGTAGTGTGGTGGCTCGTGGCTGTGGCTGTGCTATTCCAAATATTGAGTTTGAAGTTGCAGACTTTAGACATGCTTTGGATCAAGATTAATAAGGTTGTTTTTGGTTCTGTGCGCCTAGGAGTGGCATATATGAATTTTTATAGTCATCTATTAGTTCAAGAAGCTAGAACATCTGGGAGAATATGCACTAGTGTGTAGCAATTGGAGCTTATGAGGCCAATTTGCGCAGTGTTAACTTTACTAATTTGAATAAACTTGAGAAAACAATCTTCTTAGAATATATTAATTTTCTGTACACAAGATTAGCTAAATATTTTAGCAGGTAATTTACATCTTATGCTTTGTTAAATATGTAAATGTTTATTTGGAGAAGGATATCTCCTAGTTGACCATGTACTAGTGTTTAAATCATGCATAAGCGGCATAATTAAGCGTAACTGTTTGCACTTACATAGCTATTGATCTCTTTGATTGCTTACATGGCTTAGCAGCCCTTGTATTAGCTGTAAGTACATATCTGTTCTTACATTTCCATCTAACAGTCTCCTGCATTCAGGGACTGTCTTAAAGGATTTCATCCCCGGTGTGTAGAAAAAGATGATTCTTTCTTGGAGAGTGAAGTTCCCTGGACCTGCAGTAAGTTGCTATTTTCTATTTACAGTTGCTGCTCTGTGTTCAATCATATTCATTTAAATTTTAACTCTCAAGTGAAAGATAGCATGAAATGGTCTTGAATTTCATGCCATTTATATCTCTTTGGAAGAGCATACGTAATGAATGCTGAGGAATGAGTCCTAAATTGCTTGGATAATAGCTAGTTAGTGCCTAGGCAGCATGTCAAGTCTTTTAACTCTCTCAAGCCTTAGCTGAGCTCCTTTGGGATGCTTAGGAATTGATCCATCATTGCCAGTTCTCACCTATATACCTATCTAAATCAGCATAATGTGAGTGCAAAATAATCCTAACACACCAGGAAAACATCATATGGTTCCAACCATGCTGACATGATTTATCTGTGATATAATTTTTCTTCATAGGTAGCAGAGAGAATTCATATTTTCTATGAACTTCCCTATAATCTACGACCCCCAACAGAACCTAGCTGAAGTATCTTCCAATACTATACTAAAACTTAGTCTTCTGATTTTTTTTTTTCTTTCTCATTAATGAAAGTGAAACATAGCATCATCTAATTTCCACTCTAATTAGCAAGTTGTCTTCCTCATGTTTTGCCTTCAATGGCTACATGTTTTCTACTATATGTTTTTCTCAGCATGTAAAATGATAAATTTTAACTTTCAGGGTGGCATTTCTGCTTCATTTGCAAGAATACCCCAAAATTTCAGTGCTTTTGTTGTCCAAAGGCTGTATGTGGACGATGCCTCTGCGATGCTGAGTTTGCAGTTGTTAGAAGGCAAAGAGGATTTTGTAGTCATTGCGCAACACTCGCAGGGTCTATAGAGGGAACAAAGAATCTAGACTCTGATGCAGTATGGATTATTTCTAATAGTCTCTTATATATATCAAATTCTATAGTTATTTACTGATATCACCTTGCTTGCTAAGAAAAATCTCATGAAATACTTGAGATGCTACTCAGGGATTTGAAAATGTGAATGCATATATGTTCTTGAGACTTACAAGGTAAAATAAAAAACAATGTTATTAGAAAATGTTACTCAGGGGTTTAAAAATCCAATTAGATTAGTTTCTGCTATCATTAGGAGGTATTTTTAAATAATAATAAAATAATATCAGTTACTGATGCTGCTCAGATGGTCACTTAAGCCATCTAAACTTATCTTTTCCTTATTCTTTGTTTACTAATCGGCAGTATGCTTGTTAATCTGTAGGAGAAGATAGATTTTAATGTTCAAGATACATACGAGTTCAATTTCAAGGGATATTGGGACATGGTTAAAGAAAAAGAAGGCTTAACTTCAAAACATGTCCATTATGCTAACAAACTATTGAGAATGGGTAAAAACTCTGATTACTTGTCTGATTCATATGATGAATGTGAAGGAGAAGGAGATGCTAGTGAATCTGATGAAACTCAAACTCTATTTGATAATGATGTTTGGAAAGATAGAAAAGGATGTAGAGGGGTTCAGAAAAGGAAGAGAAACAAGGGAAATTCATATCTGATGGAAAGAAAGGTAACATCAAAGAAGAAGAAGAAGGTGTTCAATGGATGGGGATCAGAACTGCTCTTTGAGTTCCTGGCCTCCATTGGTAAAGACACAACTAATGAATTATCACAGCATGAAGTTACTGACATTGTGATAGGGTATTGCAACGAACACAAGCTTTATGACCCAGAGAAAAAGAAGAAAGTTATGTGTGATGTAAGGTTGAAAACTCTTCTAAGAAGGAAATCAGTTAACAAGAATAGAATAAATTACCTTCTGACAAAACATTTTGCTGCAAATATAGAGCAATCTGACAATGAGTTTGGACATAGTTCAGAAGATGAGGGCAGGAAAAACTCAGTGGCCTGCAAAAAAGAGAAAACCTCAAGCTCAAATAGAAAGTCGCAGAATAAAGAACCAAGTCCAGATGTGAAGCAAGGTTGTTTTGCATCTGTCAGTGCTGAAAACATCAAACTTCTCTACTTGAAGAGGAGTTTAGTGGAAGAATTGGCAAAGCAACCTGATACATTTGATGCTAAAGTAATAGGAAGTTTTGTGAGAACCAAGTCTGATCCTTATGATTATTTGCAGAAAAATCCTTATCAGCTTCTGAAAGTGACAGGTATTCTATCACTGGTTGGAATAATTTTGAATGCTTTTAACCATCCTCTTTCATGAAGATGATAGTAATTGATTAAAGTAGTTTGATATATTGCATGACTGTTGACAGCGTTGTCTTTGTTGTAAGCACTGGACTCAAGTTGTTTAGTTATTTGTCTTGAATGCTTCCTTCTCATACTGCTGCTTTTCAAATACTAATTTCTAGTGTGGTTCTAAGATTCCTCAATTACTTCTCTGAAAATATGGTCCATTATTTATGTTGAATAGAACAACACTGGCAATGTCTGAGATGAATATTACCAACCAATCCAAATTTCTTGGTGTAAGACTTAAGTTCTACCTCTTGTTTGGACATCCATATTTATGATATTTTCATACATACAATCTTACAACTCACCGCTGATTTACATGAAAGCTGCTGCAGTTTATAATTATTTTGAACATTTACAGGCATAAAGAGAACTCCAAGAAATGGAGAAGTGAATGCAGATATTCTTCTACAACTTTCCAATATGCCAAAAGACATTCCTATTACCAAGCTATCAGATGATAACGTTTCTGAGGTAACAGTATTCTTTTGCATTTAAAAGGTTATGCTAAACATTTGAGCTATATAACAACAAGAGGACACATGCAACAAAGTCATATTTAAAATATAAAATGTCTGTTGAATTATGGTCACTTCACATAACATGCCATTTATGTTAGTTAATTTTGAATGTGGCAACACAAGTTATAAACTAAGGATTAAGTGTTAACTGTGCATTTAGCTGTTGAGATTTGAGTGATGTAAGATACTCTCTCCAATGTCACTTTTGCTGATTAAAATGCCATTTATTTTAGTTAATTTTGAACGTGGCAACACAAGTTATAAACTAAGGATTAAGTGTTAAGTGTGCATTTAGCTGTTGAGATTTGAGTGATATAAGATACTCTCTCCAATGTCACTTTTGCTGATTAAAATTTTCCAAGAGTAGTGTTCTTTACATTTTTCAAGGTGATATGTAATTGTAGACCTTGTCTAATTTTTTGGGTCATTTCTCAATTAATTACTGGAAAGTTTGCAGTACACATGCAAAGTTGAGTTTTTTCATTATTATTCGTTCTTATCTATTTAATAATCAGTAGGTCGATTCACATTTATTACAGAAGGTCATCATAGAATATAATTTTGCATCTTGTTGCAAAGGACACACACAGATTTATGTAGTTTCCTTTCAGGAAGAATGTGAAGATCTACGACAAAGGGTGAAAGATGGTCGACTTGAGAGGCCTACTGTAGTAAGTTTTCGTGGTTTAGCAATTTGGTGTCTTTTATATCTAATCCAGACAGTTTGAGAACTTATCTGAACGGCAATTACCAATATCAATAATTGCCCCTAACTGTCAAAATTATAAAATAGTTAGGCAGATATGAATTTTCTTTCTGCAAAATGGTGGATATCAGATATTTGTATATTTAAATGGAAAATAGTTATCATTCATATGGTTAAACATAAAAAACATTGTGCTAAGATTGTCTAGAATGCCTCAAATGACAGGTAGAATTCACTAAGAAAGCCAGAAGTCTCCATGAGGATATTACAAAACATGTACGTCTCCCCTTCTTCATCTAAAATATAAGATCTCCTCTGTCTTATTTTTTTTTATTGATGTGCTTTATTTTTCTTATTTTCATCATCTGCAACACTCAAGTGGATTGTGAAAGAGTTGGCACTTTTGCAAAACCTTGTTGATCAAGCAAATGAGAAGGGATGGAGAAGAGAATATCCTTTGATTTTTAGTTTTTTATAATTTGGTTTTTGTAGGCTTTGCTAAGAGCATTTTAATAGGTAAATAGATTCATCTGTTAACAATGCATGCCTATGCATCTCTAAAAACAGTGATAGCTTTCTAAGCAACTCAAGTACTTTGTGATTGTTACCTTAACCTCCATTTTTCGAGTACGCTTTCTGTGTACATGGAAAAATTGATGCTTCTTCGCACACCATCAGAACAATCACGGTTGTTGCTTGAAGTTCCAAAAATAATTGCAGATGAACCAGAGGTTGAACCTGCTGACAAGGACTTGTCCAGGAAGGAAGAACAAAAAAATATTACATCATCAGAGTCCGACCTTGGAAGGTGTTCAAAGCCTTCTCGCAAAAGTTCAGAAGGCAATGGAGTTTATTCCTTCCTGAATGATATAGCAGATTTTGCAGGTATGCAATGGATTTACTTGTGCTTATTCATATTCATGAATCTAGTGGTACAAATGTTTTTTTTTCTTTTTCTTACTTTTCCATTGATTTGCTAATATGAAATGTTAACTAATCTCCCAGGTTTATTTATGTGTCTGAATGTTACTCAGTCTGTAATTGTACAATGAGCAAATTTATTACTAGAGATTAGATATATTGCCTGATTTCAGTATCACTTCTCAATTCCAGGAAAAAACCAGCAACCAAAACAACCTGAACCTGAGGAGCTGATGCCTGATAGAGTTTGTCGTGAAAATGGCATTGATGGTATGCATCATGAAGAGAGTCATGAATCTGATGTAGAAGGAAACAAAAACCATCCCAAAGCATCTCAACCCGAACTACTTTCACTGCCATCTCTTGCTTCTTCTTCACAAGGTCAATCCAACAACTACTTTCCACTTATTTGCTAAAATGAAATGTTAGCTAATCTCCCAGGTTTATTTATGTGTCTGAATGTTATTCGGTCTGTGATTGTACAATGAGCAAATTTATTACGAGAGATCAGAGAAATTACCTGATTTCATTATTAGTTCTCATTTCCAGGACAAAACCAGCAACCGAAACAACCTGAACCTGAGGAACTGATGCCTGATAGAGTTTGTCATGAAAATGGCATTGATGGTATGCCTCGTGCAGAGAGTCATGAATCTGATGTAGAAGGAGACAAAAACCATCCCATAGCATCTCATCCTGAACTACTCTCACTGCCATTGCTTGCTTCTTTGCAAGGTCAATCCAAAACTGCCCTTCTGGAAGAGCAACATTTCCTTGGTAATATCATTTCTAGAGAAAAGCAAGATAGAGCAGTGGACGGTGAACATGAAAAGGTGAAGAACGAGCAGAGTGGAACATCAATAGAAATAATCGAGTTAAGCGATGATGAGGAGAAATGTAAGAGTGCTCAAGCATTCTGGCAAACACCAGATAACCTGAATTCTCCTGTATGGTACTCTGTGAGTCCGTATGGAATTAAAAAGGGGCCTTTTTCAATGTCAGTGCTTAAAGAATGGAGTGATACTTGTCCCCACGACATGAAATATAAGGTATGGAAAACTGGCCAAAACCCTAAAGAAGCGATTTTATTGACAGATGCTATTCGCCAGATTTTCTCTGGAAAGTAATAGCCATTTGGAGCTTCCTACACAGAAGACCTGAAGCCAAGATAACGCATCTGCTTTCTCCAGAAATGAAAATTTTGTGCTGCATATGTTTTTTGTCGATGTTCAGATCACAGCATAGCTAACTCTGTCTCATATAGAAGAAACCACATGTATAGCGGCATGTTATTGTTCAACTTATACAGCAAAAGTTTAATTGCAGCCTGAAAATATGAGCGTTTATGATACATGATTAACTAGGCAGTTCCCGTATAGCTTGTTTTCTTGATACATGTTGGCTGGGGATTGTTTCTAATCCTGACATTTCTCAAGCAGAGGTGAATCATTAGTTCCATACCACAAGCGAAGTTCATGAAATGCAAATTGGTGAGGACGCAAAGGCCATAGAACATGATAATTAACCGACGCCAGGAAAGAAAAAAAAAAAAAACTAGCAACAGAAAAGAACATAGAGGTGATTTGGGGCCTAGTTAAGAGTATGTTCCAGGCCTTTTTGAACCAGAAAAATGACTTTGCCGACAGACAGGTAATCTCTGTGTGAAAGATGAATTTTATTCACTTTTAAGGTAGAAGAGACAAAATGTATGTTGCTAAAAAATGGCAAATTTATTTGAATGATGGGTTTGATGAGATTTATATAATGTGACAAATTAGGAAAAGATTATGATTTTGCAGAGCATTTTACCTGCTCTTCGTTATATGAGTTCAGTTAGATTTTACTTTAAGGTCTGTTCATCAAAATAAATTAGCCATGCTAAACTTGGTCTTAGCCCTCTGTCATTTCTCCTGCAACGATTTTGGTGGCAACTTCGGGTTTTGCAGGCAGGTTTTAACAATTTCTCGGGATCACTCCCTAAGTGTGTTTTCAAAGCTGTCACTCTGCAAGAAATCTCGATACTCTAATGACCATAATTTCTGGACCCAATAGCAATGACACCAGTACCAATCATACCAACCTTGAGTTTATGCTAACGGATAACTGGTTCCATCTGATGTTGCGTTTGCTATAAATGAATTCCACACACAATATCCCGACAAATAATAACTAAAATTCCAGTATTGGACAAAATTCTAGCAGTCAAGGGCGAAGACCCATGAAACAATATCTTTTTTATTTTTCTGGCAAATTTCTCTGCCTGCTAATGTTGCAAATTAACCGAGTGATATATATATATATATTAAAATATAATTTTAATGTGATTGAAAGTCTATTTTCTATTTTAATTAGATTAACTTTTATTTTATCTCTAATAAAAATTAAATTAATTAAATATAATTCTAATTTAATTGAAAGTATGTTTTCTATTTTAATTAGGTTAATTTATTGTCACGACCCAAAACAGGGGCCATGACCGACGCTAGGGAACTGGAATTCTTTCGAATCCGGAACCCGTAGCAAGCCTAAAAAAATAAAATAAATCATGCCATAATAACAGTAGCAATATAATATGCAGCGGAAAATAAAAATCATAATATCATAATATCATCCATATCAACTGGATTTAATTCAAAACTCATCTCATCACATATATATAATCTTTAATACAAATCCAATTTCAATGTAGTACATCTCTTTAAAATAAAGTACATGAAATCCAATACTTTAATTCACAACTACTGCAGTGTCTAGATAAAATAAATAAGACTCAAGTAGACAATTTACATAAAGAAGCCGGGGCGGAAGAAATCCGGCGTATCGACCTGCTACTGAGGTCTGAGGAAGTTGACTCTCCTGAAAAATAGTCAACGGAGGGGAGTCAGACCTCACTGAGTGAATTACTATAATATATATACATACACACTAAGTGATAATGCATACAGTCAACAGTATATATATAATATGTATATATACAGGCAAATTCATACAGATGCAGAAAAATCATTTTTATATATTTTACTGAAAAATCCCAATTTATGAAGGATCACATAGAACCCTAGAATATCGCAACCTCAGAAAATAGTGTTAAACAACACTCTAGCCACACAGGCTCACTTATTCCAAATATATCCACTTAATCCATTTAGACAGTAGACTGGCCCCGAGACACTAAGTCAACCGAGCTCCAGCAGTCTGACTGCCAGTGTGATTGGCCCCGAGACACTTGGTCAACCGAGCTCCAGCAATCACACCCAAATCACATCTCACACATATCAATAATCATAATCAAATCAATATCCACAAATAAGTTATTATTATAGCCTAAAGCTATAGGCGTACCGGTACGTACTCGGTCCTAGTGTTGCCCACTAGATAGCACGTTCTATTGATATCCTTCATTAATAAATATAAAACATTCATTCACAATTAATGATGCATGAATTTAAATAAAACAACAATATAAACCATATATATACCGAAAATATACCAAACATAAACCAGGTATATTTCGAGTATATATATATATCAAATACATTCAATCAAATTATAAATTAAGCTGAAAATATATTTAAAAATATTTTAAATATATTTTATTCACAAAATATGCATATAATTTATCATATACCAAAAATAAACCAAAAATATACTAATATAAACTTAAGAAATAATCAATTTATTTATGCATATTTAATCAACATAAAACATGCATTTCTAAATCATGCATCCTAAGCATATATATATAGTATAGTAAATCACCTAATGCGCTCCACGAGACAGGTCCGACGGGCCTGGTCCACTAGCCCTCGGTCTCGGTGCAACTAAACAAGCAATAAATAATCGACATCAGAATAACCCTAATAGAAATCCTAGAATTCAATCTAGAGTATTAAACACAGAATCGAAAATTAGGGTTCGACTGGACATCACGTTTTACGAGAATTCTACCGAAAATTCGACAGAACCTCCCCTGTAAAACGGACATCTCTCTACTCAAAAGAGTAGAGCCGACCCTGCAAAGAAAATACACTTCGAAATTCAAGCTCAACACAATCAAAATCCCACGGTCGGACTCCAAACTACAGTCCACCGATCGGGGTCCACAAACACAGAACATAATTCAAATATACCAAAAATATCCTTAAATCACAAAAATACATCTCATAAGTAAAAATTACATAATTGACCTTGAAACACTATAAAAACCGATTAAAACTCACTTTATTAGAAAAACCGTATATTATATATATAATTGAAAATAATTCACGAAAAATAGTTTTAATTAGTTAAAAATACTAAATAATTTGTAGAAATCATTTTTATACCTTAAATAAATATTAAAACCAATTAAATTACATTTTTAGACAATTTAGGGTAAAATTACCAAAATACCCTTATATATATAAATATACTTAAATTACTTCAAAAATTCACCAAAAATCATACAATTACCCAAAATTAATTTTCTCAACATATTTATCAATAATATCAATATTTAAAATCAATTAACCAATTAAATTCAAATAAAAACACATTTAACCTAATTTTTCCAAAATTCCATAAACTTCAATAATTCAAAATAAATACTTAGAAATTCATAAAAATTCCAAATAAATTCCTATAATTCATTTCAACACCTAATTCAACCATAAACTCCAATTTCATAATTTAAATAATTAATTTCCGAAAATTAGAAAATAATATTAAAATATTCAAAAATACCCAAAAATCCAAAAAATCTCCAAAAATTATACAAAAATTCATACATGTAGATTAAGCTACTAGGAACAACATTTGTGAAGGGAGTTTTCATGAATCAATCAATTCGAAGCTCAAAAAAATCAAAAACCCTAATAGGCCGAAATAGAAAAATCAAAACCTAACCAATTCTAGACCAATTCAACTCAAACCAAAGCTAGAATAACACTCACCGGAGCTCAAGGAGAAGAAAGAGACTGGCGGTGTCGAAACGGTGGCCAGAATCGGCGTGATCGACGGTGGATCGGTTTTCGGCTTCTCCGGCCAAAATCGATCTCCAGACGCCGGAAACGGCCTCCTCAGGCGGCGAAATTGGTCGGGGAAGACGGTGGCACACCGGACGGCACACCCACGGTGAAGGAACGGCACGGCAGCGACCGGAAATGGAGAAGGGAGAATCGGGAGGAAGAAGAAGAAGTCGGGGGCAAAATGGTAATTTTCCAAACTTTTTGATTTTTGACAAATATATGTATATATATATACTTTATACTATATATTAAAATAATATTAAATTACACACATCAAATATACACCACACATAAAAATATTAATATTTTAATAATTTATACTAAATAAAATTAATTAAATAACAATAAAACAATTAAATACTTAATAAAATATTAGGGTAATAATAAACCCTAATTAAATAATTATACACACACAGGCTTCATTTAATAATTTAAAAATATGTATGAGTTCATGCAAGTCCGTAAATACATTTAAAATAATTAATAATACATTATTTACGTGAAAATTTCCTCGAAAATGCAAGTCCCGGGAAAATTTTACGTAAAACACTGAAAATAATACATCGTAATTAAAATAGGTTTTAAATACATATTAACTCGTAAAAATATCATATAATGTACAAAAATTATTAACACTGCATATCCCGGTACAGTGTAAAAATATTTTTAAAAACACGGGATATTACAGTCTCCCCCCTTACAAGAATTCGTCCCCGAATTCTAAAAGATAAGATCAAGAAGGAAAGAGATACGGGTAAGAAGCTCGCATCTCAGCTTTAGTCTCCCACGTATGCTCTTCAACTCTGTCGCTACGCCATAGAACCTTGACCATCGGAATCTGCTTCGATCGCAACTGTCGAACTTGAAAATCAACGATCGCCACAGGTTCTTCCGCAAACGTCAAATCTTCACTTACTTCCACACTGTCAGGCTACAACACGTGTGAAGGGTCTGAGATATACTTCCTCAACATCGAGATATGAAATACTGGATGCACCTGTGACATACTCGGAGGCAAATCCAACCGATGTGCAACAGTGCCAACTCTCTCCAGAATCTCAAACGGTCCAATATATCTCGGTGCTAACTTACCCTTCCTGCCAAATCTCATCACACCCTTCATCGGAGATACTTTCAGAAAAACGAAATCTCCAACCTGAAACTCCACATCTCTGTGCCTAGGATCCGCATAACTCTTCTGTCTGCTAATTGCGGTCTCTAATCTTCGCTTGATCACGGCGACTTTCTCTGCAGCATCCTGAACCATCTCTGGTCCAGTCAAAGCTCTCTCACCAATCTCATCCCAACTCAACAGGGATCTACACTTCCTTCCATACAACGCCTCGTACGGTGCCATACCAATACTGCTATGGTAGCTGTTATTATATGCAAACTCAACGAGTGGCAAATGATCATCCCAGCTACCTCCCAAATCCAAGACACACATCCTCAACATATCTTCCAGTGTCTGGATCATCCTCTCAGACTGACCATCTGTCTGAGGATGAAAAGCAGTACTGAAATCCAACCTAGTGCCCATCGCTTCCTGCAACTTCTGCCAAAAACGAGAAGTAAACACTGAACCTCTATCTGACATAATGGACACAGGTACACCATGAAGGCACACAATATGGTTCACATACAACTTCGCCAATCTAGCAACTGAATATGTGGCTTTCACAGGCAAGAAATGTGCAGACTTCGTCAACCTGTCTACAATCACCCAGATGGAGTCGTATCCATCCTTCGAACGAGGTAAACCAACCACAAAATCCATAGCTATCCTTTCCCACTTCCACTCGAGAATAGGAAGAGGCTGAAGCTTCCCAGAAGGCTTCTGATGTTCGACTTTCACTTGCTGACACGTCAAGCACTTAGCAACATAATCAGCAACATCCTTCTTCAATCCATCCCACCAGTATAGATCTCTGATACTGCGGTACATCTTAGTAACACCTGGATGAATGCTGTAGGCTATAGAATGTGCTTCCTCTAGGATCTCTTCTCTCAAATCATCCATATCAGGAACACACAATCTACCACTAATCCACAACACACCATCATCATCGAGTGTGAAATCAGTGAACTTCCCTGCTCTGACATTCTCTGCAAGCTCTTCTAGAATAGGATCTCGGCTCTGAGTTGCTTTAATCCTATCCCTCAGTACAGATCGTACTTTAAATTGAGCTAACAGTCCACCTGATCTACTAATCTTCATCATCAGACCTTGATCCACCAACAAATGCAACTCCTGGATCAATGGTCTCCTCTCAACACCGATGTGAGCAAGACTACCTGAGGACTTCCTACTCAAGGCATCTGCTACCACATTAGCTTTACCCGGATGGTAAAGAATCTCGCAATCATAATCCTTCAACAATTCCAACCATCGTCTCTGCCTCAAATTCAAATCTCTCTGCTGGAAAATGTACTTAAGGCTCTTGTGATCAGTAAATATCTCACAAGTCACCCCGTACAAATAATGTCTTCAGATCTTCAAAGCAAAGATCACTGCAGCCATCTCAAGATCATGTGTAGGATAGTTCTGCTCATGCTTCTTCAACTGCCTCGAAGCATAGGCTATCACCCTTCCATTTTGCATCAACACACAACCAAGACCAATTCTAGAGGCATCACAGTAAACTGTGAACTTATCCACACTATTAGGCAAAGCTAATACTGGCGTTGTGGTCAACTTCTCCTTCAATAACTGAAAACTGTTCTCACAAGCTTCTGACCACTCGAATCTAACATTCTTCTGAGTCAAGCGAGTCATAGGGGCTGCAATCCTGGAAAAATCCTGCACAAACCGCCTATAATACCCGGCTAAACCCAGAAAACTCCGAATCTCCGTAACAGAAGTAGGTCTAGGCCATTCAGATACTGCCTCAATCTTCTGTGGATCAACCTGAATACCTTCTTTAGACACTACATGTCCAAGAAAAGAAACACTCTCCATCCAGAAATCACACTTCGAGAATTTAGCATAAAGTTGATGATCTCTCAGTGTCTGTAGTACAATCCTCAAGTGATATACATGCTCTTCCATACTCCTTGAATATACTAGTATATCATCAATGAAGACTACTACAAACTGATCCACATACGGTCTGAATACTCTGTTCATCAGGTCCATAAAAGCTACTGGTGCATTAGTCAAACCAAAAGACATCACCAGAAACTCATAATGACCATATCGAGTGCGGAACGCTGTCTTAGGAACATCGACCTCACTAATCCGCAACTGATGATAACCCGACCTCAAGTCAACCTTAGAAAAGAACTGTGCACCCTGTAACTAATCAAACAAGTCATCTATCCTCGGGAGAGGATACTTGTTCTTCACCGTCACCTTATTCAGCTCTCTGTAGTCAATGCACAGTCTCAGGGTACCATCCTTCTTCTTCACAAACAAGACTGGTGCACCCCAAGGAGAAACACTAGGTCTGATAAAACCTTTATCCAACAACTCTTGCAACTGCTCCTTCAACTCTCTCAACTCTGCAGGAGCCATACGATAGGGTGGCATAGATATAGGAGTAGTACCTGGTACCACATCTATACAGAACTCAATCTCTCTATGAGGTGGTAAACCTGGCAACTCCTCGGGAAAAACATCAGGAAACTCACAAGCAACAGGAACATCTGTGAGTAACAACTTCTCCACTGACGTATCCCTAACCAATGCCAAAAACCCCTGACAACCTTTCCTCAATAATTTCCTAGCTGTAATAGCCGAAATAAGATTCTGTGGTGCTGAACTCCTATCACCAATAAACTTAAACTCTACTTCACCAGGAATTCTAAAAGTCACCTCCTTATTCCTGCAATCTACCATGGCAAAGTGCTGAGATAACCAATCCATTCCCAAAATAACATCAAACTCCATCACATCCAACAAAATCAAATCAGCGAGTAATTCTCTATCTCCCACGAGAACTGGACAACCAGAAAGAACAATATCGGTGTCCAAAGAATCGCTCAGAGGAGTGGCAACAGACAAAGGAAAAGCCATCCTCGAAGCTTGCCAACAAGATTTAGAAGCAAAAACAGGAGAAACAAACGAATGCGTGGCACCCGGATCAAACAAAACCCATGCATCCAGGTAACAAACAGAAAGAATACCTGCCACGACTGCATTAGATGCCTGAGCATCCTGCTGAGTCAGATGGAAAACTCTGGCCTGACCTCGACCTCCCTGTTGACTGGTAGAAGCTTGGCCAATACCTCTGGCACCTCCTCTAGTACCTCTACCACGACTCTGCTGTGGAACAAACTGAGTGGAACTCTGATGCTGGGCTGGTGGTAACTGAAATGGCACGGGTGCTGCACTAGCAATCGACTGCTGTGGGAATCGTGGAATCTGCTGCTGCTGATACCCAGAATAAGGACACGATCTGGCAAAATGTCCTGTCTGCCCGCATCTGAAACATGTCAGCGATGTCAGATAACACGGTCCCTGATGGACTCTACCACAAGTCTGACAAACACTGGCCGCTGATCCAGAACTACGACCACTGCTACTGCTCGAAGCACCTGATCCAAATCTGAATGATCTACGCTGACCTCCACGGCCATGTCTACTGCTCCGATGCACTCGCTGCTGCTGTCTCTGACTCTGCTGAGTCGAACCTCGCTGCTGACTACTCGAACCAACGTGAAAACTCGAATATGGAGTAGCCTGCAATCCACTCGACTGAACTCCCAACTGGTAATAATCAGGCATTGCTCCCTGCCTAACTAGCCTCAGCTCAATCTCCTTAGCTAGCTTAATCACAGACTCGAGAGTAAGACCTGTTGTAGGCATACCAGCAAAAGCAGAACCCAAACCAGTAACGTAGGTAGTGACAGCGAAATACTGATCTCGTATCAGATCCTCGGCATATCTACCCAAACGAAGAAACTCTCGGGTATACTCCTCTACAGATCGATCTCCACGAGAAATACTAATCAAACGGAGACGATAAATCAAACGAAGAGGCTCTGGATAAAATCTCCTCATGAACCGCTCTCGAAACTGAGCCCAGGTCATCGTCATCATATAGGGCTGGATCATCTGAATGAACCAATCCAATGCTGGTCCCTCAACAGACAACTCAACAATCATGATCCTCTGGTACTCGGTATGAGCAGTCCGAGTCCTAGTCTCAATCGCATGCAGAAAGTTTAAAGGATCAGAAGTACCATCAAAAGTAATCCTGCCAACTCGGGCATAGAACAAAGCTGCCTCAGGGTCAGACATACCCTGCTGATAGGCAGGCTGAACAGGCTGAACAACTGGAGGAACAGGAACATCAAACTCAGGCTCAATAGGCTCCTCGTCCTGTAACTCTCTCTGCCTACGGTGACCTGCCACTCCTCGAGGTCTACCTCTGCCACGACCTCTACGTCTAACTGGCTGCTCAGGAGGTAAAACCTCATCCTGAAAAGACTCATCATCCTCGGCCTCAACGACAGGTGGAGCGACACGCGCTCGCCTCCTCATTCTGAAAAGACAAACGGAAAGATTCAGACAAAATAGACAACGGAAGAATAACGCTGAAAACTACAGCAAGGAATACTTATCAAGACATACTCGAACCTAATACACTGCAGTAGTCCAACAGAAAAACACAACTTTAAAACTAGGGCCACAACTCACATAACTAAGCCCTGACACAGAACTCCGCTCTGATACCAACTTTGTCACGACCCAAAACAGGAGCCATGACCGGTGCTAGGGAACGGGAATTCCTTCGAATCCGGAACCCGTAGCAAGCCTAAAAAAATAAAATAAATCATGTCATAATAACAGTAACAATATAATATGTAGCGGAAAATAAAAATCATAATATCATAATATCATCCATATCAACTAGATTTAATTCAAAACTCATCTCATCACATATATATAATCTTTAATACAAATCCAGTTTCAATGTAGTACATCTCTTTAAAATAAAAGTACATGAAATCCAATACTTTAATTCACAACTACTGCAGTGTCTAGATAAAATAAATAAGACTCAAGTAGACAATTTACATAAAGAAGCCGGGGCGGAAGAAATCCGGCGTATCGACCTGCTACTGAGGTCTGAGGAAGTTGACTCTCCTGAAAAATAGTCAACGGAGGGGAGTCAGACCTCACTGAGTGAATTACTATAATATATATACATACACACTAAGTGATAATGCATACAGTCAACAGTATATATATAATATGTATATATACAGGCAAATTCATACAGATGCAGAAAAATCATTTTTATATATTTTACTGAAAAATCCCAATTTATGAAGGATCACATAGAACCCTAGAATATCGCAACCTCAGAAAATAGTGTTAAACAACACTCTAGCCACACAGGCTCACTTATTCCAAATATATCCACTTAATCCATTTAGACAGTAGACTGGCCCCGAGACACTAAGTCAACCGAGCTCCAGCAGTCTGACTGCCAGTGTGATTGGCCCCGAGACACTTGGTCAACCGAGCTCCAGCAATCACACCCAAACCACATCTCACACATATCAATAATCATAATCAAATCAATATCCACAAATAAGTTATTATTATAGCCTAAAGCTATAGGCGTACCGGTACGTACTCGGTCCTAGTGCTGCCCATTAGGTAGCACGCTCTATTGATATCCTTCATTAATAAATATAAAACATTCATTCACAATTAATGATGCATGAATTTAAATAAAACAACAATATAAACCATATATATACCGGAAATATACCAAACATAAACCAGGTATATTTCGAGTATATATATATATCAAATACATTCAATCAAATTATAAATTAAGCTGGAAATATATTTAAAAACATTTTAAATATATTTTATTCACAAAATATGCATATAATTTATCATATACCAAAAATAAACCAAAAATATACTAATATAAACTTAAGAAATAATCAATTTATTTATGCATATTTAATCAACATAAAACATGCATTTCTAAATCATGCATCCTAAGCATATATATATAGTATAGTAACTCACTTAATGCGCTCCACGAGACAGGTCCGACGGGCCTGGTCCACTAGCCCTCGGTCTCGGCGCAACTAAACAAGCAATAAATAATCGACATCAGAATAACCCTAATAGAAATCCTAGAATTCAATCTAGAGTATTAAACACAGAATCGAAAATTAGGGTTCGACTGGACATCACGTTTTACGAGAATTCTACCAAAAATTCGGCAGAACCTCCCCTGTAAAACGGACATCTCTCTACTCAAAAGAGTAGAGCCGACCCTGCAAAGAAAATACACTTCGAAATTCAAGCTCAACACAATCAAAATCCCACGGTCGGACTCCAAACTACAGTCCACCGACCGGGGTCCACAAACACAGAACATAATTCAAATATACCAAAAATATCCTTAAATCACAGAAATACATCTCATAAGTAAAAATTACATAATTGACCTTGAAACACTATAAAAACCGATTAAAACTCACTTTATTAGAAAAACCGTATATTATATATATAATTGAAAATAATTCACGAAAAATAGTTTTAATTAGTTAAAAATACTAAATAATTTGTAGAAATCATTTTTATACCTTAAATAAATATTAAAACCAATTAAATTACATTTTTAGACAATTTAGGGTAAAATTACCAAAATACCCTTATATATATAAATATACTTAAATTACTTCAAAAATTCACCAAAAATCATACAATTACCCAAAATTAATTTTATCAACATATTTATCAATAATATCAATATTTAAACTCAATTAACCAATTAAATTCAAATAAAAACACATTTAACCTAATTTTTCCAAAATTCCATAAACTTCAATAATTCAAAATAAATACTTAGAAATTCATAAAAATTCCAAATAAATTCCTATAATTCATTTCAACACCTAATTCAACCATAAACTCCAATTTCATAATTTAAATAATTAATTTCCGAAAATTAGAAAATAATATTAAAATATTCAAAAATACCCAAAAATCCAAAAAATCTCCAAAAATTATACAAAAATTCATACATGTAGATTAAGCTACTAGAAACAACATTTGTGAAGGAATTTTTCATGAATCAATCAATTCAAAGCTCAAAAAAATCGAAAACCCTAATAGGCCGAAATTGACAAAATCGAAACCTAAGCAATTCTAGACCATTTTAGCTCAAACCAAAGCTAGAATCACACTCACCGGAGCTCAAGGAGAAGAGAGAGACCAGTGGTGTCGAAAATGGTGGCCGGAATCGGCGTGATCGACGGTAGATCGATTTTCGGCTTCTCCGGCCAAAATCGATCTCCAGACGCCGGAAACGGCCTCCTCAGGCGGCGAAATTGGTCGGGGAAGACGGTGGCACACCGGACGGCACACCCACCATGAAGGAACAGCACGGCAGCGACCGGAAATGGAGAAGGGAGAATCGGGAGGAAGAAGAAGAAGTCGGGGGCAAAATGGTAATTTTCCAAACTTTTTGATTTTTGACAAATATATGTATATATATATACTTTATACTATATATTAAAATAATATTAAATTACACACATCAAATATACACCACACACATAAAAATATTAATATTTTAATAATTTATACTAAATAAAATTAATTAAATAACAATAAAACAATTAAATACTTAATAAAATATTAGGGTAATAATAAACCCTAATTAAATAATTATACACACACAGGCTTCATTTAATAATTTAAAAATATGTATGAGTTCATGCAAGTCCGTAAATACATTTAAAATAATTAATAATACATTGTTTACGTGAAAATTTCCCCGAAAATGCAAGTCCCGGGAAAATTTTACGTAAAACACTGAAAATAATACACCGTAATTAAAATAGGTTTTAAATACATATTAACTCGTAAAAATATCATATAATGTACAGAAATTATTAACACTGCATATCCCGGTACAGTGTAAAAATATTTTTAAAAACACGGGATATTACATTTATATTGTATCTTTGACAAAAATTCTAATTTCATTGAAAATATATTTTTTATTTTAATTAGGTTAACTTCTATTTTATATCAATAAAAATTAATTTAATTAAAATATAATTGTAATATAATTGAAAGTATACATTCTATTTTATCTGTAAAAAAATTAAATTAAATTAATATGTAATTCAAATTTAATTGAAAGTATATTTTCATAGTCTAATTAGGTTAACTTCTATTTTATCTCTAAGAAACATGAAATTAATTAACATATAATTTTATTTTAATTGAAAGTATGATTCTTATTTTAATTATATAATTTTTTTAAAAGTATATTGTCTGTAATAAAAGTATTATAATTATAATTTTTAGATATTTTTATAAAATTTAACAAAAAAGAGTTAAAATTAAATTAATTAATATTTATCAATTAATTATTAGTTAAACTTAAAAATTACATTAAATTAATTTTTGAGTAAATAAAATTATTAATATTAAAAATATTGAAGAAATAAAAAAGTTGTAATAAATTATAACTATATTAAGTTAATATTAAATTACTAAATAAATAACATTGTTACAATACCTTATTTAATAATAATAACATGTTTAATTATTTATTTACTATATATCTTGAGTCTAATAATTTTTTATTCATGTGTAAAATACGTGGTTGTTTACTAGTATATATATATATACCAGGGTGAGATAGACAAAATTTTAAAAAAAGTTTTCACTCATCATTATATAAAAATTGAATAATTGAGTCATTTACTAATAAAAATTAAATTAAAATGTTATTCTAAGTATATTTTATATTCGAATTATGTTAGCTTCTGTTTTATCTCTAATAAAAATTAAATTAATTAAATATAATTATAATTTAATTGAGAGTATTTTTCTTACTTTAATTATCTAGGTTAACTTCTATTATATCTCTAACAAAATTAAATTAAATTAAAATGTGATTCTAATATAATTGAAAGTATGTTTCCTATTTTAAATAGGTTAACTTCTATTTTATCTCTAACAAAAATAAATTAATTTAAATTTTAGTAGTAATTTGGTTAAAAATATATATTTTTCTATTTTAGTTAGGTCTACTTATATTTTATAAAAATAAAATTAGATAATATAACTTTATAAGTCTTACTATATTAAATTTAATAAGTAAATAATTAAAATTAAAATTAATAAATTTTATAAAATAATTAATTATAAAAATATTAATGTAAAAAATGTTGAAAGATTGTTGTGTTCAAATATAAAATTCATAAAGGAATGTAATAAATTAGTATATAATAACTCTATCAATTGTTTGTAAAATTATATCATTATTTAGATAAAAATATTGAAAAAATGTTGTATAATTGTTCGATAGAAAATTTATAAATTGTAATAAATTACTATGTTATAATGTAACACTATCTAGATTGAAAAATTAGAGTGACATATAAATAAAATAATATTCTTATTACTTATTAAATTAAAATTGATAAAGTCAATTATTATAATTAAATTTATTAAAATCTTTTATATGTCTTGTATCTATAATCATATTTTAAAAAATAGAGCATATAATTTATTTGATAGTAGTATTTATATAATTATTATATTTAAATATTTTATAAAATTTAATAAAAACAAGTTAAAATTAAATTAATTAATTTTTATCATTTAATTATTAGTTGAAATTAAAAAAAATTAAATTAAATTATTTTTTAACTAAATAAAAGTATTAATATAAAATATTGAAGAAATAAAGTGTCGTTGAAACTATAATTGTAATAAGTTATAAGTTTAATGAAATTGTAATATTTAAAACAAGCATAAAATTAATCTTCCCTCAATATAACTATAATATTTTTTAATGAGTAGAAAATATAACTTTTTATTTTCTTAAATTTTTATTAAGAAAATAACTAACGATTTTTTATTTTCTTTTGATTAATTATGACCATAATATATTTTTTTATATAAAATTAGTTTTAGAATTGAGAAAAATATTAATTATAAAAAATATTGAAGAAATATTATATAATTATTTAAATAAAAAATATTATCAAAATTACAATAAATTATAATTATATTAAGTAATATAAAATGTTTATATAAATAAATCACACTTTTATTATTTTTAAAGCTTTTATTTAATTAAATAACAACAACAACGATAATAATAACAGAAAATTTATTCAAATTGTAACAAATTACTATGTTGTAATATAACTATGTCCAAATTGAAAAATTAGATTGACAAATAAATAAAATGATACTTTTATTATTTTTAAAAACTTATTAAATTAAAATTTATTAAGTGAATAATTATTATTAAATTTATCAAAAGTTACAATGAATAATAACTATATTAAGTTAATATCAAATTATTATATAAATAAATAACACTTTTATTGTTTTTTAATTTTTTATTTAATAATAATAGTAGTAGTAATAATAATAATTAAGCCTAGTATATATATATATATGTGTATATATATATATATATATATTACCCTCTGTACCTTTTTTTTTCTCTCATTGAATCCTTCCATTAAAAATGGGTAGAAATAATGTCACACATATGGAGCAAACTATCTGATTTAGTCCCTATAATTTTTAACATTCTTAATAAATTTGTATATATTAATATTTTAGCAAATTAATCCTTAATATTTTTAAATAATTTATTATTTTTTTTACTTTCAATAAATATTTTAGTTGATTATTAACATTTATATATTTAGTTAATAAATTTATAATTTAACTAATTTAAACTTCTAATTGAATGTTTTATTATTAACATAAACATTTTTTAAATTGTTTATCTTTTTATTGATTATAATCTAATACTAATTTGTATTATACTACTTTACACATTTTATCATTAATTTAATTTTAAATAATAAATAATTAAAGAATGCACCTATTTTCATTCTAAAAATTTCAAATACACTCAAGCTTTATCTTTTAAAAATATTAACTTGGACAAATTTTCTTACAAATTATATCAATACATTTTTTTTTATTTCTTAAAGATTTATTACCAACTAGTTTTTAAGGTATAAATTTTTTTTATTAGTTAAAAATTTGCACATATACAATTTTTTTATCATTTATTTTTACTTAAGATTAGTTAAAATAAAATCTACTGAAATTTTTGCTTGAATTATTTTTACAAAAATCAAAAGACTAAATTAGTATTATATTATTAAGATTTAATTTTCATAAGAGTGATTATCATTTAATACTATTTTATATTAAAAATAAGTATGAATAATTAAATTATATATATATTTGACAACATTTTGCAAATTCATATTTTTTAGGGACTTAATGTATATAAAAATAAAAATGTAAGAACTTAATGTTTACAAAAATAAAAGTATAGGGGTTAAAGTAAAAATTTTAAAAAGTATATTTATTTGTCAGGTGAGTCCCACTCTCATTTAACGACAAGTGAGATTCACTTTCGTAGTCACCGTTATAGAAGGACTTAATGTACAAAAAAAAATAAAAGTATAAGGTGTCAATCTATAGAAATAAAAGTGGAGGGGAAATTTAAAAAAAAAGTGCATGGAAAAAATATGGTTTAAGCCTATATATAATTCATGAATTTGGCATGCATGAAGTACACTAACTTAGTTTTAATATTGATTAGTTGTAATTTTCATCTATATTGTGATTTTCCTTTATATAATGATGATGGGAATTATGTAATTTATCATTTCTCCTTTATCGTTTTTCATTTATTCTACACAAATAACAATTCTTTTTTCTTTTATTTAGAAACCATGTTGAAAAAATGCAAAAACTTGATTATAGCTTATTGTAGCCTCAAAACTTCCACTCCAAATGTCTTACCACATCATGATTCTCCACGATACATCATATAAAGATTAAAGGATATAATGAGGGAAAAATCGGTCGAGCCAAGCTTGTCGAGTACTTTAGTTCTTATGCTATCAAGTACTCCATGGAAAAATACTTCAGGATAATGCAAAAAATGTAGCTAATGGCAAACATATGAAAGGAGAAAAAAGAGAGCTTTTTATATATGTAAATCTCGGTCACGATTTGATATGATTGATGCTAGCTCCCCATGCAACCTTATAATTTTTTAAATGCAAAACTCTGCCTGCTTATTCAAACTATAACTGATTTTGATAAAAAGAAAATGTTATGACTTTGTTAGTTGATCAATAATGACACAAGCTACATCATTTCCCTATTGTGTTTTTGGCAATCCTGCCACAAAATCTATTGTAATGTATTCCATTCTGGAATTTGTAAGGATTGTAGTAACCCAGCTATCACTTTCATTTCTTTCTTTTGAATTCCATATTTCCCTAAACGATTTCAAAATTCATATGAAAAACAACAATGTCTCTTAGATTTCCCTCCTTCCCCTCATTATTTTTGTTGTAGTCAGATTATTTATTAAGCCTACTATGCTAAGCCCAACAGGGTGGACCAAATGTTTAAGCCCTTTACTTGCTGCTATCTTCCCATTCTAGTCTTTTACTTTGTTTTTGATTTAATCTTCAGTCTATTCATGAATTTTGCATGACTGTTAATTTCATGAATTTGGCATGAATGAAGTACACTGACTCAGTTTTAATATTGATTAGTTGTGATTTTTCTTTATATAAGGATAAAGGAAATTCCTTAATTTCTCATTCCTCCTTTATCATCTTTTCTTTAATTATCAACCTTCATTTATTATACACAAATAACAATTCCTTTCTCTTTTATTCAGAAACTATTGACCATTTGCATGATCAAACTCCTAATTTTGGATTTTGACAAATAATTTTGAAATTAATAATTTTAACTAAGTGTGTAGGGAATTTTATACCAAACGTATACCAAGCATATACATTTTTGGATGAATAGTGATTTTTTGGGCTAATTCAACCTCTGAGATTTAAGAAGGCTTTTAACATCTATAGAGCTCTATAATGAGAAAATGATCTTCTTCACTTTTTAAGTATACATATTAAGCTTTCCAAATTGAGCTTGCTTGTAAAAATCCAAGCTCATTTGGGCATGCAAATCTTTAATCGAAGTCAGCATATGCAGCTTGCATTTTAGTTTGCACAGCTCTTAGTATTTCAACAATATTTTGAGCTACAAATGTCCAATTGAGGTCATTTAAATTTTTATGGAAAGCTAAAATAATCATACAACTTTTATGAAGAAAATTTTGGGCTAAATTGATCATATTTAGTCCCATTCACGAGCATCTTATGAGGTGGTCACAAATTGTCCTTGAATAATGCCTTTTAAGCACATTTTTGGAAAAAAATGGGCAGTGCTGCTCATGAGCTAGAGTCATGAGCTCCTCGTGAGGGTAGTATTAAAAGCTTCCAATAGGAATATTTGAATGCAACGGATATATTTTTGCCCCTCATGAGCACTGTTCACTCGTGAGAATCATTTTGACAACTTTAAGTTCAAGATTGATTCAAAATCAATATGACTGTTGGATACATGGTTGATACATCCAACAACCATATTTTTGAGTGTTTGTTTATGTAAACACTCCTTATAATTTAATTGAAAGTTTAAGAAACTTGTTTATCATTCATTATCTCTTATCATTCAATTGAGCTCTCAAAATTCTATTAAACAATTCTTTGTTTATATAAACACTTATGAGAGTTAGTTGTGTGTTAGAAATAAAATTTCTCTTCATCTTATATCTTGGGATAGATTAGAAGGGAAGTGAGATTTATTTCTAAAGGAATTGGTTTAAGTGTTGTCCATTGAAACACTTAGGATTTGGTTTTTAAGTGAGCCTTGAAAATTCAGGTTGTAAGAGTGAGCCATAAAACTCTTGTGTAATCTCATTCTTATGAATAAGATTGTGGGTGATTAAAAAATCCTAACTTGAGGATAAGTTAGGTGGAGATGTAGGATTATTGTTGAATTCAAACTCCTTAAATCTTTGTGTTCTTCATTTTTCCTTCTCAACTTCCATTCAATTCTTGCAAACAATTCCTTTTAATTTTTATTTTTATTTGATAGTCCTATTCACCCCCCTTTAGGACTCTTTTCACTTGGTATCAGAGCTTGAATTCTAGGTACTTCATTGCTAGAATACAAGATCATGGGGAGTGAATCACAAAACATCTCTTCTCTTAAACCATTTTTTGATGGTAGTGACTATAGACATTGGAAATTCAAAATGAAATTATATATTGATTGTGATTCCATCAAACTTTGGGACATTATTCTAAAAGGTTGGGAACCACCTATAACTATCATTGATGGTGTGATAACTACTTTTGTAAGAATTCAAAGGAGCATTGACAAAAGGAAGAAAATCATAAAAATAAAAAATCTATGATTACTCTAGTCTCCTCCATGACAAGAGAAGAAGGAGGTAAGCTTCAACATTGCATTTTGGCTAAAGAAATGTGGGAGACCTTAGAAAACCATTATAAAGGAAGCATTCAAGTAAGAAGCAAGAAGGTTCAACTTCATATGTATAAATATCAACTCTTCAAAATGAAGCCTTAAGAATCAATCATGAAAATGACAAACCATCTTAATGCTCTCGTTATAACCCTCAAGAAACTTGGAAAACATTTCTCTAAGGAAGAGGTAAACAACAAGATTCTAAGAATCCTACCTAAGAAGGATTGAGAATCTCGTGTTACCTCAATTAAGGAAGCTCAAAACCTCTATACTCTATCAACTGATGTGCTCATTGGTAAGCTCTTAACACATGAGCTCTCTATCAAGCAAAGAGGTGAAGAACAAGAAGAGAAAAAAGAAAAGTAAAAGAGCATTGCTCTAAAAGCTCTTCAAGAAGATAGTGAAGTGGAAAGCATCAAAGATTCTAGCGATAAAGATGGTGACATTGCCATGCTTACTAGGAACTTCAAGAAGTTCTTGAAAAAGAAAAACTTCTCAAGAACAAGGGACTTCAATAAGAAGTTCAAAGGAGATAAGAAGAAGAAAACAAAAAAGGTCACTTGCTATGAATGCAAGAAACTAGGACACATTAGAAGTGAGTGTCCCAAACTCAAATTCAAGAGCAAGGGACCAAAAGATAATAAGAAGGCACTAAAAGTTATTTGGGATGATTCCTCCAAATCCGAAGAGGAAGAGGAACAACAAGAAGTTGCTAATCTTTACTTCATGGACATTGAAAAAAAATAAGGCACCATCCACTTCTTATTCTTCCTTTGATGATTGTGATGATGATGATGATGATGATGATGATGATGAGAGCTTTATTGTGAGCAAATTGCTTATTAAGTGCAAAAGCTTATTATCTAAGAAGAAATAATATAAACGTGAGTTAGCTAGCTTAAACAAAGATTTTAAATGTTTAAAAAATGATTTTGCTAAACTTGTTGCATCAAATGAAAAACTTATTAGTGATGCAAAATCTTCTAATTCTTTGGAAGATCAACTTAAGAAAATAAATGATGACAATCAAAAACTTTCTAAGGAGGTTTTAGAATTAAAGAATTCCATTGTTAAATTTAAAAGAGGAAAAGAAACTTAGATTGTCTTCTTAACTCTTAAAAATTTCATAGAGATACCTATGGAATTGGATATAAAAATGGAATGTCTTCATCATCTTCATCACATATTAATTTTTTTAAAGCTTCACATGATTCTACTCCTTCATCATCCAATGAGATTCAAGCTTTCAAAGCTAAAAGATCTCATGTGTTAAATAGCAAGGGAAAGTCTCATAAGATTAACCCTTCATTAACACAAAGAGGTAAGGTTTAAATTAGAGCACCTCAACCTAAGCATACTTATATGTACACTAGACACAATTATAATAGCATGTTACACAACACAATGTACATAAACATATTGCACAAACTTATCAAAACATTCATCACCATTACCAATGCATGTCTCACTCAATGACACAAAATAATAGGAGATACACACAACACTAAATGTATGTTGCACACACTAGGAAAGCATTTCATACTAGGAGGAATAAATTTGTAAATATTGTATGTTCATATTGCATGATCAGGAGACATACTAAAAATGTGTGCTTTTATAAAAGACTACACATAAATTTACTTCCTTTGGATTATCTTGAAACTAATCAACTTAGACCAGGAAAGGTTTGGGTCCGAAAAGACACTTAAATTATTTTATGTTAAGTGTGCTTGAAATCCAAAAAAATAAAAAGAAAGTGGTATCTTGATAGTGGATGTTCAAGGCACATGATGAGAGGCAAAGAGCAATTTAACAAATTTGATGCTAAGGATGAAGGACACATTACTTTCGGAGATAATGCAAAAAGAAAAATTATTGGCATTGGAGAAATAGGTAATCCTCAATCCTTATCTATGCATTATGTGTTTTTTGTTGATGGTCTTAAACATAATTTAATTAGTATGTCAATTATGTGAGATGGGAAATAAGGTAACTTTCTATCCTAAAAATTGCTTTGTTAGTAGTCTTAATGAAAATAAAGTTATTTTTAGTGGTGAAAGAGTAGACAATGTTTATGTCATTAATTTGAATAAAATTGATAACAAAGACATAAAATGCTTAATATCTATTTCCCATGACGCATGGATATGACATAGAAGGTTAGGACATGCAAATTTTGAACTTTTGAATGATCTTTGTAAACATGAACTTGTGATTGGTTTACCTAAGATTGAATTCACTAAGAATAAACCTTGTGATGCTTGCCAAAAAGGAAAACAATACAAGTCTTCATTTAAGCTTAAAAATGTAGTGTCCACCTCTAGGCCACTTAAACTTATACATATGGATTTATTTGGACCAACTAGAGTTGCTAGTCTCGGTGGAATGCACTATGCATATGTATTGGTTAATGACTACTCTATATACACTTGGGTATGTTTTCTTATTCATAAGGATGATGCATTTAAAGATTTTAAAAATTTTTCAAAAAGAGTTAAAAAAGAAAAAGGATTTTGTATTTCATCCATTAGAAGTGATCATGGAATCGAATTTGAAAATGAATTTTTCAAAAACTATTGTAATGAAAATGATATTTCTCATACATTTTAATCTCCTAAAATGCCTTAACAAAATGGGGTAGTTGAAAGGAAAAATAGAACTCTTGTGGAAATGGCTAGAACAATGCTTCATGAGTATAATTTACCTCTATACTTTTGGGCGGAAGCCATTAACACATCTTGTTATATTTCAAATCAAGTTTTTAAAAGACCAATTTTAAATAAAACATCTTATAAGCTATGGAACAATAAAAAACCTAAAATCTTATATCTAAGAGTATTTGGATGCAAGTGCTTTATATTTAACACCAAGGAAAATCTTAGGAAATTTGATTCCAAAGCCGATGAAGGAATTTTCCTAGGCTATTCTATTTCTAGTAAAGCATATAGAGTCTTTAATAAAAGAACTCTAGTAGTTGAAGAGTCAATGCATGTAGTATTTGATGAATCAAACTCACTTGATCCTAGAAAGAGTGTTGATGATTTTGTAGGTGAAATTGAAATTATGGAAATGCAAGAAGAGAATGCTAGTAAGCCTTTGGAACTTGAAGGTCCAAGCAAGAAGGAAAATGAAGAGACATCTCAACCTACCTTGAAGGATGAACTTCCAAAGGATTGGCAATTTAAGAAAGCACATCCTCAAGACCTTATCATAGGTGACACTACATAAGGGGTAACTATTAGATCTAAACTTAAGTCTATTGTTAATTTAGCTTTCATTTCTCAAATTGAACCCAAAATATTAATGATGCTTTGAGTGATGAATTTTGGGTCCTTGCTATGCAAGAAGAGTTAAATCAATTCGAGAGAAATAAGGTTTGGACCTTGGTTCCTAGGCCTAAACATCATCCTATTATAGGCACCAAATGGGTGTTTAGAAATAAGATGAATGAACAAGGTGTCATAACTAGAAACAAATATAAACTAGTAGCTAAAGGTTATAATCAAAAGGAAGGCATTAATTATGATGAAACCTTTACCTCGGTTGCAAGGTTAGAAGCTATTAGAATGCTACTTGCATTTGCATCATTCATGGATTTTAAAATTTATCAAATGGATGTTTAAAAGTGCATTTTTAAATGGTTTTATTGAAGAGGAAGTATATGTTAAACATCCTTCGAGTTTTGAAAAATTTGATTCTCCAAATCATGTGTTTAAACATTCGAAAGCACTATATGGATTGAAACAAGCTCCAAGAGCTTAGTATGAAAGATTGAGTAACTTTTTACTAGAGAAAGGTTTCTTTAAAGGAAAGGTTGACACAACTCTTTTCATAAAGAAATCTAAGCATGATTTATTAATTGTTCAAATTTATGTTGATGATATTATTTTTAGTGCTACTAACCATTGCTTGTGTGAGGATTTCTTTAAGTTAATGCAAGGAGAATTTGAAATGAGTATAATGGGAGAACTCAAGTTCTTTCTTGGACTTCAAATTAAGCAATGTAAAAATGTGATTTTCATTAATCAAACCAAGTATGCAAGGGACATTCTTAAGAAGTTTGGAATGGATGGAGCTAAATCAAGCAAAACTCCAATGAGCACCACAACCAAACTTAATAAGGATGAGAATGGCAAACCGGTTAATAAAAAGTGATTTAGAGTTATAATTGAATCCCTTCTTTATTTAACCACTAGTAGATCCGATATTATGTTTGCTACGTGCTTGTGTGCTAGATTTCAATCAAGTCCAAAAGAATCTCATTTAAATGCTATTAAAAAGAATTTTTAAATATCTTTGTGATATAATGCATTTAGGACTTTGGTACCCTAGGAGTTCTTCCTTTGACTTGATTAGTTATTCAGATGCAGACTTTGACGGTAGCTTACTAAATAGAAAAAGCACTTTTGAAACTTATCAAATTTTAAGAAATTGCTTAGTTTCTTGGTTTAGTAAGAAATAAGTTTCGGTTGCCTTATCCACCGCTAAAGCAGAATATGTGGCGGTTAGTTGTTGTTACACCTAAGTTCTATAGCAAAAACAACAACTTTTGGACTATGGCATTGATATTAATCACATTCCAATTAAGTGTGATAATACAAGTGCTATAAACCTTAGTAAGAATCCCATTCAACATTCTAGAACTAAGCATATTGATATTAAACATCATTTCTTGCGTGATCATGTGCAAAATGGTGATATTTTTCTTGATTTTATTAATACTAATCATCAATTAGCAGACATCTTTACCAAGTCTCTTTATAAGGAAAGATTAAATTTTATTAAGTATGAATTTGGAATGATTGATGGTTCAAGCTTGTTTTGATAATTTGCTTAATTGATGATTAAATTCCTTTTGTAATTATTTTGTTTTTAATGTTTATTTTTCATATTTGATACTATTCCTAAATTAATGCTTAATTATGAATTGTATATTTTTAGTTTATTTTTGGTTTTTTATACTTCATCATAATTATATATTCAATTAATTAAAAATTTTTTTGCAAACAAAATTATTTAATAATTTTTTTTAGAAATTTTCAAAAATTCTCTTTCATTTTATTAATTTTTTTAATGATATATGTCAAAAAATTTGTTTTAACTATTATTTGTTTTAATTCAATGGTTAATTTTATGCTTAAGGACTTATTTGTCATGTTTTTAAGACCTTGTTGCAACAGATTTGAAAGTACAGGGACTATTTAACAATTTTTGTTGGTCTGTTTTTCCAGAACTGCTCACGAACGAACCACTCGTGAGCAGTGGTCTAACAATATATATATATTTTTTATTTTTTTTGAGTTGTTTTGTTTTAATTGTTTGTTTAACACAAACAGTAACCTACCATTTTTGAGCATTTTTAGGACTTATATTATTATTTTTTTTATATATAAACCCCTCAACATCTTCCTTTCATTTACAACAAGTTGCATTTTCAAATAAACTCTTTCAAAAAAAATCTTTTTCTCCTAAAAATACTCTTCATCCTTAACCATTTCATACCCTTATCATGGCTCCAAAGACCAAGTATGCACAAGGTGCCTTTTCATCCTCTAGAAGAGCTATCAAATATTAACTTAAGAAGCTGCCTTCTCTCTCCTACATTCAATTCAATTTAGGGAAAGGCTTGTTCATTTCAAGGATAGGTAAATTATTTCTTCTAAATATATGTCTCAAGCTACCTTGGAAAAGATGGGTTATTTTACTAAGGTTAGAGGTTTACTTGATAATGCGGGTTTATATGATTTTGCATTCAATGATTTTCCTACCTATCCTACAGTAGTCCATGAATTTCTTGCCTTCTATTGCTTGAGAACCCATCACTTTAATGAGCAAAATCCTTTGAATAGCATGAGATTTAGATTGGGTGGGAGAGATAGATTCCTTACTTCTCAAGCCTTTGATAGCATCTTTAACTTTAAACAAGGGGTTTTAGCCTCTCCTATTTTAACTTGGCTTCCTAATCCTTTTTGGTCTCAACATTACAAACCTAATGCGGAAACCTTTAAAGTGGGACACACTAAAACATCTAATTTGGCTTTAAAATCTCTTTGGTATGTACATAGGTTCATTACCTACTCTTTTCAGGCTAGGGGCTTGAGTAATGAAACTGTTTCCTTTGATGATCTTTTACTTCTTAGATGTCTTGTTGAAGGTATAGATGTTGAGCTCAGAAGATGGCTTCAATGGAGGTTTTGGTTAGCTAGTGATAGTGTTAGTGGTGCCTTATGTATAAGAGGTTTTATCATTAAGATTGCTCATTACTTTGTGATTAACTTGAGAAACATCCTTTCCATCCTCCATCCTTTCTTAATGATAAACTCTTGAGAAACTCTAGGCAATTCAAGCTTGTTAGAAACTCTTAATTTTAGAAAGACGAAGTAAAAGATGAAGATGTTAATGAGGAGCAAGAACAAGATTTAGAAGATGTTGAGCAAATAGGCACTCTTAGACTTGAAAGTATTCCTATTGAAGAAGAAATTCCTTAAGAGCATACTCCTCCTTAACATCATAGAAAAAGGGCAAGAGGACCTTCCACTTCTTAAATTGTTGATGATGAGCCTGCTTGTGTTGGTGGTTTCTTTGATTGCCTATCCATAGTGGAGTCAAACTTCAACATGAGGTTTGATTAAGTAGACACTAGACTTGATCATTTTGAGCTAAGAATGGATCACATGGAATATGATATTCATCAATTGTATGCTCATCATAACATACAATGCTCTTGGCCTCCTCCTCCTCCACAAGGCTAATTTTCTTTTATTTAATTTTAGTATACTTTTCATATCTATTTTTTTTCAACTATTTTTTTTGTAACAGTTTCAATTTGGTTTATCTTTTGGATATTTTCTGGATATAAGCCATGAGCTGTTAGTTTATCCCTTTCATTTCTTTGTAACTCTATTTTTTAATGAAATTTGTTATTTATACATGCTTGTTAGTTATGTTTATGCATGCAAAATTACTGTTTAATTTATTCATGTATAAATTCTTCTTAAGAATTATTTTAATCTTTAATAAGGTATAGATATTTTTAAGATTTGGTCTATCTTTGCATTTTGACAAAGAAGGAGGACTAATTGCATTTGGATGTATACTTAGTTAATTTTTGTAAATAACTATTTGAAACAATGGGATAAATTATTTTATAAAAATTTTGAGTATCTTTGCTTTCATTGTTTTAGTTCTTGATCTTTTATTCCCTCTAGAATTTTTTTTTTTGGCTTCTTTAGGTTCATTTCCTCTTATATCTCTCTCTTTTCTTTTTGCCTTTGACAAAGGGGGAGAAGAAGCTATGGGCCTGGGCTATGGGGATAAATAATTGTGTTTATGTTTAAGATATGCTAAGTGCCACATGATTATGTATGATTGATTGGCTAGCTAAACTTTCTATGATCATGTGATGTTTCAATATAGCATATGTACTATTTTGTGATGCATTATAGTAGCACAACATGCATATATTTTTGAAATTATTTCCTTCATGTTGTCTAGCATAATTTTTTATAATCATGTTATCATGATTTATTTTTTAACACCTTTATCTTGATAGACATTGTCCCTCATGTTAAATTTTTATATTGTCTTTATTTTTTGACAAGAGGGGTAATAAAGTATTAAATTTATATTTCATATCATGTCCAAAAAGGAGGAGAAATAAATAAATATATTCGTTAAAGGAAATAAATCAACTCTTTTACATGCTATCTACTTTGATACATGATAAATATTGAATTTATGCATATGTTAAAGGGGAGCAAAATATTTTCTCATTTTGCATCTATTTAATTAGAAAGGGGGAGCTATTTTAATTAACATGCTTATACATGTTATTTATTTATTTTTACACACACATTATTTATTATCTTTTCAAATTGGTTGTCAAAGCAAAAAAGGGAGAGATTATTGACCATTTACATTATCAAACTCCTAATTTTGGACTTTGATGAAAAATTTTGATAGTAATAATTTCAACTAAGTGTGTCGGGAATTATATACCAAACATATACCAAGCATATACATTTTTGGATGCATAGTGATTTTTCAGCTAATTCAACCTCTGAGATTTAAGAAGGCTTTTGACATCTTTAGAGCTCTATAATAAGAAAATTATCCTATTCAATTTTAAATTAGACATATTAAGCTTTCCAAATTGAGATTTCTTGTCAAAATCCAATCTCATTTGTGTATGAAAATCTTTAGTCAAAGTTAGCATATGCAACTTGCATTTTAGTTTGCATAACTCTTAGTATTTTAGCAATATCTTAAGCTACAAATGTCAAATTAAGGTGATTCAAATTTTTATGGAAATATAAGACAATTATATAAAACTCTTATGAAGAATATTTTGGCCAAATAGATTGTCTTCAGTCCCATTCATGAGCATCTTATGAGGTGGTCACAAGCTATCCTTAAATAGTGCCTTTTGAGAACGTTTTTGGCAAAAATGGGTAGTGCTTCTCATGAGCCAGAGTCACAAGCACATTTGCTCATGAGCTGCTCATGAGGTTAGTATTGATAGCTTCCAATGGGAATATTTGAATGCAATGGATATATTTTTGCCCCTCATAAGCTAAGACATGCTCCTCATGAGCATTGTTCACTAGTAAGCATCATTTTGACAGCGTTAAGTTCAATATTGATTCAAAATCGAATATGAAAATTGGAGACATGGTTCATACATCCAATAGCCATATTTTTGAGTGTTTTTCTATATCAACACTCCTTATAATTCAATTGAAAGTTTAAGAAACTTGTTTATCATTCATTATCTCTTAAGCATTCAATTGAGCTCTCAAAATTCTCCTAAACCATTCTTTGTTTGTATAAACTCTTGTAATAGTTGGTTGTGTGTTAGAAATAGAATTTCTCTTTATCTTATATCTTAGGATAGATTTAAAGGGAAGTGAGATTTATTTCTAAAGGAATTGGTTTAAGTGTTGTCCATTGAAACACTTAGGATTTGGTTTTTGAGTGAGCTTTGAAAACTCAAGTTGTAAGGTTGTAAGAGTGAGCCATAAAACTCTTGTGTAATCTCAATCTGATGAATAAGATTGTGGGTGATTAAAAAAATCCTTACTTAGGGATAATTTAGGTGGAGACGTAGGATTATTGTTGAATCCAAACTCCTTAAATCTTTGTGTTCTTAATTCTTCCTTCTTAACTTTCATTCAATTCTTGCAAAGAATTCCTTTTAATTTTCATTTTTATTTGATAGTCCTATTCACCCACCCTCTAGGACTCTTTTTAGAAACCATGTTAAAAAATTTTAAAAACTTGATTTTAGCTTATTATGGCCTCAACATTTGAACTCTAAATGTCCCACCACATCATGTCTCTCCACGACACCATTTCTTTAACGAATTCCAGCTTTGCATCAAACAATTTATAAGAGTGGATATGATGAGGGAAAAATCAGTCAAACCGAGCTTGTTGAGTTCTTTAATTCTTATGATAATAAGTACTTCATTGAAAATACTTCAGGATAATGCAAAAAAAAAAAAGTAGCTAATGGCAAACATATGAAAGGAGAAAAAAAAGGGACCTTTTTATAGATGTAACTTGGTCACAATTTGATATGATTAATGCTAGTGCCCCATGTAACCTATGATTTCTTTAACATATAACTCCACCAGCTTATTTAGACTGTAACTAATTTTAATAGGAAGAAAATGTGTAGAACATTTTAGTCAATCAACAATCACCCAAAATCATCATTTTCTTATGTTCTTGGCAATCCTATTATAAAATTCATTGTAATGTATTCCATTATAGAATTGATAAGGATTCGTAATAACCCAACCTTTGTTTTCATTTCATTTTTTTTGAATTCCTTATTTCTTTAAATGATTTCAAAATTCATATGACAAAATGATAGCGTTTCCTAATTTTGCCATCCCTCCCCTTGTTCTCTTTATTATAGTCAGATAATTTATTAAGTCCAATATGCAGTGGACTATATGTCCAAACACGTTACTTGTTGTCATCTTCTCACTTTGATCTTATACTTTATTTTTGATTCAATTTTCAGTCAATTCATGAATTTCACATGATAGTTAATTTCACAAATTTGGCATGCATGAAGTACATTGACTCAGTTTTAATACTAAGTTTTTGTGATTTTCCTTTATATTGTGATTTTTCTCTATATAAGGATAATGAGAATTCCATAATTTGTCATTCTTCCTTTATCATCTTTCCTTCCTTTATCAACCTTCATTTATTTTTCATAAAAAATAAATTCTTTCTTTTTTATTCAAAAACAATGTTGAAAAAAGTTAAAAACATGATTGTAACTTATCATGGCCTCAAAACTTAATCTTCAAATGTCCTACCACATCATGTCTCTCCACGACACTATTTTTTTGACAAACTCCAACTTTATGTCAAATAATTTATAAGAGTGAAAGTTGATAAGAAAATTAAAAGATATAATGAGAGAAAAATTAGTCCAGTCAAGCTTATTGAGTACTTTAATTCTTATGTTAGGCCTAGCTACATGCTAGTTTGAGTATGAAACCGACTCAAAACTGGCCCGATCAAACCAAAATCAAATTTAGTCAAAATAAAAAATTGGCTTGGAATAGGTTTATGGTCGGTTTTACCCAACCATGAACCATCAGTTCTAGTTGTAACCTATTAAAAAATGATTTTTTTTTAAAAAGGGACCATTACTTAGGGGACTGCATGCATTTAGCCCCCCTTTTCCAAAGTAACCAGTGTATCCTAAAGAAAATGCAAAAGTTACTTTGGGCCTGAGAAAAGGGGGGGGGGGGAGGGCAAATGACTCAATTTTTTTACTCAATCTTCAACCAATTCATGAATTTAGCATGCATGAAGTACATTAACTTAATTTTAATACTTATTATTTGTGATTTTCATCTATATTGCGATTTTCCTCTATATAATGATGATGAGAATTCCTTAATTTCTCATTTCTCCTTTATCATTTTTCATTTATTCTACACAAATAACAATTCCTTTTTCTTTAATTTAGAAACCATGTTGAAAAAAATGCAAAAACTTGATTATAGCTTATTGTAGCCTCAAAATTTAAACTCTAACCGTCCTACCACATCATGATTCTCCACGAGACATCATATACAGATTAAAGGATATAATGAGGGAAAATCAATCGAGCCAAGCTTATTGAGTACTTTAGTTCTTATGCTATCAAGTACACCACAAAAAAATACTTAAGGATAATGCAAAAAATGTAACTAATGGAAAACATATAAAAGGAGAAAAAAGAGAGCCTTTTATATATGTAAATCTCTGTCACGATTTGATATGATTGATGCTAGCTCCCTATGCAACCTTATAATTTTTTTAATGCATAGCTTTGCCAGCTTATTCAAACTGTAACTGATTTTGATAAAAAGAAAATGTTCTGACTTTGTTAGTTGATCAATAATGACATAAGCTACATTATTTCCCTATTGTGTTTTTGGCAATCCTACCACAAAATCCATTGTAATGTATTCCATTATGGAATTGGTAAGGATTGTAGTGACGCAACCATCACTTTCATTTCTTTCTTTTGAATTCCATATTTCCCAAAACGATTTCAAAATTCACATGAAAAAACAACAATGTTTCTTAGATTTCCTTCCCTCCCTCCCTTTATTATCTTTGTTATAGTCAGATTATTTATTAACCCTAATATGGTAAGCCCAGTGGGGCAGACCATATGTTTAAGCCCTTACTTATTATTGTCTTCTCAATCTAGTCTTTTACTTTGTGTTTGATTTAATCTTCACTTTATTCATGAATTTCATATGAAAGTTAATTTCACAAATTTAGCATAAGGAAATGTTCATTGTATGGATTAGTTGTGATTTTTCTCTATATAAGGATGAAGGAAATTCCTTAATTTCTCATTCTTCTTTATCATTTTTTTAATTTCCAACCTTCATTTATTGTAGACAAATAATAATTCCTTTCTCTTTTATTCAGAAACCATGTTGAAAAATTTTAAAAACTAGATTGTAGCTTATCCTGGCCTTAACATTTGAACTCTAAATGTCCCACCACATCATGTCTCTCCACAGTACCATTTCTCTAACGAACTCCAGCTTTTCATCAAACAATCTATAAGAGTGGATATGATGAGGGATAAATCAGTCGAACTGAGCTTGTTGAGTACTTTAATTCTTATGATATTAAGTACTTTATAAAAAATACATTAGGATAATGCAAAAAAAAAATAAAATATAGCTAATGGCAAACATATAAAAGGATAAAAAAGGAGCTTGTTATTGATGTAAATTGGTCACAATTTGATATGATTAATGCTAGTGCCCTATGCAACCTATGATTTTTTTAATGTATAGCTCCATTAACTTATTTAGATTGTAACTAATCTTGATAGGGAGAAAATGTGTAGAATATTTTAGTCAATCAATAATCACCCAAAACCGCATCATTTTCTTATGTTCTTAGCAGTCCTACTATAAAATTCATTGTAATGTATTCCATTATAGAATTGATAAGGATTTTTAATAACCCAACCTTTATTTTCATTTCATTTTTTTGAATTTCTTATTTCTTTAAATGATTTCAAAATTCATAAAATGATAGTGTTTCCCAATTTTTCCCTCCCCTTGTTCTCTTTATGATAGTCAGATCATTTATTAAGTCCAATATAAAGTGGAACACATGTCCAAACCCTATATTTGTTATTGTCTTCCTCCTCTGGTCTTGATGTAGTAGAAGCCTTGAAAGAGAATTGAATTCGTTAATTCTAAGAATATCTAAAAATAATAAGCCAAAACCTTGTTGATTCCAAGAATACTAGAGGAATTGGAAGAATTACGTCTGTAATTTATTTTTAATTCATAAAAAACTATCTTAAAATAACTGAAAGAGGCAAATATATAGTGCCTAGGGAAAAAACCCTAAAACAAAAAAGGAAAAGACAAAAAACTCCAAAAAATGGAACATAAACTTTAATGTCAAATTGAAAGGCGTAAACAAAGGAATTTAGGCCCGAAGATGGACTGTTACAAATAAAGTGTATAGTACTTATTATAGCTCTCTGAGTCAGCTTTAATTTAATATATTATGGGCCTTGTGAGTCATTCGGTGCCACCACGAATGTTCATTTGAAGCCCAAGTGCACACGCCCACTCTATCAAATCCATCCATAAACTTCAATGCTGCCTCATCCACATCATTCCCCTCAAGTGATAGAAAATTCATTCTCAATTTGAGCACATCATTATCATTAGAAGATTCGCCAGAGAAGGGAATTAAATGCTTAACATTAAACACATCTGCTGTGTGGACATGGCTAGGCAGCTTTAGACGATAAGCATTGGAATTGATCTTCTATACTACCTCAATTGGACCAATCTTCCTGGCAGATAGCTTGTTGTATTCCCCTACTGGAAAGTGATCTTTGGTCAGGACTGCCTATACAAAATCACCTACCTCAAACTTTAAAGGTCGGCATTTCTAGTCTGCAAGTTGTTTGTACTGAGAATTAGCAGTAGACAGATTATCAAAGACTGTCATGTGTACATCTTACAAACCCAAAACAAAATATGCTGCTTTCCCTTGGACCCTTGTCTTGCTAGGCAGGGGCATCAAGTCAAGAGGACCCCTTGGTTGAATGGAGTAAACAGCCTGAAAAGTGCTAAATCTTATGCTGCGATTATTAACGTGGTTGTGGGAAAATTCTGCTTAACATAATTTTTGATCCCTTCATATGATCCCCCACTAGACAACGCAACAAGTTGCCTAAGGACCTATTCATCACTTCAGTTTGCCCATCCATTTGAGGGTGATAGGCACTACTAAAATTCAGTTGAGTATTGATCATCTTCCACAAGTTGTGCCAAAAATGATTGAGGAAATGGGTGTCGCTGTCAGAGGCAATGGACGTATGCAACCCGTGCAAATGATACACATCTAGAAAGAATAGTTGTGCCACAATTACTACGTCTGTAGTCTTCTTATAAGGAATAAAATGAACCATCTTAGAAATTATATTAACAATAACAAAGATGGAATCATTACCTCTTTGAGTATGTGGCAATCCTAACACAAAGTCTATACTAAAGTCAGTCTAGGGTTGAGAAGGAACTAGGAAAGGCATGTACAATCTCGCATTTGTGGCTGTTCCTTTCAAAACCTGGCAAATTTTTCATCTCTGAATGTATTTATCAACTCCTTGTGAACTGAAGGCTAGAAATATGAAGCTTGAATCAGTTTCAACGTTCTATCTTTACCCACATGTCCCTCACCATGTAACTCTTTAATGATCTCTAGGCGGAGGCTGTAATCTGGAATGCACAATTGAGTTCCCCGAAATAAGAACCCATAAATTCTATCCTCTTCCCAGCCTGTACATCTTGTAACACTACAGAAAGTAAGGATCAGTAGCAAGTAAATCCTTAAAAAAATCAAAGCTCGGCACCTTAACTTGCATAGTCACTAATAAAATATTCTGTCGGCTCAAAGCATCAGCTACTCTGTTTGTAATGCCAGATTTATGCTTTACTACAAAAGTGAAACATTCAAGATAGGCGACCCACTTAGCATGGTGGGGTGAAACTTTATCCTACTAGTGCAAATGCTTCAAAGAATCATGGTCAGTATACAAGATAAATTCTCTGTGAAATAAGTAATATTGCCAATGTTGTACAACTTGCACTACTACATAAAACTCAATGTCATATGTACTGTAATTGAGTTGGGAACCAGATAAATTCTCACTATAAAATGCCACAGGACGATTATTTTGAGTCAGGATAGCACCAATCCTAACTTTAGAGGTGTCGGTATGGAGCTCAAAAGCTTGTAAGAAATCTAGCAACACTAAGATTAGGGCTGTTGTAAGGCATTCCTTGATGACATTGAAGGCTACCTCTATTGCCTCCGTCCACTAAAATAGACTACCCTTTATGAAATTTGTAATAGGAGCCATGATGGTGCTAAAATTTATAATGAAATGCCAATAAAATAAGGCTAAACCATGAAAAATCCTCACTTCTATTAAAGTAGTTAGTCTAGGCCATTCTCTTACCACTGCCACCTTAGCGTCATCCACTTCTAAACCTACTACAGAAATCACATACCCTAGAAATAGTACCTTGGGAGACATAAAGACACACTTTTTAAGGTAGCATAAAACTGTTCCCTGCACAATACACTAAAAACCTCCTAAACATGCTGTAAATGCTCATCATGGTTAGCACTATAAATCAGGATATCATCAAAGTAGACCACAACAAACCTGCCAATGAAAGGCCTCAACAATTGGTTCATAACATGCATAAAGGTACTAGGGACATTTGATAATCTGAAGGGCATTATAAGCCATTCATACAACCCTTCCCTAGTCTTAAATGCTATTTTCCACTCATCCCCAGGCCAAACACATATTTGATAATATCCACTCTTTAAATCAAGTTTAGTAAAAGTAGTTGCACCACTAATCTGATCAAGAAAATCATCCATACGTGGGATAGAAAATTTGTACCTTATGGTGATCTTATTAATGGCTCGACTATCCATACACATGCGCCAAGACCCATCTTTCTTAGGTGTTAAAAGGGCAGGAATAACACAAGGGCTCATGCTCTCCCTAAAGTGACCTTTAACAAGTAGCTCCTCCATATGCCGACGTAATTCCTCATGGTCACTAGGACTCATCTTGTAATGTGGTCTATTTGGTAGCGTCGCTTTGAGTACCAAATCAATATAATGCTGAATATCGTGGAGTAGGGGCAAACCGTTAGGAAGTTCATCAGAGAATAAGTCATTAAATTCTATAACCAAGGGACCATATCTTTTGGGACTGTAACGGACTCGGCCACCTCCTTACCTAACAACATATACCCTATGTTTAACTCTTATAGCTCCTCATCGAATTGAATCAAAGACAACAGAGCACTAGTTCCACTGGTTGGTTTTGGTATATCCATTTGTTACTTAGGCAGCAACACAACTTTAATCCATCAAAGATGAAGCTATAAGTATTGGTTCTCCCATTATGCATCATGTCCCTGTCATACTGCCACAGTCTTCCCAACAACAAATGAAAGGCATCCATAGCCACCACATCACACCATACAACATCCTTATACTTTTTGCTAATGGAGAACGACACTAAAGCTCTCTTAGACACTGTAACTTCTCCACCCTTCTTTAACCAAGCCAATTTATAGGGATTAGGGTGACTTTCAATCGGTATGTCTAGTTTTTGGATAGCCTCTATAGACACTATATTCTCACAACTCCCTCCATCAATGGCAAAGTGGCATACCTTGTCTTTAATAGTGCAAGTAGACTGAAAGATATTACTCCTTAGCCAATCCTCCTCCGAACTTGCCTTGGGGGGTTAGGCAAGAATGCCTAACGACAAGGGTAGTCCCCACATGTCTATCCAAAAGCAATTCTTCAATTGTTTTATCCTCATCATACACACGATCACCCTCACCTTCCATATCCTCTTCCACGTATTCATCTGCCTCAAGGAACAAGGTCTTTTTCCCTACTGTCTTTTTACATTCAGATAGCCTATGGCTAACCTCTCCACAACCAAAACATTTTATGCCCCTTTCTAGTTTATTGAATTGCCCTTTGTTGGTTTATTGAATTGCCCCATGCCTCTATTATTGCCGGCTACAACATTGCCACCACTACCACCAATACCACTTGCCATTTTATTGACACCACTATTATTAATAGCATCACTATTATTGCCAGCTCCCCTGCCCCAAGTGTTCGAATTGGTAATTCTTTGTGACTGTCTTTCAACCACTAAAGCCCTTTGATGAGCTGTAGACATTGAAACAGGATAAAAAAAATTCACTATGTCTTGTAGTTGTGGCTTCAAACCCCTAATATACCTTACAACCAATTGATCCTCTGTCTTATGGATTTCATTCCTTATAATCAATTGGTAAAATTTTGTAGTGTAATCATCCACTGATCTTATACCTTGTCTCAGATTTTACAGACGTTGGTACATCAATTGCTAGAAATTATATGGAAGAAAGGCAGATCGCATATGCTTCTTTATCTTCTCCTAAGTAGTGATTTTACTCTTTCATAATTTGGTCCAAGTTAGTTTTGATTGTTGCCACCATGCAGTAGCCCTACCCCTTAATCTTGTGGCAACCAAAGGTACACGCTTGTCTTTTGGCACCCCTTTAAATTCTAAGATCTCCTCGACTGTTGACAACCAATTTAGAAATTCTTCAGCTTGTAGGCTCCATGAAATTCTAGAATCTCAATCTGCATGCCCATTTCCTAGGGCCTATTATTATCATCTGTGATAGGCCGATTATGCCTGTGAGGAGCCTCATCTTCATACTCATCCCCCACCTCCTCATTATCACCAAACTATTCTGGACAGTTATCCCTTTGAGCTCTATTATGATTACCCAATATCATGGCCAGTGTATCTGTCAATTGATCCACCACTCGATTCATTCACTTATCAATCATCTTTTGGACCCTCTGCTCCATATCTTGTTTATACTCCTCTTGCACTTGTCTCCTTAGTAGCTTGTTGTCAGGATTGATGCTCTAATAGCACCTAATTTAGCGAAAGTCTTGAAAGAGAATTAAATTCATTGATTCTAAGAATACTTGAAAACAATAAGCCAAAACCCTGTTGATTCCAAGAATACCAAAGGAATTGGAAGAATTACATTTGTAATTTATTTTTAATTCATCAAAAACTATCTCAGAACAACTGAAAGAGGCAAATAAATAGTGCCTAAGGAAAAAACCCTAAAACTAAAAGAGGAAAAGACAAAAAACTCTAAAAAATGGAAGATAAACTTTAATGTCAAATTAAAAGGCATAAACAAAGGAATTTGGGCCCAAAGATGGACTGTTACAAATAAAGTGTATAGTACCATTATAGCGCTTTGAGTCAGCTTTGATTTGATATATTATGGGCCTCGTGGGTCATTCGGTGTCACCACGAATGTCTATTTGAAGCCTAAGTGAACACGCCCACTCTATCAAATTCATCAATAAACTTCAATGCTGCCTCATTCACATAAGGTCTTATACTCTTTTTTTATTCAATTTTCAGTCAATTCATGAAATTCACATGATAGTTAATTTCACAAATTTGACATACACGAAGTATATTGACTCAGTTTTAATACTAATTAGTTATGATTTTCCTTTATATTGTGATTTTTCTCTATATAAGGATAATGAGAATTCCATAATTTGTCGTTCCTCCTTTATCATCTTTCCTTCCTTTATCAACCTTCATTTATTTTTCATAAACAATAAATTCTTTCTCTTTTATTAAAAAACAATGTTGAAAAAAGCTAAAAAAATTATTGTAACTTATCGTGGCCTTAAAACTTCATCTTCAAACGTCCTACCACATCATGTCTCTCCACGACACTATTTCTTTGACAAACTCCAACTTTATGTCAAATAATCTATAAGAGTGAAAGTTGATAAGAAAATTAAAGGATGTAATGAGGGAAAAATCAGTCCAGCTGAGCTTGTTGAGTACTTTAATGCTTATGTTAGGCCTAGCCATAGGCTAGTTTAAGTCTGAAATCGATTCAGAACTGGCCTGATCAAATCCAAAATCAAATTTAGTCAAAATCAAAAATTGGCTCAAAATAGGTTCATGGTCGGTTTTACCCAACTATAAACCATCAGTTCCAGTTGCAACTTGTTAAACAAAATTAAAAAAAAAATTAAAAAGTGATCGTTACTTAGGGGGTTGCATGCATTTAGCCCCTTTTCCTAAAGTAACCATTGTGTCATAAAGTAAATGCAAAATTTGCTTTAGGCTCTATAAAGGGGCGGGGACGACAAATGACTCAATTTTTTACTCAATCTTCAATCAATTCATGAATTTGGCATGCATGAAGTACACTGACTCAATTTTAATACTTATTAGTTGTGATTTTTCTTTATATAAGGATAGTAAAAATTTCTTAATTTTTCATTCCTCCTTTATCATCTTTTTTTCTATTATCAACATTCATTTATTATACATAAATAACAAATCCTTTCTCTTTTATTTAGAAATCATGTTGAAAAAAGTCAAAAACTTGATTGTAGCTTGTCATAGCCTCAAAACTTCATCTTTAAACATCCCACAACATCATGTCTTTCCACGACACTATTTCTTTGATGAACTCCGTCTCTACATTAAATAATCTATAAGAGTGGAAGTTGATATGAAGATTAAAGGATTTAATAAGAAAAAAAATCAGTTGAGCTGAGTTTTTTAAGTACTTTAATTCTTATGTTAGGCTTGACCATGATCTAATTTAGGTCCAAAACCATCCCAGAACTGGTCTAGTCAAATCTAAAACTGGATTTGATCAAAATTAAAACTAGCTCAAACCAATTCGTAATCAGTTTAAGGTTGATTTGACCCAGCCATAAACTGTGAATCACCAGTTCTAGTTCTAACTCGTTAAATAAATCATTAAAAATTGACAGTTATTTAGGGGCTATATGCATTTGGGCCTCCTCCCTTCCCAAAAGTAATTATTGCATCCTAAAGTAAATACAATAGTTACTTTGGGGTGAATACAAATAATAAATCATTTTGATTTTATTTAGAAATCATATTGAAAAAATTCAAAAACTTGATTGTAGCTTGTTATAGCCTCAAAACTTCATTTTCAAATATCCCACCGCATCATGTCTCTCTAGGGTACTATTTCTCTAATGAACTCCAACTCTACATTAAACAATCTATATGAGTAGAAGTTGATATGAAGATTAAAAGATATAATGAAGAAAAAATTGGTTGAGCTGATCTCATTTAGTACTTTAATTCTTATGGTTGGCTAGGCTATAAGCTAGTTTAGGTTCAAAATTGGCCTAGTCAAATCCAAAACTAGATTCAATTAAAATTGAAACTAGCTCAAACCAACCAAGAACCATGAACTGCTGGTTCTAGTTCCAACCCGTTAAAAAATAAAAAAATAAAAAAGAAACTGTTACATGCATTCGGGTCCCCTCCCCTCCCAAATTAACTATTGCATCCCGAAGTAAATGCAACAGTTACTTTAAGGGGAACACAAACAACAAATCCTTTCTCTTTTATTAAGAAACTAAGTTAAAAAATTTCAAAATTTGATTTTAGCTTGTTATAGCCTCAAAACTTCATCTTCAAACTTCTCGCCATATAATGTCTCTCTACTACACTATTTCTTTGATGAACTCTAGCTTTACGTCAAATAATCTATGAGAGTGAAAGTTGATATAAAGATTAAAGGATATAATAAGAAAAACATTAGTTGAGTCGAGCTTATTGAGTACTTTAATTTTTATATTAGGCCTAGCCATAAGTTGGTTTAGGTCTAAAACTAGTTAGAAATTGGCCCTCTCAAATCTAAAATCAAAAAATTGAAATAAGCTCAAACTAGCTCGAAACTGGTTTAGGGCTAGTTCTACCCAGCTATGAACCATGAACCACCGGTTCTAGTTCTAAACTATTAAAAAAAAGGTTTGTTACTTAGGGGGGTTGCATGCATTTGGGCCCCCTCCCCTCCTAAAGTAACTGTTGCACTCGGGGGGGAACACAAACAGCAAATCATTTCTCTTTTATTAAAAAACCATGTTGAAAATATTCAAAAACTTGATTGTAGCTTGTCATAGCCTCAAAAATTCATCTTCAAACATTCCACATCATGTCTCTCCACAACACTATTTTTTTTATAAACTCTAGCTCTATGTCAAATAATTTATAAGAGTAGAAGTTGATATAAAAATTAAAGGATATAATGAGGAAAAAATCAGTCAAGTTGAGCTTGTTGAGTACTTTAATTCTTATGTTAACCCTTACCATGAGATGGTTTAGATTTAGAATCAGCCCAGTCAAACCCAAAAGTGAATTGGGTCAAAATTAGAACTAGCTCAAACCAATTTGAAACTAGCTTAGGGCCGGTTCTACCCAACCGTGAATCATGAACCGCTGGTTCTAGTTCTAACATGTTAAAAAAATAAGAAAAGTTAAAAAATGACCGTTAATTGGGGAGTTGCATGCATTTAGGCCCACTTTCCTTTGAAATTAATCGTTACATCCCAAAGTAAATGCAATAGTTACTTTGGGATTTTATTTAGTTTGACGTTGAAATTTTTTTTTTTGATCTTTGAATTATTATTTGGCTTTGGTACATTATTCTTTTATTACTTCATATACTTACAATAAACTAAGAAAAAAATGATGACCAACGATATAGGTGCATACAATTGTATAAACATACATATTTTAGTGAAAGAAAAGGATCGACATCACTTGAAGTGAAGGCACATTATATGAGTCATTGATTGTTGATGAAGTTTTGGCTTAATTTAGAAATTAAATAAGGTTATTAATTGATTTTGGTTGAATGTAGAATCAAATGAAAGAGTTGTTAAACAAATCCATTAAAGAAAGAGCAAGTCTAAGTGATGATCAAATATGTGATCAAGTATTAGGGACTAGACCAAGATATGTGAAAGGGTTGGGATTTGGTCCAAAACCTAGTGATTTACTTCAACTATAACTATAATGATTCAATAACTTCAAAAGATGCTATAACAATCTTAAGATGAAAATAGTCAAGTTAAAGAATGATTAGAGGGTGAGATTAAAATGGGATAAAAAAGAGAGGCTTTATTAGCAAAACATGAGGCATTCTTTTGCCAAATGTTTGGATCGCAGTGTGAAGAGTAAGTCTAGATAAATTTAAATAATTAATAAGCATTTGGTTTAAATTAAAGTAATTTATAATAATTTTTTAATTACGATATTTTGCCCTTCCAAGTAGATGCTTCCAAAGGCTGTCCTAGAATTTATTTAAGATGTATTCAAATTGCATTGTTGCACTTTTGCTTTGAATTGATGTCTAGATAAATTTGCTGTTGGACTAATTCATGATAATTCAAATTGCATTGCTTGTATATGTTTGGTTGTTTGCATTTTTCACGAAGCTGCACTTTTAGTTTGAATTTTACTAATGTTGTAATGAAGAGAAACCCATTTGCTAAAGAGATACGAGTAAATTTTGTTCTTCTCCTTTAGGTTTAACCTAATTTATACTTATCTCCATTTTTTTTTCAAAATCAAATTTTTACGTTCCTCAGTTTTTGTTTCATTAACTTTTAAGGACTTTTGTTAGGGTTATGCAATTTTTTTCATTAAGTGGCATATAAGAAGACTAAAATGCCCATCCAAATAATAAAAACTATAATTAACTATAAAATATTAGTGATATTTACAAGATATTCTAGTGTTTTATATATAATAACATAAAATATATACATTCCTTATTAAAAAAATGAATTAAATGATGCTAACATTTATATGTTATATTTCAAAAAATAATTTTTTACTTTAGAACTATCTAAATAATTTAAATCTATAATAAATTGATCGTTACTAACAATCAAATATTTAAATCAATTACAATAAATATAAGAAAAAAAATCAAATTAATAAAATAAAAATAATTTTGAATATCCTTATCATCTCATTATATATTTCATATTGCATATTTTTGAACATTGCATGATCAACTATTTCACCACTCATATTTTGACCTTAATAAACAATTTTAATGAACTAATAATCTTATTTAAGTGGATGATGTATAAGTTAGGAATAAAGTCATATTGCCTTGATTCGTCTTCTAGTGTATGACATGGGCATAAGCACGCCCATGTCGTACCAGTCCTTGACATTTTGGAATTCTTTTTTAAACTTTCCTACAAAAGGGGAAATGCTTATTAATATTAAATAAAAACTCCTAATTAGACCAAAAATAAATAAAAAATAGTAAAAACTAATTAAAGGTCTAAACTAAAATAATTTCTAATTAAACCTAAGTTCTACCCATTTATGGCTAATTATTTACTTAAACTTCATTAAAATTCGAGTAAAAAATATGTGATAAATTACACATGTCAATTCTCCTAAACTAAAGTTTTACTTGTCCTCAAGCAAAAATTAGATTTAAACATTTAAACACTAGCTCAACTACAACCAAAGAGTTGCAATTTCTAAAATATGCAAATCGACAATATTGAGATTGAAAAATGTTTACTAAAGAAGATAATCAGACAAAAATACATCATATATAAATAATTTACTAATCAGAAGCCAAGCATATAACCTATTTGAAATCTAATGAGCATAACCTAAAGAGAAAAACAAAATTGGTTGTGAATACATTTTATGTTTCATTTCACAACATCTTTTATTTTATTTGATGAGTATATTTTATGCTCCATCTCATCCTTTTTCAAATTAATCTCTCTAATCAAATCTTCCCACTCTTAGTAATCCTCCACAATTCTTGCACTACTAAGTGTGGATACCGCTAAATGGGTCCTTTGGATACTTTTACTCTAATTAAAGCATTGGAGTAGATTCACAGCATATAAAAATTTAAATTTAAGTATTGCTTTAAAGAGAAGGGGTTTTTTTTTTAGAATTATAGACTAAAATGCACTCTCTCCCAAAATCATGCTCAAATAAATAAAGACATAAACATAAAAATATAATCCTAGCATTTGGCATCCACCCCCACACTTATCTATGACATTGTCCTTAATGACAAAAATATTAAAAGTAGAAAAAGAAAATGAGAACTTCCCTAGTAAGCTTTTGTGTTCCTTTTATGTTCGCACCAAATATTGGATGACTTTCAAAATAAAATAATAAAAACTAAGAAAAATAAATAAATAAACTTAAACAAAAGAAATAAATCAAAACATATTGTGTTACCTCCCAACAAGTGCCAATGGTGATTAGCTTAACCCCTTTAATATGTAGTATCATAGGTGCAACTGAACATGAGAAAGTGTTCTTTAAAGCATATTCCTTTTCCTTTCTTTTGGTAGGCTCCCTTATGGCTAAGTAATAAAGTGCAGACTCTAAATGTCAAATCTTTGGTTCTAGAATTACTTGAAGAATGTAAGGGTTCTCATATGGGTTCTCAAACAGTCCAACACCATTTATAGATTCCTCATTTATAACTGTAATAGGTTGTGGAACATATGCATTATTACTTATTGATAGCTCATCTTCATTTTCATCCCATGTAGATTTAAGAATTTTTGTGATTTTCTCATCTAACTCATCTTGAAATTGAGTTAAGTGATGTTGTACCTCATTATCCTTGATTCCTACAAACTGGTTAGTATAATTGGAGATTTCTTCAATTTCCTCGGTGATCATTTCTTCTTGTTCATTGTGGCATAACCCAAAAGTGACTTCATCATCTTGACTCATAGCGCTCTCATCATCCCATACACTTTCTCCTTGTGCTTGCATTGAACAATTTATGGGTGCACATATTTGAAGTTTTTAAAAGCATTTTTTTGAATTTTTACAATTTGATCTGCTTACAACTTGAGTGTCATTAGAGCTTCTTTTTGTGCAACCAAAGCTTCTGTGTGTGCAGCCATTTCAGACATCATTTGCTTCATCTTGATCTTCAATAATTGTTCTTTGATTCTCTTAGTCTCCTTTTATTGATAACTCTAAGTATGATCTATATAACTACTCCAAGATGAGTTGTAGTGAGGTTATGGGGGTGAATGTGAATAATATGGGCAATATGCACCATTATAGTTCTCTCTATACCAATTACAAACCTAAGAAAAATGGAAAATAATTAAATGACATATGTTCTACATTATATATAGGATCGTATGCATTAGACCTCAAAAATTGATAAGAAAATCTATCATTATCCATAATAAATTATTTATCAATATTAAAAAAATGCTAGTCTAAGATAAGTAAAAATTAAATTAATATCAATATTGGCAATCCACGACAATGACATCAATAACTTATTATGTTTAAAACTTGCAAGCACATGGATCATGAATTGTAGTACAAAACATATCATTCCCACGAGAATTGGATATTGAATACTAATATTTCTACTTATGTTCCTAGCTAGCAAATTAATAAAGTAATTAAAGAAATCAAAATATAAATCTAAACAACTAAAATTAAGAGAAAATCAGAGGATAAAAACATAAAGTTTAGGTTTAGTTTCACTATTCTAAACAGATTATGAACACTTTAATTATTAAACACTTTAGTTTCAATTAAGGATAATTGTTCTAAAATACCTAAAGACTCTCTCGAGCTCAATTAAGCATGTTAAAATTAAAGTTTAATCTGCTCTCATGGTTAAGAAGTTAATTAAAACTTATTAAGTTCCTAAAAAGTTAGTTTACCACCAAAAAACTATTAAAAAGCCTACTCTTGTGGTCCCCCGAAGAGCTCGCCTAGTCTTATGGTTGAGTGGTCTAAGTTCTATAAGTTTTAAGCTGATAAATTCCCTTAACTCTCATTGATTAGTTTACCTATGAACATGAAATCAAACAGGCTTTAAATGACAACAAGACATTAAGCTTAACATATAGAATAAACTATAAATCAAATTAGTAAAAACTTATGTTCAATCACATCATCGAATAACAACTCTTAGCCTAAATCCTAAAAAGTACTTAGCCACATATAATTATGGCACAAATAAAAACTACAAATAATATAATAAATAATAAATGAATGAAGAAGAAGAATATATACAACTCATTTAAGCGCCACTTCAATCTTTAAACCCTTATTCACCTTCTTAAGCTCTTGTTTGGCTTCAAGGATTGCTCCCCTCCTAATAGCTCCTTGTGTCCCCTTTTATAAGAAATTCCTCATAGAAAACCTACTTGCACTTAAATTCCTAAGCTTCCACTAAAAAGGAAAATTTATCTTACTCGACATGACATGACAATCATGTCACATCCAATGCTTTTCGGCACGACTTCCGGTATGGTCGTGATGAAACTTGTGATTCCTTCCAATGGCAGATATGGTTTGGCATATGCCTATGTTAAAGCCGTGTTGATCCTCTCGCACTACCTTCAATTTGCATAAAAAAGGTAATAGTTTTAAGCATAGCTGTGTCTATATTGTGTCTCATAGTCTTTATGATCTAGTAGTAGACATGGCTTCCAACATGGGCATGTCTCAAGCCATGCTGCCTTGGTTTGTATTCTAGTGTATGATATGGGTACAAGCATGCCCATGTCATGACCATGTTGCACCAATCCTTGACTAATTTGGAATTCCTTTATGAACTTTCCTATAAAAAAGGAAACACTTATTAATATTAAATAAAAACTCCTTATTTGACCAAAACTAAATTAAAAACTGTAAAAACTAAATTAAAGGTTTAAACTAAAATAATTTCTAATTAAACCTAAGTTCTACCCAATTATAGCTAATTATTTATTCAAAATTTATTATAATTTAACTAAAAAATATGTGTTAAATTACACACATAAACTCCAATAGCTCTCTACAGGTGCAATACCTATATTTTTTTACACTCACGATATTGGGGGTGGTACTCACTAAATCCTGTAAAAAGTTGAATATGCATTTAATGAAGGAGAAGAAGAATAAGGATGAATTTAGTGACCTCCAACAACTACTTTTCAATCTTAACATATATATTCAAGTGCTAGAACTTAAGTTAAGAAGATCAGACAAGTTGGTTGAGCTATTGAATTCTTTGAAAATTTTTTGAACAATTTTCTATCCTCAAATATTCTCATATATAGTCATTGAGTAGGGTTGTGTGCTAGGTTCCCTCTCTTCTTCATCTTATTTCTTGGGTTAAGAAAGGGAAGTTAGGAGTTGATGCTAGTGATTGTGGTTTGAGTGTAAGCCTTAAACTCTTAAGATTATTGCTTTGGTTAGAGCTTAGCCTAGAAAAGGTCATTGTATTATAAAGATTAAAGTTGAGCCTTAAAACTTTTTTAAACTCAATCTTGATAAATAAGATTTGTGTGGGTGTTGAAAATCCTATCTTGGGGATAAGTTAGGTAGAAACGTAGATTTCATTTGTGAATCAAACTCCTTAAATGCTTGAGTTCTTAAATCCCTTTCTCATTTTGTTTCATTAATTCTTTTCAATTTCTTAATTAAACCTTAATCTCTTCTAAAACATTGATTTGCCCTATTCATCCCCTCCCCTCTAGGGCCTCTTTCACATATGATTCTTTTTTGTTATGAATGTTTTTGAAACAATGTTTTAATATCCACTTAAGTGAGAAATGTATATATATATTTAAAGTTGTTAAATATAAAGGATTAAAATATATTGTAAATATTTTAGTGTTTTATAGTTAATTGTAGTTATTTATTATCTAAAAAGGCATTTTAGTCTTTTTATATGGTAGTTAAGGGAAAAGAGGCCTAACCCTAACATAATTCCTTAAAGGTTAATGTCAAGACCCAAACCTAAATGGGCACGTGATCGACACTAGGGATTAGGAAAGCGTGTAGCTTTTGAAGCTCATAGTAAGCCTTAGAATTTTTTTGCAAATAAAATTAATCAACTTATAAACTTTAAAGAAAATATAGTAGAGTTTCCTCTATATCAGGATAAAACCAAAACATGTAGAAAGAGCAAAAACTTCCAAAAATAATTTTCAATCAACAATACTCCACCAATTCTCCAATAAACCATATCAAATACATATATCTCCAATAAAATAAGATCCACAATACAAATTATACAAAATAGTCTACTACTATGATGTTCTAGAATTCAAATACACAATATATATCAAATGGACTTATATAACATTGCTGGAAAAGAAGAAACCCAATGTAGACGACGATAACTATCAAGTTGATGGTGAGGTCTTGGAAAAATAAATTGAGGGGAATCATACCTCACTAAGTGAATCAATTTTATAAAATACATGCTGGTTTTAAAATAATTATTTAAAACCCCTTGTTAAATAAATTAACTATTTAAAATCCTTCAATTTTGTAAAATTAGATTTATATAAAATCCCTTTCAAATTCACCAAACACTTTAATACAAAATCCTCATATGAAATCGTATAAATTAAAATCTTTGATGGAAAGCATGGTAGAACCTTAGACTTCAATTCTAATAGCCTTATTTCTTTAATCCAAGTGACTGTTGTCCTAAGAGCAAGCTCAGTCGAGTTATAGTTGCAGTCTAATTATCTATTCCTTTATTGATGTCCATAAGGCAAGTTCAACCAAGTTACATCTCATTTTTGGTCCAAGAGCACTAGCTCCATTGAGCTCAATTCACCTATTTCCCGAGAGCATAAGCTTCACCGAGCCATATCTATAACACTACCCAAGAACACAAGCTTTACCAAGCCACATTCTCAAATTTCTTAGACTCTAGATCTCAACTAGTACGTATGTGGTCCTAGTAGCACCCACTAGGTAGCACGTTCTATCATTTTTCTCCGAATCAACTTATATAATAAATAATTAAAATAAATAAAACAAAATAAAATAAATTCCACTAAAGCATCTTTTCAAATATTATTCATGTTAGTAAAATAGATAATCATAAATAAATTCATATAATCAAATTAAATATTATATTAACCACATGAAAATTCTAGTTTAAATATTCTCAACAAATATTTCACAAAATTAATTCACAGGTGGAGCGTGTTGACCGACCTGTCCTCGACTATCTTTGCTTTACACCTCTTGCTCCCCAAATTGTCTAAATAAATAATATTTATTTGATTAAGTAACTTTAAATAAATTCCCAAAATTCTTAGAAAATTTATAAAAATCCAACAATGATAAAATAGTCTTAAAACACTAAAATAATTAATTTTGATGCTCAAATAATTTTTTAAATGATTTAAACTAATATATATAGAAATATATAATTTTTCCCATATTCACTCCAGAATTTTTATAGCAAAATCCATGAAGATTTGAACTTCGGTCCAGTTACAAAAAATGATCACCATAATATACTCTATTTATTAAAAATAACTCAAAATTTTTCCGAGCTAATTATTGTTCATCATCAGAATCTGGGTAGTACTTGCCGAATTCTCACTAGAAAACACAATATCAACCATTTATATCAAAATATTCCCCACAATTTATAGAATATATTAAAGGTCTCAAACAACCAAAAATGCTCATAGAAAAAGGAAATTGGAAAATATAAAGGAGTTTACTTTAAAATTCACCAAATATTCTGTTGATGAAGACCAGATGCAAGACTAGTGTCTATAGACTCCTGAGATAGTGGGGAATTAAGGAAAAATACTGATCTTAACTGATTGGAATTGAGATGAACATTCTACCTCCAAAAACTTTAGGCCGAATTTAAAAATAAAAATCTGAATTTTTTTTGGGCTTAATATGCTTAAGTGGTTGCTGCCATTGTGTAGAGGATGTCGAGAAATAGTTGGGTACAAAATTTCAGGTTAATTGAAGCTCATTTGAATAGTGAACAGAGAAGAGAAAGGAGAAGGAAAATATAAGGATCAAATGAGATATTTGCTTGAACACACCTTTTTTTTCCTATGGTAGCCCCGACTTTGCAAATATATACACTCACATATCCATTTCTAGCAACTAGAAGCAACCCAAGACAACCAAAGTCAATTGACTAACTTAAGTAGCTTAGAAACTTTAATCAACCAAAAGCAACCACTTGCAACTAGTCATAAACAACCCCAAAACGACATCAAAACAACTAGCCTGTGTACACACAAAGCCACCTCAGGCAACTTCAAGCAACCTTCCTCAACCAAGCCACTAACAACTACAAAACGACCATATAGAAACTTCAAAAAGACAACAAAACAACTTCAAAACGACTATAAAAACAACTTAAAAATGACCAGCTGCATTTGCACTTCCTTAACCACCTTCCAAGCAACCAAAACAACTCCAAGCAATCCACCAAGCAACCAACCTACTTAAATAATTACAAGACAACTATCAAGCAATTAATAATCAACCATTAACCAACATGTACCAAAGAAACTCACATCAACTTCAACCTTTATATATATATATAATAATCATTCCTTTTCCATTAAATCAACCAACTTCCACCAAAATCCACTTAATCAACCTTCTTCCTTTTTAACCCAATAACAAATATTCATTCTAAACAACCACCTTTGATCTTTATAAATAAATAAATAAATAAATAAACATACATATACATATATATTCCAAATCAATCCATCAACCAATAATAAACATACATCAACCTATATCACCATATATATATATATATCTTCATCACCCGATTACTTTGTTATTCTCATATACGTTTTTTTGGTATTACATTCTTCCCCCCTTATATAAAATTCATCCTCGAATTTTGAAATCTCCTTATCAAACTCCAAATAAATAAGGATACTGACTATGCATATCCATTTCTGTCTCCCAAGTGCAATAATCTATTGTGTGGTTGTTCCATAACACTTTCACCATTAAAATTTCCTTAGTACGATGCTGATGATCTACAATCACCATAGGATATTCCTCATATGACAAGTCCTCAATGAGTTCCATTATTTGAGGCTCAAGAATACGAGAAGGATTAGAGATATATTCGTCAATATAGATTCCTGGAACACTAGGTGCATTTGAGATAATTCAGGTGGTAACATCAATCTATATGCCACTTCTCCAACTCTAGAACAAATCTCGAAAGGTCCAATGTATCTCGGGGCTAATTTTCCCTTCTTGCCAAATCTCATCACCCCTTTCATTGGAGACACCTTCAAAAACACTATATCTCTAACTGAAAATGATACATCCTTTCTCTTAGGATTCACATAACTCTTTAGCCTACTAAAAGCTGTCTTTAACCTTTGCTGGATAATAGGGATCTTCTCTGAAGTAACTTGCACTAACTCTGGGCCTGTTAGTTTCCTTTCTCTAACTTCCTAGCATAATGGTGATATACACTTCCTTCCATATAATGCTTCATATGGAGCCATCTCAATGCTTTCATGATAACTATTATTATATGCAAATTCAATCAATGGCAAGTGTAAATCCCATTGACCACCAAAGTCCATCACACATATTCTCAATATATCCTTTGATGTTCAAATGGTAATTTCTGACTAACCATTCAGTTGAAGATGAATTGTCGTGCTGAAATTAAGTCTTATGTCTAACGCCTTATGTAACTCTTGCCAAAAGATTAAAGTAAAAGTTTCCCCTCTATTCGACACAATACTTTCAAGTACACTATGAAGATAAATAATTCAATTAATGTACAACCTTACTAATCTGTTTGTGGTGTATGTCTTCTTAATTGATAAGAAGTGAGCTAACTTGTTAGTCTGTCAACTATCACCCTAATAACATCATAACCTCCAGTTGTATGAGGTAGTCACAACATCCATGGCAATCATACCCTATTTCCACTTTGGAATGGGCAACTGTTATAACAATTATGAGGGTCTTTAATGTTCCAACTTCACTTGCTATACAAATTTTGCAATGTCTCTTTTCATCCCATCCAACTAGTAATCAACTTTCAAATCATGATTACATCTTTATAAAACCTAAATGAACATTGTAAGCAGAAAAATGAGCTTCTTCCATAATTTTTTTTCTTAACTCATCCACATCCAGCACACATAACCTAGTGCCCAAACATAGTACACCCTCACCATCAATCATAAAATCTCTAGATTAACCCTGTTGCACGTCTAACATTATCCTTCGCAACTGTGGATCCCTTCTCTGAGATGCTTTGACTCTATCCAAGTACACTGATCGTACTTTGAATTGAGCTAATAGACATAACTTGGCTACCTACCATTAAAACCCTTGATCAATCAATTCATACAACTCTTTAATGATTGCCTTATTTTTCGAGCTGAAGTGAGCAAGGCTTCTCGTTGACTTTTTACTCAATGCATCTGCTACCACATTAGCTTTACCTGAATGGTATAAAATCAAGCAATTATAATCTTTCAAAAGTCCCATCCATTGCCTCTGCCTAAAGTTCAAATCTTTTTGTTGGAAAATATACTTTAGGCTCTTGTGGTTAGTGTATATTTCACAAGTAACACCATATAAGTAATACCTCCAAATCTTCAATGTAAACACTATTGTTGCCATTTCCAAATCATTAGTAGGGTAGTTCTACTCATGCTTTTTTAACTGATGTGAAGCACAAGCAACTAATCTTCCATTATGCATCAATACACACTCCAATCCTACTCGAGAAGCATCACAATACACAGTATACCCTATACTAGTTGGGAGCTATCCCTGCTCCCCTGATGAGCCCATGGGAGGGCGAAACCAATGAGCATCGGAGATGGATTAAGGCTTACCCTTAGGTATGTGGAAGACTTAAGGTGTTGCACGGGGATTGTCCCTACGCTTAAACTCTGACCCCGTGATAATATGTTGCTTCCAAATGTTGAGGATGAAGTTGTAGACCCTAGACATGCTTTGGCTTTTAAACAAATATGGTATAGATCTTCAGTGTGCCCAGGACTAGCATGTATGAATTGTTATAGATCTCTATTGGTTCAAGAAGCTAGAACTGTTGGATCCTTAATCCAATATTTATTTTGAGAAGAATATCTCCTAATTGACCATGTACTAGTAGTGTTATAAATCATACATAAGCGATGTAATTAATAGTGACTGTTTGCACTTACATAGCTATTGATCTTTTTGATTACTTGCATGGCTTTGCAGCCTTTATATTAGCTGTAACTATGTATATGTTCTTACCTTTCCATCTAATTGGCTCCTGCATGACTGTCCTGCAGTATTTAATCACCCATGTGTAGAAAAAGATGATTCTTTCTTGGAGACTCAGGTTCCCTGGACCAGCAGTAAGTTTCTAGTTTCTATTTATGGTTGCTGCTCTGTATTCAATCATTTTCAATTAAATTTTAACTCTCAATTGAGAGCTAGCATGAAAACATCTGGTATTTCAGGACATTTATATATCTTTTTAAGAGCATATATATCTTATTAAAATGCTGAGGAATGAGTACTAAATTGCCTGGATAATAGTTAGTAGTGCCTGGGCAGCATGTCAAGTCCCTTAACTCTGTCGAGTCTTAGCTGGGCTCTTTTGGGATGCTTTGGATATGATCCATCAGTGCCTGTTCTCACCTATATACCTATCTATATCACCATAATCTGAGTGCAAAATAATTTCTAACATACCAGGAATACAGCACATGGTTCCACTGACCATGCTGACATTATTTATCTGTGGTATAATTTTTTCTTCATATGGAGCATGAGGAGCTCACGTTTTCTATGAACTTCCTATAATCTAAGACCCCCAACAGAACCCAGCTGAACTATTCTCCGATTCTACAATAAAATTTAGTCGGCTGAATTTTTTTTTTTTTTCCTCGTTAATGAAAGTGAAATGTAGCATTAGCTAATTTCCACTCTAATAGCAAGTTACTTTCAGTGGCTGCATTATTTCTCCTATATGTTTTTTCCAGCTTGTAAAATGATAAATTTTAACTTTCAGGGTGGCATTTCTGCTTCATTTGCAGCAGTACCCAAAATTTCAATGCTTTTGTTGTCCAAAGGCTGTATGTAGACAGCGCCTCCACAATGCTAAGTTTGCAGTTGTTAGATGGAAAAGAGGATTTTGCAGTCATTGCTCAACACTTGCAGGGTTTATAGAGGGGATAAAGGATCTAGACTCTGTTGCAGTATGGACTATTTCTTATAGTTTCTTGTATATCAGATTCTATAGTTGTTTACTGATATTACCTTGCTTGCTAAGAAAAATCTCACGATATGCTTGAAATGCTACTTGGGGATTTGAAAATGTGATTGCATATATGTCCTTGAGACTTAAAACGTAAAATATATGAAAAAAAATTATTAGAAAATGCTGAGGGATTAAAAATCTAACCTGAGGAGAGCTTAGATTAATTTCTGCTATCATTAGGAGGTGTTTTTAAATAATAACAGAATAACTTAAGCCAATGCTGAAAGCATCAAACTTCTCTACTTGAAGAGGAGTTTAGCAGGAAGAATTGACAAAGCAAACTGATATATTTGATGCTAAAGTAATTGGAAGTTTGTGAGAACCAAATCTGATCCTTGTGACTACTGGCACAAAAGTCCTTGTCAGCATTCTATCACTAGTTGGTATAAATTTTGTGTTCTTTTAGCCATCTTCTTTTATGAAGATGATAGTGTAATTGATAAAAGTAGTTAGATAAATTGCATGACCATTAGCAACATTATCTTTGATGCACTGGATTCAAGTTATCTAGTTATTGGTATGGAATGCTTCCTTGTACAATTTTTCACGCATAAAATCTTGCAACTCACCGCTGTATCAGCACAGTATATAATTATCTTGAACATTTACAGTCGTAAGGAGAACTCCAAGAATGGAGAAGTGAATGCAGATATTCTTCTACAATCAACAAGAGGACACAAGCAACAAAGTCATATCTATTTTCTACATAAAACATTATCCTATTTAAAATATAAAACTACATCTGTTGATTTATGGTCACTTCACATATAATGCCATTTATGTTAGTTAATTCTGAATGTGACCACATTAACAAAAGTTTTTAAACTAAGTGTTAACTATGCATTTAGCTGTTGAGATTTGAGTGATGCAAGATACTCCCTCCAATGCCACTTTTGCCTATTAACATTTACAAGGTGATATGTGATTGTAGACCTTGTCTAATTTTTTGAGCCATTCCTCAATTAATTACTGGAAAGTTTGGAGTACACATGCCATTTTTAACTATTTAATGATCAGTAAGTCGATTCACATTTATTACATAATGGTCACCATAGAATACTTGATGCCTTGTTTTTAACAAATGAGAGCATAAATGTGCAAAACTTGAAATGGAAAATGTTTATGCATCTTCATGTATTGGGAGTTAAGATTGTGCCAAAAATACAACTAACTGAAATAATATTTGATTTTTTTTTGTGTGTGCAAAATAAGAAAGCTTCACTATTCATTTATTCTTTTGAGTTTTTAAATGGCGGAATAGCAGGAGAATAAAATGTCAAAAAAAAAAAAAAAAAAGACAATAATGAACATTTTGTTAAACAAATTCTAAAAAACATATACATATATATATAATCGAGCACTACATGTTGCTATTTTAAAATGATGTAAATACTAAGGGTGTATCAACCTAGTTGAGATATTCAAGTGCATTCCTAATTTATGGCCTCCAATTATTTACTAAAAAAAAATATTGATATTTTATAATTTTGACATTGTCTCCTACTTCATTTATTTCTTCTTAAAATTTTTTATTTTGTCAAAAATATATTTTGGTTTTAATATGCTTTATTTTGTACTTACTGAAATTTAATTACTTGCAAATTTTGAATCTTCCTTGATGTAGAGCAACAAGTCTTAGAATGAGTTTGCAGAACAATGAATAACAAATATAATTTATTATTATTATTATTAGGATTTGATTTTTATTTTAATTTTGTATTGATTAGAAATTGACTTTCCTATATTATTAGGGATTTGATTTCCTACCATAGCTAGAATTGTCTTTATTTTTATTTTCTAAATAAAAATTAGGGTTGGTAAGTTTGTACCACCCTATAAATATAAAAGCCTTAGGGCTATGTGAGATGGGTTTTTGTTGAATTGATAATCAGAATTTTATTTTCCCCATTTTTGGTATTCCTTTGTGTGAATTAATGAATATTGATGCCTATATCCTGGTATTTGTGTGCAAATCAACAAGTTGTAGAAGATTGATTTCTGACATTCATGCGCGAATCAACAGACTTCAATATTTATCCCTTTGTTCTTTTATTTTATTCTTATTTTTATTTCTTTTAAGCTTTCGCTACATCAGTTTGGTATCAAAGCCGAATTGATCCTTATTAATCATGCTCATAAAGTATTATGAAGAGAGCTTATTCTATGATATTGATGACAGTGATGATGAAGATGTGTTTATTGAAGATGAGCCAATATTTGATGAAGAGGATGAGGGCGATGTTGAATATATTGACTTCATTGGCATTGATGAAATTCTTTACTCTTGTGCTCCTTTAATTTCTACTTTGAATGAATTACAAGTTGATGGTGATGGTGGATCTATGATGTTCTATGCATTTATGAGTAAATTTGTTTCACAATATTTGGGCTAAATTCGAAGACAAATTTTCTCTACCCTGGAGGGAATGATGCAAAGCAACAAGTCTTGAAATGAGTTTGCAGAACAATGGATAATAGATATAATTTTATTATTATTATTATTATTATTGTTGTTGTTGTTGTTGTTGTTGTCGTCATTATTATTATTATTATTAGGATTTGATTTTTATTTTAATTTAGTATTGATTAGAAATTGACTTTCCTATATTGTTAGGGATTTGATTTCCTACCTTAGCTAGAATTGTCTTTATTTTTATTTCCTAAATAAAAATTAGGTTGGTAGGTTTGTGTCACCCTATAAATATATAAGCCTTAAGGCTATGCGAGATAGTTTTTGTTGAATTGATAATCATATTTCAATTTTCCTAATTTTTGGTATTCCTTTGTGTGAATCAATGAATATTGATACCTATATCCTGGTATTTGTACACAAATCAACAGGTTGTAGAAGATTGATTTCTGACATTCGTGCGCGAATCAACAGACTTCAATATTTATCCCATTTTTTTAATTTTATTCTTATTTTTATTTCTTTTAAGCTTCCGCTACATCGGTTATGATGTAGAGTAACAAGTCTTGGAATGAGTTTGCAGAACAATGAATAGCAGATATAATTTTATTATTATTATTATTATTATTATTATTATTATTATTGTTGTTGTTGTTGTTGTTGTTGTTATTATTATTATTATTATTATTAGGATTTGATTTTTATTTTAATTTAGTATTGATTAGAAATTGACTTTCCTATATTGTTAGGGATTTGATTTCCTACCTTAGCTAGAATTGTCTTTATTTTTATTTCCTAAATAAAAATTAGGTTTGGTAGGTTTGTGCCACCCTACAAATATGTAAGCCTTAGGGCTATGTGAGGTGGTTTTTTGTTGAATTGATAATCAGATTTTTATTTTCCTCATTTTCAATATTCCTTTATGTGAATCAACAAATATTGATGTCTATATCCTGGTATTTGTGTGCAAATCAACAGGTTGTAGAAGATTGATTTTTGGAATTCGTGCGTGAATCAACAGACTTCAATATTAATCCCATTTGTTCAATATTAATCCCATTTGTTCTTTTATTTTATTCTTATTTTTATTTCTTTTAAGCTTCTACTACATCAATTTGGTATCAGAGCTGAATTGATCCTTATTAATCATGCCGATAGAGTATTATGAAGAGAGCTTATTCTATGATACTGATGATGATGAGGATGAAGATGTGTTTATTAGAGATGAGCTAATATTTGATGAAGAGGATGAGGGCGATGTTGAATATATTGACTTCATTGGCATTGATGAAATTCTTTACTCTTGTGCTTCTTTAATTTCTATTTTGAAGGAATTACAAGTTGATGGTGATGGTGGATCTCTGATATTCTATGCATTTGTGAGAAAATTTGTTTCACAATATTTGGACGAAATTCGAGGACGAATTTTCTCTACCTTGGAGGAAATGGTGTAGAGCAATAAGTATTGGAATGAGTTTGCAGAATAATGGATAATAGATATAATTTTTATTAATAATAATAATAATAATAATAATAATAATAATAAATAATAATAATAATAATAAGAATAATAATAATAATAATAATAAAAATAATAATAATAATAATAATAATAATAATAATAATAATAATATTATTATTATTATTATTATTATTATTATTAAGATTTGATTTTTATTTTAATTTAGTATTGATTAGAAATTGACTTTCCTATATTTTTAAGGATTTGATTTCCTACCTTAGCTAGAATTGTCTTTATTTTTATTTCTTAAATAAAAATTAGGGTTGGTAGGTTTGTGCTACTCTATAAATATGTAAGCCTTGGGGCTATGTGAGATGGTTTTTTGTTGAATTGATAATCAAATTTCTATTTTCCTAATTTTCGGTATTCCTTTGTGTGAATCAACGAATATTGATGCATATATCCTGGTATTTGTGTGCAAATCAACAGGTTGTAGAAGATTGATTTCTGGCATTCGTGCGCGAATCAACAGACTTCAATATTTATCCCTTTGTTCTTTTATTTTATTCTTATTTTTATTTCTTTTAAGCTTCCGCTACATCATTCCTCTTCATCAATTTATAGAAGTTGAAACAATTTTTTTAGCCTTTTAATTTCTACTCATTATCTCCTTCAACCTTTCACTTTCAAGTTATTATTTTCTTTAACTTTTTGATTCTCAATCCATTATTTCCCTCAACTCTTCAACTTTTATATTCAATCTTACCTACTATTTGCTTCTCTATATATCGTGAATTTGTTTATTCTTTTCTACTTATAATTCTTTTTCATTTTTACTTACAATTTTCTTTACCTTTTTTATATAAATCACATTCTCAATATTAATTATTTTTTAGGTTTATTAACCATCCTTAATTATTCTACACTTAAAAACTTTAATGTTTATGATGTTAAATGTTTTTCCCAACTTACGAAGGTATTCAATTTTATTTTCAACAATAACTAAAAAAAAAGTGAGTTGAATTTATCTTTATTAGTTTTCTTTCACATTGTATTGTTGCATGAGAGTTGAAAGACTTCAATTATTTGTCCATTTGCTTTATTAAGAGGAAGGAGAATGAATAAATATAATTTTTCAATAATTTTTCTATTTCTAGCATAAAATATAAAAATTTTTCCAAGTTCATCTATCAGTTTAATTTTTTAAAAGTTGAAATACTTTTTATATAATATTTTTATTTGTATTTTTAATCACCTGCATATTGTGCAGGCATATGTATAGTTTCATAAATAATATCAATTCTTTTGATTGTACAACACCAACCAAATTCCTTACTTTAAATTTGCTTTTGAAACTTTATCTTTGCTTGGGTTTAGACCATTATATCAGATTCTGGCTTCATGCTAGCTATCTATACTTGGTCAAATATATTAAAGAAAAGAACTAATTGGATAGAAAATTAAAAATTCATATGCCTAGACCGATGTCAAAGTAATTTTTTCCTTTGTCACCAAGAATTTCCAAGAATGTCTACATGAAATGAGAAGATGGTGCATCAAACGATATGTAAAAGTAGCTGTTAGGTGAGAGTAGTTGCATTAAGGCTAAAAGCAATGCTTTAGCAAGAAGAAAAGATTATCCTTTGAGTACCAAAACTGCAATACTAACCATTCTCTCACCTTTTTCTTGCATTTCATGTTCACGTATCAGAATTTCCAATGACTTGACCATACATATATGCACATAAATGTATATTCTTTAAATACAACAAGAGCAATCCTTTGTCTACCACCAACTAAAGGATATATTCCTCAGCTTTACAGTATAAAATGCTATTTTTTAATTCATTACTAGAACTTCAAAATTTATCTTTCAACAATTAATTGTCAACTGTTTAATCTTCACCTCTCCAAAACCACCCTCAAACTTTAATATCGCAACTTTCTTTCTTTCTTTCATTTTCAATTAATCACCACCTTTGAATATGGCTGAAGCACTTGTTTCTCCACTGATCGAGATGCTGCTTTCAAACATTGGTGACTAGATACAACAATAATATAGGCTTGTCATGGTGTGGACGAAGAAACCGAAATGCTTAAAAACAATCTTGAGGCAATCATAGCAGTTCTCCCTGGTGTTGACCGAAAGCAAGTTAATTAGGAAAATATTAAACTTTGGTTGGCCAAGCTTAGAGGCATATCCTATGACATTAATGATGTATTAGATGAATAGAGCACAATAATTATGAGATTGCAAATTGAGGGAGATGATTGTGCTTCCAAGCTTAAAAGGAAGGTATGGTCTTTCATTCCCTCTGCTTGCTTTTGTTGTTATGATGTGTGTTTCCGTCATGACATTGCTACTAAGATAATCAAGCTAAATGGAAGGCTAGATGTTATTGCTAATGAGAAAGATAGGTATAACCTTTCTTTCATTCAAGGCAATGAACAAGTTGAGCGAAACATAATAACCTCATTTGTCGATGTAAAAGAAGTCAAAGGCTGAGTGAATGATAAAGATGCCTTAATTAACTTGTTGTTAGCTGAGAGTAGTGTCATGCATAACCTCCATGTCATCTCTGTAGTAGGGATGAGAGGGATAGGAAAAATAACTCTTGCCAGACTTGTGTATGATGATGATAGGATTAAGTCCCATTTCCAAAAGAAAATATGGTTTTGTGTCTCAGATCCCTTTGATGAGGTTGGGATTGCTAAGGCAATCCTTCAATCTCTCATTGGTGCAGCCCTAGATGTAGTTGGTTGCAAGCTTTATTAGAGAAAATTTAGCATTTTATTGAGGGAAAAAAGTTTTTGCTCATTTTAGATGATGTCTAGAATGAAGACTTTAGAAAGTGGAAATGACTAAAACATTGCCTTGAATGTGGTGCACCAGGAAGCAAGATGCTGGTAATCGCACATAAGGAGAATGTTGTAAAAATTATGGGTTCTAAAGAATATAATGATATAATTCAACTTCGATTGTTGTCCGAACCAGAATGTTGGTTCATATTTTCTCAAGTTGCATTTTTTGATAGGACTAATAAGGAGGAGAAGGATAAGAGTCTAGAAGAAATTGGAAGAAAAATTCTTACTCTATGTAAGTATTTGCCTCTCGCTGTAAAAAAAATAGGGGGTCTTTTACGCTTTAAAGATTCTGTACAACAGTGGCAAAGCATCTTAGATAGTGAATTATGGAAATTAGAGGAAGTTGAAAGAGATGTTTTTGTGCCATTATGGTTAAGTTATTATGTGATAACTTATTTCTGAAACTCTTGAGCTTGAGATTCTGTAAGTAACTAACAAAGGGCAAGGTGAGAGGTGGGGAGGGTCCCTATAAACACTCTGACACCTAAGTCAGAAAATAAAGAGAGAATCTATAAAGAGAAAGAAAGAACAATTAGAATATGAGAGAATAGGATGATTGAGAATGAGGGATATGAGGTCCTATTTATAGTGATACTTAGACCTAGACTAATGTGCAAGGCTTAGACGCTTAACACAAGGATACGAGGGTTACATGCTTGGAACCTCAGTACTATAGAAGTGACCTAAGGGTGCCAGCTTTAGTCATTGGACTTTAATCTTGGTGCATTAGAAGCATAGCCTAAGTGCCATATAGTCTCGGTGCATTAGAAGTGCAGCTTGAATGCCGGATAGTCTGGGTGTCTTGCAAGTATGGCTTGGATGCCCGTCCTCAATACTATAGAAGCGACATGAGGGAGCTAACTTTATTTACTGATCTTAATGCATGAGGCATGGATGCTTGGAACCTCAGTACTATAGAAGTGACCTGAGGGTGCCAGCTTCAGTTGCTGGTGGGCAATGCTAGATCTTGCTATGCCAAGTTAGAAAAAATAGTTGGCAAAGGTGTGCCTAGGTTGGGTAACAGCTATGTCATCTTGACGCCTAGATTTTAGAAATTTGAATTGCGTAACTGACACATCTTTTTATGTGTTAGAAGATGAGATGTGAGGCATGGATGCTCAGAACCTCAGTACTATAGAAGTGACTTAAGGGTGCCAGCTTCAGTTGCTGGTGGGTGATGCTGGATCTTGCTATGCCAAGTTAGAAAAAACAGTTGGCAAAGGTGTGCCCAGGTTAGGTAACAGCTATGTCATCTTGACGCCTAGATTTTAAAAATTTGAATTGCGTAATCGACACATCTTTTCGTGTGTCAGAAGATGAGATGTTTTTGTTGCCATAATGATGACCACTTGATTAATGAGTTTTTCATTTCCCAGACTACCCTTAATAGTGTGGGGAGAAGCGAAGTAATGATGAGGGTAATTAATGGTTTGCTCCAGAGCCTTCTATTGTTCTATAAATATCCCTTTTGCTTCAAGTTGATGCATTTTGCTCTTTTATTTCGTCGGTGTCGCATTTTCTTTACCACTGCTACCACTCTTTTTTTGTCGCGACTCCTCCATTTTGCAATAGGTGATCTTTTCCTTCCTCTTTTCTTTTTCATTCTTGCTCTATTTCTTTTCATAGATAGTCTTATGGCATTGAGGGAATAAATTAGCTTTAACCTATTTGTGTCTGAAATAGATGAGGAATTGCTGGGGTGGTACCGGAGGCGGTTCTGCATTCCTGCCAATTATGCCCTTCATACTATAGATAGGAAGTTTAGGGGTCATACCCCCATGCTATATCTTAGTAGGCTAGTGGTATATTTTAACTAACTAGAAGCGGGTTTAAAGTTTCCATTAGATCTCTTTGTAAAAATATTTATGAATCGGTATAACATAGCGCCCAGTCAGGTTCACCCTAATACTTATCAGATTCTGACTAGGTTTATCCAATTGATGCATGAAGAGGGTAAGGAACTAGACTTAGACATTCTATAGTATTTGTATAGCCTAACCAGGAAGAAGGGAGAACTGATGTTCTCCCTATCAACTGTTCCCAACCACAGTCTGTTTGTAAAGCTTTCGGATCTTTATAAGAAGTGGAGGCATAAATTTTTTTATTATCGAGCACCCTGCGGACTTCCTGGATGTTCGACGAATGTGGTCTAATGAGTGCCACAGAGTAAGATGGCCTCCGAAACTATTAAAACCTAATAAGGAGATGGTCTTAAGGCTGCATCTTAATGGCCTAGCCAAGGCTCAGTCTGCTGAGGACGTATCCAGAAGATACATATGGAGAGTTTGTTCGAACTGTGTTCAATTTAGTGGTATGTTTGGATTACCAAGAGGTATCTTTCTGACTTGCTTTTTATTTTTTCAATTGTAGATGGATGACTTTTTTGCTTTTGTGGATGAAATTCCACTTCTAGTTGATGAACCAGTAGGGCCAGAAGAGGTATGGATCTCCTCCTCCTCTTTGGAGCCTAAGGCTCCTGTAGTCCCCGAGGAAGCGGCCGTCAATCCGAAGGGAAAGGTTGTAGTTGGATCTTCTCATTCTAGCAGGTAAGGTTGGCATAAGAAATGGCTAATCAACTAAGTATCAAATGCCGAGGAGCTGGATGAGGAGATATACGTCCAACGCCCAAGGCTTTTCGGGTGTTTGGATATGAGGGCTTGCATTATGAATAAGGTGAAGACGCCGAGCGTCTCGAACACCCAGGTTCGAGATTAGTATATTAAGTCACTGAGGCTACCAACAAATATATAGTGTTGGTCCGAGGGAGCTATTCGGTTCAATGATCGATCATTCCCTAGAAGTAAGTGAATGTTGTTTCTTTATCACTTTTACATTTTCTTGTATTGAGTGAGTGATGCAAATTTTCCTTTTCAATGATGACCTAGGCTTTTTTGTTGGTAAAGGACTAGTATTTCTACCTTAAAAGCTAGTACAGCCTGAAGGAGATGGAGGTCAGAATAATGGCCATTGATTTTGAGAAGAAGTTGGATAGTGCAAAGGTGGCACTAGAGCTCTGCCATAAAAAATACATAGAGGAAAAATTTGAGGCTGAGGCGGGCCAGAAAAAGATTAGTGATCTGGAGCATAGTCAAGGTCAGTTGACCAAGAGGATTGAAGAGTAGGATTCTCAGATTGCAAATCTGGAGAAGAAGCTATCTGAGGTTGAGAAATCCTGGGAAAATGACAAAAGATCCTACTAGAGCATGGTGGGAGCGTTTCTCAAAGCCTACATATCTGAATGCAGGAGGATCCTGCTCTCTCAGAATCCAGAGCTAGACTTAGCAGAACTGGATTGGATAATGTTGACTGACCTACCAAAGATTGTTGTTGAAGAGGATGCTCGATAAAAGGCAACTTCCCTTCGTGTTAGGGATGTTTATATATATGCTGAAGGGTCCTCTATGGAGCTTACAGCGCCTATCAGTGCTGTTAATGTTGTTCCCCCTCTCATCTCTAAGCTCGATGGTTCAGACTTATAATTAGTAGAATAAATAATTTTTTTTTGTAATTGAACTTTTGTAAAATGGTTATTTCTTCAATGAATAGATACTTTATTTAATACCCTTTTGAGTACATTTATTGATAGTATTTTTGGAGGCAGTCCAAGTTCCAAAATCGTGGTAGTTCTTTACCTTCTCTATTTTTTAATTTGTATGCCCCTTTAGATGTGTGGTCTGAGATCTGATAGAGGCCTTCCTAATTTGGACCCAGTTTGCCAATGTCAGAGTTGCCTTTGCCAATATCTACCCTTTTGAGTATCCAGTCACCTACTTTGAACTATCTTGGGTGACTACGCTGGAGATAATATTGTGCTACCTTTTGCCTATGTGCTTTGATTGTGGTTGACATCTGCTCTCGTCTTTCTTCTAGTAGGTCCAGACATATCTAGGCATCAACATTGTTGATGTTTTTATCGAAGCCGCTGCTGATCCTGTAACTTGGTGAGCCAATCTCTATTGGTATTACCATGTCCATGCCATAAGTTAGTTTGAATGATGTTTCCTTTATGGATGATCTAGGGGTGGTCCTATAAGCCTAAATTATGTTGTTAAGCTCTTCAACCTAGTTTTCCTTTTTCTCGTTGAGTCTCTTCTTTAATCCCTACATGATAGTTCTGTTGGTAACCTCTGTTTGTTTATTTGTTTGCAGGTGAGCTATTAAGGTAAAACTAAGCTTTATTCCAAGGTCTGAGCAAAACCTTCTAAACTTTTCATTGTCAAACTGCTTGTCGTTGTCCTTGATCAGGGTATGAGGTAGGCTAAATATGCAGATGATTTCTCTCTAGAGGAAATGTTGAATTTAAGCTTTTGTGATGGTTAGAACTTCTTCCACTTCTATCCACTTAGTGAAATGGTCTATAGCCATAATTAAGAACTTTTTTTATAAAGTGGAGGTTGGGAAGGGACCTAGGATGTCCATTCCCCACATGGCGAAGGGCCACGAGCTGCCAATCGGATGTAGGGGGCGAGAAGGTTTGTGATTGAGACAAGCGAATTACTGGCACTTATGACATTCTTGAGTTAACTTTTGGATATCATTAGACATGGTGGGCCAATAGTATCCTTGAAGAAGAACTTTCCTGATTAATGTGTAATGGGACTCATGCGCTCCACAAATTTCTTCATGGATTTCCCTGAATATATAATTCCCTTCCTCTGGGGATACACATTTGGACCATGGGTGTGAAAGGGATTTCCTATAGAGCTCCCTGTGGTGGATACAGTAGTGAGCTACCTTCATCTTCAGTTTTCAAGCCTTTAGTTTATCTTTTGGAAGCATTTTATGTTATAGGTATTGGACTATTAGTTACATCCATTTTGAGACTTCTTGTACTTCTAAGATATCGGGGCCTTCGATACTAGGTTTTATTAGTGCTTTAGTGAATTCCATACCCTTAAATGCTTGACTATCTTTGGTTGACGATTTGGCCAGGAGGTCGACCTCAGAGTTTTCGTGTTTAGATATTTGGACGATCTCCCACTGTCCCTCTTCTTATTCGATCTTCTTCAAGAGTTGCATGACTTTGCCCGCATATCTGGCAATGCATGGATCCTTAATCTGGAATGTCCCGGTGACATGGTTTACTACTAGCTGGGAGTCTGAATGTATTATGAGGTGTTTGACCTTAACTTCGATAACCAACTTTAATCCTATGATGAGTGCCTCGTATTTTATGGCATTTTTGGTTGCGTTGTACTCTATTGGAACTGCATATCGGATGTGGATTTTATGTGGTCCTTTAAGGATCACTCTAGTGCCAGATCCTTGAGTGGAGGATGCTCCATTAACATAGAGTTTCCATTCTAGTGCCTTGGTCATGGTGAGGTCTTCCGACGTCATTTCTTGAACGAAATCTGCTAATGCTTAGGCTTTTACTTGTTGATAGGGTTCATAATTAATGTCGAATTCTCCAAGTAATACTGACCATTAAACTAATCTGATCAAAGTCTCAGGCCTTTGTAAGATTTTCCACAAAGAGAAGCGGGATCTGACAATGATGGGATGAGCCTAGAAGTAGTGTCAGAGCTTTTGGGATGCATGGACAACAACCATGGCCAGCTTATCCAATGTTAGGTATCGAACCTCGGATTATCAGAGTATTTTGCTGATGTAATATACCGGGTTTTGTTGGCTCTTTTCTTTTTTTACTAGTACTGAAGTGATTCATTCTTGACCTACCGAAAGATATAAGTACAGTGTTTCCTCTGGGATCGGCCTGCTGAGTAGAGGTGGTGAGGACAAGAACTTTTTGACATCTTTAAAGGCCACATGGTAGTCTGCAGTCCAAACAAATTTCTTAGAATTTTTTAAAGCTCAGAATAGTGGTAGACATCGTCTGGCTAAGCATGAAATGAAATGTCCTAGAGCCATGATTCTACCATTTAGCTTTTGTAACTTATGGATGTTCTTTAGGGATTTCATGTTGAGAATGACTTCCATTTTTTCTAGGTTGGCTTTAATACCTCTATGGAATATCATGAATCCTAGGAATTTTCTAGCTTTGACTTCGAAGACGCATTTTTCTGGATTTAGCTTGATCCTAGACTCACTCAGTAATTGAAGAACTTGATTTAGATCCATTAGGTGTTGTTCTGCATGCTTGCTCTTAATAATAATGTCGTCCACATATACTTCCACATTTGTCCCTATCTGGTCCCGAAGTGCATGGTTCATCATTCTTTGATATGTTGCTCTGGCATTCTTTAGTCTGAAGGGCATCACCTTGTAGCAGTAAAGACCTTTATGGTGATGAAGGATGTTTTCTGTTGATCTTCCCCCTTCATTGGTATTTGGTGATATCCTTACGCCACGTCAATGAAACTATATAGTCCGTGGTTGGCAGTGGAGTCTATGAGCTGGTCAATTATAGGCAGTGGGTAGCTGTCCTTGGGGCATGCCCGATTAAGGTCAGTATAGTCCACACACATCCTATACTTTCTATTCAATTTCTTGACAAGTACCGCATTAGCCACCCATTTTAGATGAGTAACTTACATGATAAACTTTGCTTCTAACAATTTCTTCATTTCCTCAGTGATTATCTTCTGCCTCTTACATGTAAAGGTTCTTTTCTTCTAGATCACTGGCTTCACCCCTAGTCTGATGTTCAAGCTATGATAAGCAACTTGGGATCCACCCCAGTTATTTTAGATGTCTAAGAGGTGAAATCTTTTGAGTGTCTAGTGAAGACTTCCCTTATTCCTTCCTTAATGTTATAGTCAAGCTCATTACTAATCTTTACCGCTTTCCCATCAAAAATTTACAATGTTTGAGAGTCGTCAACTGGTTGTGGTCCAGTGCCTTGTTTCTCTATTTCCCACTGTTCTAAGGGGAAGGCCTCTATCTGAGGCTTTATGGCCATCTGGTAATACTGTCTGGCCATATGCTAATCTCTATGAATAGTAAGAGTTCCGCCCTCGATTATAATTTTCATAGTTAGGTGTCAGATATTAGTGACTGCATCTGCTTCATAGAGCGCCGATCATCCTATAATTCCATTGTATGCCAGTAGAAGATCCACCACATTGAACAGGGTTTTAATAACTTTTTTTTCTTCATCGTCCCGATTTCCAAATTCTAGATTTAACTCCACAACTTCCATTGGCTGTATAGTTCCTCCATAGAAGCTTGTAATGAGATTCTAGATGGCTTTCAAGTTGGTGACGGAGCCTCCCATTGCTTTGTAAGCATTCCAAGATAATGCATTGATGGCGCTTTCATTGTCAACCAATAACCTCTTCACCAAATAATTATTTCTGTATGCATTTATCACCAGGGCGTCACAGTGGGGATGATAAACATACAAACCATCTTTTGAATTAAATACAATCTCTCTTTTCTTGAAGGCTGGCCCTTCTCCACGACTCCATTTAATTTTATTCTTAGCATTTTCCCTACCAATAATCATTTTAATAACACCATTCGGCTTATTTCGAGCTTTCTTTGCTTCTAGCCTATCTCGCGCATGAGCTTTTAGGTTCCTACTCCCTCTGGATGTGTCCGTGAAATTGCTGAGTTTACCATTTTTCACCAGTCTTTCAATGACATTCTTCAATTCTCTACAAGCCTTAGTGTTGTGCCTATATTCTCAATGACACTGGCAATAATGTCCCCTATCTTGCGAGGATCTCCGGCTTGGGCTTATTCTTTTGGTTGGGGTAATTCTTATACCATATTGTCTGACCCACATGAGAATTACAGATTGAGAGGTATTTAGAGGTGTGTATCTGTTTACTTCCCTGCTAAATCTTTCTACCGAGTTTCTAAAATTTATTTTTGGAAAGCTTGCTCATCTGGATCTTGATCTTTCATCTTTGGTTGGTGGTTTTTCCTCTTCCTTTTGCATCCTTCTATCTTTATCCATTTTTATCATTTTGACTGCCATAGCCATCACTTCTACAAAAGTGCCAGGTTCTTTTGTTATTATCTTATCTTTGAGCTTTCTGAGTCTAGTACCATTTTTCAAAGCTTCGATAACAACTTCATCCACAAGGTTTTCAATTTGCATGGCTACCTTGTTGAACCGATCAAGATAGCTTTGTAAGGACTCATCAACCTCTAGCCGACACATCCAAAGATCGTTGATGTTTTTGGCAGGGGGAATGCTGGTAATGAATTTGGTATGGAACTTTTCTGCCAGATCCTTAAAAGAGGTGATAGAGTTCTTCATGAGTCGATAAAACCACTTTTAGGCATTCTTTGTGAGTGCGCTTGGGAAGTCTTTGCACTTGATTCCATTGTTCATGTTTTAGAGCAACATCCTTGTTCTAAACATGGATATGTGGTTGACGGGATCTCCGGTCCCATAATACTGATCTAATGGTAGGATTCTAAACTTGGTAGGGATCGCTGTTTGGATTATCCTTCTAATGAATGGTGTTCTGCCTTCCATAATACATTCATCTTCCTTCCTTGGTTTCGTATGGGCTCTATGTATAACTTCTTCTACCTTTTGAGTTAACTTCAAGTCATTGAGAGCCAAAATTATTGAACTACATTCCCCTTCCGGTACTCTATTCTTCCCCTTGTTCACCTCGAGTATCTCTGGAGGTGTCGTGTTGTTGTCCATATGAGCCGGCCCAGGGTTGCCACTTTGAGTTAAGGTGTTCAACTGTTGTTGCATTAAGGCTATCTGGGTTTGGATATTTTGTATTCCTTACTAGTTTGGGTGAGGTTGAATGTTTAGGATACAGTGTTCAGGTTTGGTGTTATTACAACTGGTCTATCTGTTAGGCTTGAAAAAGGTACGAAAGGTATTAGACGGTGATGGTGTTGCAATGGAGTATAACATGGGAAGACAATGCCCAAAGCTGGCCAACCCTAGGTATTTCCAAGAGGTAAGTATGTATTTCCGGATGAAGGTTTGGTAGATTGGAAGGTTGCTAGAAGTACTGCTGTTAGGAGAGGTGTTGACAGATTAATTGGAGGAAAAGGTGCCAAGAGGTTAATGTGAGTTTCAGGAGTCGAGATTGGCAGTGGGCTAGAAGTCATGGTGTCAATGTCTTAACCTAGCAGATATATGAATGGCTTTTTCCTAAGAGCTCCCTTAGACGGCGCCACTTGATAATTTATTTTCGGAACTCTTGAGCTTGAGATCCTACAAGTAACCAACAAAGGGCAAGGTGAGAGGTGGGGAGGGTCCCCACAAACACTTTGATGCCTAAGTCAGAAAACAGAGAGAGAATCTAAAAAAGAAAGCAAGAACAATTAGAATATGAGAGAATATGATGATTGAGAATGAGGGATATGGGGTCCTTTTTATAGTGATACTTAGACCTGAAAAGGGTAGGACTCCTCTTGAGATCGGAATCCTAAACCAAATAGAAGAGTATTTCTTCTTAATCTAGGAGTCTTTTTGAGGTAGGGTCCTTTTCTTAAATAGATTCAGCTGCCTTCCCTTTTCGAGTAACCCTATTCAAGAAACAAAAATCTTTAATTAAACAGGAATATATATGCACGGTATCATAATGACTTGCCCTCACCATTGAAACAGTGCTTCTTGCACTGTGTCATCTTCCCCAAGGATCATAGGTTGAGTAGAAGGAAATTGATTAGGATGTGGATGGGTCAAGGTTATCTTAGAGCAGCAACAAGTAAGGATATGGTGAAGATAGGTGAGGAGTATTTCAAACACTTAGCTATGAGCTCTTTGTTCTAGGATTTTGAGGAAGATGGTGAGGACATGAGCAATAGTTATTGTAAGATGCATGATTTTGGTCAAATTCTGAAGAAGAAGGAAAGTTGTAGCATAGAGGTCAATAGTACTACCAATAGGATAGATGATTTAAGATAAAATTTGAGTTAAAATTTAAGAAAAAATTTAAATGCAGAAATTTCAATGGTTGGCCAAAGGAATTACTCATTTCCTAGTTGTGAATATAATTTTAAAACATTTTGGAGTCTGATTATTTTGTCTACTCCTAGTGAATCAATGATTGAAGCGGCCTTACCTTACATATTCCATGAATTGACATGTTTGAGGTCATTAAGCTCAAGTAATTGAGGCATTAAAGAAATCCCATGCACTATTAGTAAATTGATCCATTTGAGAGAGTTAGACTTGTCTCAGAATTCAAATTTAAAAAAGTTACCTGAAACATTATGTAAATTATATAATTTACAAACCTTAGTTGTGGATGAATGTAGGAGAATCATTATCTCAAGGGATGGTAAAACTTATTAACTTAAACTGTTTGTACAATTTTAGCTGTGGGTCTTTGTGGTTGCCAAAAGGAATAGGGAGAATAAGTGATTTCCAGAGATTAAGTAGGCTCAACATTGGCCATGTCTATCTCTTATAGATGTGGAAAACCTCAACAGCCTTGGTGGTAATTTGGTGTTAAAATGGATGAGACAACATAAGGCAGATGTGGATGTAAAAGATGCTAAGCAGGCACAGTTGAAGGCTAAAAAACACCTCACGGAATTGGTACTCCTTTTTAGTGAAGAAGATGAAGATGGAGGAGAGTGGAGGAAAGGTGGAGATGAAGAGTTACTAGAAGCTTTAGAGCCTCCTGCAAATTTGAAATATTTAGAAATAAATGATTACAAAGGCATCAAAATTTGCAGTACAAGTTGGATAACGTGGAGGCTGAACTCTCTTAGGAAGCTTATTCTTTGGGATTGGATAAACTGTGAGCAATTGCCTTCCCTTGAATCTCTTAAAATTGCGGGGTTTATGAGTGTTAAGAAAGTAGGTGGTGAGTTTCTTGGGATGGATGGTCATGATGGTGGGATTGGTGGAAGTGGTAGTGGTGATACTGATGCTATAAATCCTGCGCTAATATTATTCCCCAAATTGATGGAATTGGAGTTCCGTAGGGTGAAAGAATGGGAAGAGTGGAATTATGAAGAAGATGAAAGTATAAAAAATATAAGAATAATGCCATCTCTTCGCTCTTTGAATATTACATTCTGTGACAAGTTGAAAAAATTGCCACATTACAACAGCCAAAACACTTCACTCAACCTTGAAATTGATGAATGTCCAGCTCTGCATTATGCAGGAAATTAAGAAATTAAAAGGTAATATCTCTTCACTTTATTAATTAATTATTCTTTAATTTCTTTTCTTTTCCAATTTCTCATAACTATAATTAACGTTTTTGGGGTTTTTTTAAACCTCGACATCGTTTCACAACAGTCAATCTCCTCACCTGCAGAGTGGTGGAAAGGACTTCAACACCAATGAGCTTGTGATTCGGTGAGAAGGTGAATTTATGTATCTTTTCTCTTGCAAAACTGGAGCAGCACTTGGGGCCATTTTACAAGGTCTTTGATCTCTTCTTAACAGGTATCTCTTAACTAATAGAGTCCAACTTCAATGCATTGTTATTGGCACTACTGCTTGGGTATCTGGTTCCACTACAGCATCTTGGAGGCTAAGGGCTTCTTACCACGAGTTTCCTTTATTTTTATGCTGAGGAGAAGGTAATGCAATTGCTGATCAATTAGCTAAACAAGGAATGGAAAGGAATTCTGATGTCGTGGCTCACTGCTAACCCAGCCATTCACTTTCAGATCTGCTGAAGGAGATGCCATCAGGGCACTGTTTTCATGCAAAATTGTGCTTAATGCCCAATGTTTTGGAATAGTGCTGAGTACTAATGATGTTTTCTTTCTGCAGCCAAAAAGGTCCATTTGTGAAGACATACACGTCTTGGACTCATACTTCTGTCTATGAATTTAGTCTGTGACAAAGCTCAATTAGCACCAAAACGAGGACTCGAATTTTCAACTTGGTCTCTGTCAGTTGTACAAGATACAATGCCCAACTGATCAGATTCAAGTGGTGCTGATGTTTTGGTTCAAGTGGTTGATTTTGAGATGATCAAATAGAGGCAAATGAGGCACCATATGCATTTATATCCTGGAAGCTCCTTCAGTATGGTCTTTGCTAGGTTGAAGAAGCGGTTTTTTGTTTGATTGTCAATGTAATTGTATCTTGAGTTACGAGATGCATATGAATTAATATTTATAGTTGCAATGATCAAGTTCAATATTTTGGAATCACCCATTTAAGGATGACTGGTTTTTTTTGTTTTTTTTTTTAACCTTAAATACTCCATTTTGGTCTCTTATTCTTTGCATATGATAATTGTGGCATTGTTAATTGTTGCAATACTTTGTTTTAAAGTTGAACTTGCAAATTGTGGCATTTAGCCAACAAACATTACTTGATAGATTCCATGCCACAATTTAACAGATTGGTACCTTATTATTTGACAGCTTTCATTATTGGACATAATTTATGAAATCTGAACAGATATAATCATTTTAATTTGTGGATATAAATGTATTAATATAAAATATATAAAAATTGAAAATCTTTCATTTACAAAATGAAGATGCATGTCTTCTGATTTTTTTTTAAATTTTATTTTAATATTTTAACTTTGATATTTAGTTAATTGTTGATAACTTTAATAAAAATTTTAATTCAATTAAAAATAAAATAAAATTAGAATAAATTTTATAATGTTGCAAACATGCTACTAAAGGTCTGTAATATCTGTTGAGAACAGGTCATCTCCTCCACACGCAACCACCACTCCCACTAGTCCACCACCATATTTACAGCCTATCAAAAATAAATGAAGAACATAACCCACAATAAAATACGAAATCACAGTAAATAAATCATGAATTTTGTATCATTGATCAGTAACAATGCCAAGTCTTTTCTTGCATTATTTTTTGAAAGAAAATCTTGCATGCTTCTGACCACAGCAAAAAGAAGAGAAATTAAAAGATATTAAATTATACGTTTGAATTAAAAAAAAAAAAAAAGGCAAGGGGCTGAAGTTTTTGGTATTAGCATTGCACAACCAAATTTGATTCTCAACTAACAAAAATAAAAAATGTTTGGCATGCTCATGGACTAAATAACTCCCAACTTAGAACCTTACTGATTTTTCATCGAAAGATAACAAAGATATGCATTTCATTTTTGAAATTCAAAGATATGAATGTCCTGAAACATCTAAAGCAATTTACAAGAACATTTACAAGGTGACGTTGTGATTTTTCATGAATTTTCTTGTTAAGTGCAGAGGTTGTTGTCAAGAACAGCAAATTATATCATGGACAGTCCATGATGTTATGTGTGTCTGTTAAGTTTCACACGTGTGTTTTTTCTTTTTTCCACACTTCCTTCTTCTTCTTCTTGCGCGTCTTCTTCTTCTTATTTACCAGCAAGCAACCACTGAAAATCTTCCATCAGTTGAAGGTTCGTATAAAACCACATCGTCCTCAATAAAGCATCTGGCAAAAAAATCATAGATTATAATTGGTAGAAAATGAGAGAGGTGACTGAAAATTGCTGGATGAAGATGGCTTGAACTTGAAAGGTAATGTAAAAAAAAGCATGACCAATTTTTTGGATTGAAGTGTTAGTTAACTCTGATAAGCCATTAGGATGGATTTTGGCAATTCCACTCAAACTTAGATTAGCTCCTTGGAAGACATTGTAGATGAACTGGTTTATTTTTTGAGAAGAGGCCATGAATCTCAAGGAAGAAAAAACAGTTGGTATAAAGATATGCATTAATGCAAGTAGTGGACCCATTAACAAGGAAAACGAGAGAGAGAAAGTTTAAATCTGGGTTCCGGTTACATCAAAAGATTAAATTAATGGATAATAATGGACATACAATTGAAAAAAAGTAGTGAATGGAAAACAAAAAATCAACGTAAATCTGCAGATGAAAATCAATAGATCTAGAAATAAAGGTTAATGAAATTGCAGCAAACTCATTTATCCTGCAAGTGAAGATAGATGAACCTAAGTGGGAAAAAAAAAAAGACATTTCATGGAAAAAAAAAAGAGGGTGCGTTCTTTTTGTAATCTTGCATGTATAAGTTGATATTGCAATATGGATAGGGGTCCATAATATAACAATTGATCAAGAATGTGCATGACAAAGTTTAGGCACTTATTTACAAATTTTCTTGCTTAGGATGTGGCGATGCGCAAATTATATTATGCACCCTTATCTATATTGCAATATATACCAGATGTCTATTACATGTCTGAGTCTTTTTATTTAACACTTCTTTTTTCTTTTTAATGCTTCTTTTTTTTTTAAGTGCACGCTTCCTCTTCTTCTTTTTCTTCTTCTTCTTCACTTTGCTCTTATCTTCTCTTGCATTTTTCTCTTCTCTTCTCCTCTTACTTTTCCTCTTCTTCCTTTTATTTTTCTTTTTATGTAGTATGTATTTAGTCTTCATCTCAAGTATCATTTAAAAAGAAGACAACAGGCTCCACAATCGAAACAAAAGAGTCTAAGAAGCGCAAGATTGCATATGGAAGGTCTGAGGAAGATTCTGATGATGACTTCATTGTTAATAGAAGCACAAAGAAACAGAGAGAATGTTGAATAAAACATTTCTCATCTTTATAATTCTCTAGAGCTTTGAAGGCTATTAAGGTGCTCAACAATTAACTAAATTCTTTAACGTGTATTGGTGCTTCTCTTGATCTGCAAAACATTAGAATTGTTAATTCTTATTCTTAGTTAAATCCTACATGGAACCAAATTGTAGTTTATTTGATTTTAGTTTACATTCAATAGCTATTGGGTAGCTTTTTTTTTTTTATTATTATTATCTTCTTCTTCTATTTTTAGATTGAATTTTATAAATTCATTAGTTGTAATGTAAAGATTCATCTACTATAGATTGGAGGTTCATGTGTGAACCTGCAAGTGAAGGTTAATGAATATACTACAAATTCATTGCATGTAGGGGGTGAGCAAAATCCTCCCGCCTCGATTACCCGACTTGAAACCGACATTACCTGAGTCAGGTCGGTTAATTTTGCAAGTTTTCGATGCGAAATGACTTGACTAAAAATTCAAATTTTACCTATAAAATATATATTTTTTTATAACTAAAATGAAACACTAGCATTTGTGGCAAAACAGTAAGGGATTTCTTTAACCTTTGGAAGGTTGTGGTTCAAATCCCACAATTCCGTAATTTTACTTCAGAGGGAAGAAAGCACGTTAGTTTACCTTTTGGCTACTTGTAATTCCTTTGTTCTTTTGTTTTGCTCATTTTATGTATTAATTAGTCAGATACATGAAAATTGACCTCCACCAAACCAAATATGTTCAGGTCGGGTCAGTTTTGAATTTTTTAAAAAATTGAAACTTGATCTAAACTCGTATGATGCTCACCCCTATCAACATGTTCATTAAATCTGCAAATAAAAATTAATGAACCTGCAGTAGACTCATTAATTTTGACCTACAAATTGATTGATTCTAAATGAACATACAAGATTAATAAATCTCATAGTTTTGATCAATTAACATATTAATTTGTACAAGTATAAAAATAAGTTAACTAATTAAAATAAAGTTTAACATAAAAACAAAAAGAGGACGTTTCGACATGACAAAAAGTTTGACGCAAAAAAAAAAAAGATGCATTTTTTGATTCACACATATTATAGAGTCTTAATCCATATTGCAATACGGATAAAGTTCATGGTATAACAATCCGTGGCGAAGTGCTCAATTGATAGTACAAATTGGGCCAGCACAGAGAAAAAGACTTTTTGATTCATGAAATCTCACATGGACGAGGCTTAGTCAGGACATGAAACCTCCAATTGGTCCAATTGAAGACAACAAAAATGAGCAATAATAATAATAATAATAATAATAATAATTATTATTATTATTATTATTACTTTAAAAGTACTTAATATAAAAAATTATTTAAATTAATTTATTTTTATCTATTTACAATTTTAACTTTTAATTATTTTTTAATAAATTAAATACTAAAAATATTTGAAAACATAATTTCATGTATAATCACTTACAAGATTTCTTAGTTAATAAAAAAGTAAAAATACATTTTTTTCAATTTTTATATATTTTTATTTTACTGTATATTTTTTGATTTACAGTTTTTATTGAATTTGGTGGAATTAAAATATGGATTGTATGAAATTAGTAGGTTCAATAAATTTATTTTTGTAATTATAAGTTTTATAAATTTATTATGATTTTAAAAAAGACATTATTATTTTATCATCGAAATGATGAATTTATACAAATTATTTTCACTATATAAATTGGAATATATCTTTTATTATAGTTTTTTTAATAGTTTATAACACTTAATTATTATAAAAAAAATATTAAAATACTAAACTAGCAAATATTAAAAACTTCAAATACAAAAAAAAGCCATTATCAAATTGGTTAACGGAATTAATCAAATTTTAATATTTTTTTAATTTTAAATATTAAAATAATTAAAAGTTCAATTTATTTAGTAGGTTCAGTTTTTATTTTAAAAATTTTAATCATTTAAATTTGATTTCTGATTTAATTCAATTCGATTTGTTTCTATTTTGATTTGATTCAATTAATACATTTCGGTAAAAAAAAAAAAAATTGATCGAAACAACCAAATGCACACCATAGCCCTTGGTCAAAGAAACAATCTCAACGTTCTTTTCACTTTCTCTGTGTAGTAAGTCTCTTTATTTACTGCATCTCTTGCAGGAAATGTAGTTTATAGACAATGCTTGCTATGGGTTGACACATTACATAACATGTTGTAGATTCTAGGAAAATTTCTGAAGAGAAAAACGTGTCTGTCTATGTCAATGATACATGGAGGATCACATCACATAATGAAGCAAAGGCAGAAGCCAGCACATGCATGTCATCTGGTAGTAGAGAACTAAATACTCCTACGAAGAAGTAGTGGTTGAATGAGAAGTGAGTGGGCATGTCATGAGAGTAAATGAGAAGTGAGTGGGCATGACATGAGAGTAAAATACTAAGCATACAACTAGTAGAAAACCCAAGTGTTTATTAAATAAGCAGAGCTAGTAAATTTGTTTACCTAAAATTTTACCTGTCAGTTTGATTCTAGTTCGCATCTGCTAGTTCCAAAGTTCGCATCTGTTGATAATAATAAGTCTGCAGGTGGTCCACCAATTATTCTTTAATGTTTGAGGTTGTATACATTATGTCCAAAACCTATATCAAAATATCAAACCCATAACAACAATTTAGAGCCTGGGGAGGGTCCAAATCCAGATTCTGATGTGGTTAACCTTTGATTTGCAAGTAAGCATACAACTAATAAAAAACAAGTGTTTTTAATTACTTTTTTACATGTGCTTTTTAATTTCTTGGTCTTGAAATTATAATCTAATTTTTTTGGGGGGGAGGAGGGTTCATAGATTAGTAAATGGAAGAAAGGAGTGAAGAAAGAGAAGCTCCAAGTTGCATTTAGAACCAAATACCGACAAAAACAGCCCAAACCCAAAGTGATTAATTAATTTTAAATAGTTAAATTAATATTGTATGAAATTTATATAATATATATAGTTTATTACTTAAAACCGCTCAACTGAATAATTTTAATTTCGAACTGAACCAAATTTTATGATTAATTTGATATGGTACTGAATATTTATAAAAAAAAACAGAATCTAAAATTGTATCGAACCATACCAAAGTCAAAACTAGACATAGTACCGAACATTAATTTAATAAGTAATACATAGATCTTAATAAATAATAGCAAGTATTAACTTAATTATATACTTTTAATTATATTGCCAAGTAATATATATATGTATAAAAATATATGATAAAAATTAATATGTTTTGTGATTAAAAAATAATAAATAAATTGTTAACAAATTATTATTATTATTATTATTATTATTATTATTATTATTATTATTATCATTGTTGCTGCTACTACTATGATTATTATTTTTCAATTAACAAGTAAAAATATGTAATGTCTATTACATTACAATTTGAACTTAAAATATAAAAATAAAAAAACTCACATTATATAGTTTCAAATAATTCAATTAACAAATAAGAATGTAGAATGTCCATTACTACACACTTTAAACTTAAAATATGAGAAATAAGAAAATTATTATTATCAACAACAAGTAAAATGTAGAATAATCATTATATTTCAATTTAAACTAAAAATATGCAAATAAGAAAATTAACATTGTATAATTTTTAATTAAAATATGTTATTATTATATTTGATAACTTATTAGTAATTAATTTTAGTAAGTAATCTAATCTTGTTGATGTTATTTAAAATTAATGAGCTAAATAATATTATTATATTTAATAACTTATTAATTATTATTGTTATTGAGTAATATAATCTAATTGATATTATTTAAAATTAATAAGCTAAATAATATCATTATAATTATTATTTTGCTACATGATAATATATAGACATGTATTGTAGATAATTAAAACAACGCAGTTTTTCCTAATGCTACATTGTTTTGACTAAAGTAAGTAGTGATATTATAAACGAAAATAAGAGAAGATAAGTTATTTTTATTAATTAAAATATATTGCTATCATTATATTTACTAATTAATTATTATTATTAATATTATTATTATTATTATTATTATTATTATTATTATATACATATATATATACAATAACCAAAATGACATATTTTTACCCAAAACTATGTCATTTTAATTTATAGATAATAAATATAATTTTAATTATTTGTGGATAACATTTAATTTATTTGTGGATAATAAATATAATTTAAATTAATAATATAAATTTATCTATTACATAAATTCTCGAATTCCTGTTTTGAACCATACCATACTGATCTGTTATGATAGAACCGAACCGAATCTCTGTATTGAACTGTCTTGAAAAATAAGATGGTACTAGCACAAAAATTTTTAAATTAAATACTAATACTAAACATTTTATTTTTAAAATTCCTAAAATATAAGATGGTTTCAAAAATTTTAAATCTCGGATTTTCCCGATCAATACATTGACTTAGATGATTCTCTAAGTTAGTGGTCAAGAAATAATCTTAACAATTAATTACGCTCTTCTTTGCGTAATGACCTTTTTTTTTATTCTCTGTACAGCCGTACCCAACTTCGGATAGAGCTTGAAGCACAGCTTGTAACAGAGCTTAGACTCTACATCTCCGAATTTCCATAGCGAATAAATTGTTCAGCTTTGTTGAATAGAGCTGAATAGTTTATTGGTTCTGCTCCACAGAGCTGAACATTTTATTGTTAGGGAAATTTGGGGATGCCGAGTTGTGAGCTGTGAGCTTTGATGATGCAGTGGGGCTGTAGAAGGAGCAAGAGATGCCGATGTTAGGTTTCTGCTAGTATGTCTGCTTATTTTACTATGTTGTGCTTGTTTTTTTCTTTTCGAATTTGCTTTTGTCCACATGTAGTACAAATGAACTGCTTCCTCCTGTGTTTTCGTCCAATGGATGTGTGATTTCTTTTCTTCCAGCTTGTAAAATGATAAATTCTAACTTTCAGTGTGGTAGTTCTGCTTCGGTTGCAAGAACACCCAAAATTTCAATGCTTTCGTTGTCCAATGGTTGGATGTGAATGGTGCCACTATGATGCTGAGTTTGTAGTTATTATCAGGAAAAGAGGATTTTGCAGTCATTGCTCAGCACTAGCAGGGGGTTAGTAGAGGGAACAAAGGGTCTAGACTATAATGCAGTATGGGTTATCTCTAATAGTCTCTTATATATTAAATTCTACATTTGTTTACTGATATTATCTTGCCTGCTAAGAAAATATCTCATTAAATGCTTGAGATGCTACTGGGTTTGAAACATTGTGAATGCATATACATGTTCTTGAGACTTAGAAAGGTACAATAAAAATCTGGCCTGAAGAGGGCTTAGACCTTAGATTAGTTTCTGCTGTCGATAGAGTATTGATGCTGTTTAGATGGTCCCTTAAGCCATCCAAACTCAACTTTTCCTTATTCATTGTTTAGTTATTCGTTGTATGTTTGTTAATCTGTAAGTGAAGACAGACTTTGATGTGCGAGACATACATGAGTTCAATTTCAAGGGTTACTGGGGCATGGTTAGTGAAAAAGAAGGCTTAACTTCAAAACATGTCCATTATGCCAACAAACTGTTGAGCATGCGTAAAAATTCTAGTTACCTGTCTGATTCATATAATATATGTGAAGGAGAAGGAAATGATAGAGAATCTGAAGAAACTCAAACTCTATCCGATGATGATGATTGGAAAGATAGAAAAGGAAGTAGAGGAATGCTGAAAAGGAAGAGAAATAAGGGAAACTCCCATGTGATGGAAAGAAAGGTAACATCAAAGAAGAAGAAGAAGAAGAAGAAGGTGATAACGACACAACCAATGAATTATCACAGCATGAAGTTACTAACATTATGATAAAGTATTGTATTTTGAAATTGGGCTCCATGAACTTGGATATACTTGGGCTTCATAACGAGTATGAGTGTTGAGCCTTTACACCAATTGAACTTGAACTTGAAATTTCCAATTGAGCCTTCATCATGAGCTTGCCTACCACCAAAATGGCTTTAGTCATTTGGATGGTGGCTCCCTTTCAATTATATGTCCATTATTTTCTTTCTTTCATTCTTTCCAATGTAGGATTGGTTCCACTTCATTTTCCAACACTCTCCCTCAAGCGCAATTGGGTTTTTCCTTATTTGAACTAGTTATGACTTGCCTCAATAGGGTTGATCTCAGTCTCTTAAACTTACCTCAAGCTTTCAAACTTCACTGGTTCATACCTCTATGGTATCCTCCAGTCTTCATATGGTCGATGAGCCTCTCAAATCTCCAAGTCCAACCTCTTCTTTTTGGGTTACTTGGGCTTCTAACATCAACTTGGCCTTCGACTCAGGCCTCAACATCCATATAGGGTTCCAGGATCTTTTTGGCCTATTAAAATACTCATGGGTTCTGATATCATATTGTGAAATCGGGTTCCATGAACTCGGACATGCTTGGACTTTATAACAGGCTTAAGTGTTGGGCCTTTGTACTAATTGGGTTTGAACTTGAAATCTCCAATTGGACTTCTAAAATGTTGGATTGGGCCTTCATCATGGGCTTGCCTACTATCAAAATGACCTTAGCCATTTTAATTGTGGCTCCCCCTGAATTATATGCCCATTCTTTTCTTTATTTCTTTCCAATGTAGAATTGGTTTCCACTTCATTTTCCAACATATTGCAATGAACACAGGCTTTATGAACCAGACAAAGGTTGCTTTGTATCTGTTAATGCTGAAAAAATCATACTTCTCTTCTTGAAGAGGAGTTTAGTGGAAGAATAAGCAAAGCAACCTGATACATTTGATGCTAAAGTAATTAGAAGTTTTGTGTGAACCAAATCTGATCATTATGACTATTTGCACGAAAATCCTTCTCGGCTTTTGAAAGCGACAGGTAACTCAATCACTGGTTGATTTAAATTTTGAATACTTTTAACCATCTTTCATGAAGATGATAGTGTAATTGATTAAAGTAGTTTGATAATATAAATTTGATTATGATTCTTAAGCCAGATTTTTATGTAATTTTATAAGAACCAATTGAATTTATCTACAATAGAAAAGTAAGCAAAACAATTTATGTAAAAGTAAGCTCTTAGATTTTGAAGTTTGGTCTTTATATCTTGGAGCCTCAATTTTAATTCAAAGTGATAAGCCAAATAAACTTCATGTCTATTTGATGCCCTAAAGGAAATTCTGACTGCTATAAAATCTAAAGAGCTTGGCAATGGCATAGCTGATTCATCTTCACTTGGTGAATCGCTCCATTGTTGTGTCAATGTCTTAACAATTTAAACATTCTTATGTAATCTAACAAGAAAAATATCCCAATAAAATTCTCTTTGGTATCCATCTGGCCTAAAATTTCTTTTTTTTTTTCAATTTTATTTATATCGAATAACAAACAAAAACATCACACTTGAATTGCAAGGAAAAAAGATTAAATTATCATGAGTTAACCACCCAAGGTTTCTAAGAAGCAAAATAAAACAAAACTTGCAAGGGTCAACCAGCAATATTAAAGATTAGAGCTTTCAAAGTGCTAATCAAATAAGCTAATTTTTATTCAATTAGGGTCATACACACATGTACGAAAATAAACATGCATATTGAACATGAAAAAAGAGAGAGAAACTTCAAATTGGAGATAAGAAGCTGAAGATATGCATAAAGCAACCATCATCAATACTGTTAATTGGACATACCGAAAGTCCATTCAAGAAGGTCCAGCTAAAATCCAAAGCAAAGAGACTTCCACAGGTGGCCATAGATTCTGGCAAGCTCCTACTAAAACCATTAGATGAAAAATAGAGAAGAGCCAAACACAAATGTGAAGTAATACAAATACTATGGAAAAGGCAATATTATCTTTAAAGAGCATCCAGAAATTTCCCATCAATTTGGCTTATGCATAAATGGCAATGATAACCTGACTTCTTTCTTCCCATGGTTAAGATAGTGGAAATTTTTAAGATACATGGTTGATTGCACAATCAAAGATATAAAAGAAAGAAGCGCTATGAATTAGTTGATGATTCTTTTGTTTGGAAAATTTCTTGAACAAAACAGTTAAAAATCTGAAAATGGAAAAAATGCAACAGAATTGGGACTTGACTGAACCAATGGTTAATTATCAGTTTGGTGGTTTCTGACTATAATAGATGAAGTTAGTCTAGATCCATATCTTGAAAACTTATCTTCATTAACTTTGCGGTTAGTTTGTCCTCTGAGAACCTCCTTTGCATGAAGAAGATCAAATTTACTTGCCAACCACCGTAGAACAATATGTTTACAATCGTTAACTCTAATTGAGTGCCAAGGTCAACCATGTGCACCATCTAAACTCAAAACTTCAGAAGCTTTTAGTGCAATTCTTGTTGATGCTTCTGATATAGCATTTTGACATACTTGGTGACAAGATTCTTTCACAGGATCAATCTTCTCACAGGCAGCAAGAAGCTTAGATGAATTCATAGTGCTCTCAAAGTCATTCACATCTTTAACAGGGCTAGTCCCTTTAGTGAGCTTTGACCAATATCAGCAGCACTCGGACACACAAAATTTGCTCAACATCCGAAAGGCTGTTTAAAGTAAGCACACTAATCTCTTTATTGGATTGGCCAATAAGCATTTCAAGGGTAACTTCTAACTGTGAACAACATATAACATTAGCCAACAATGGCGTGAAAAAGGCCCTGCAATTAATTGATGTATTTTCATCAAACTTTCAGCAAGCAGTGAAATTCAACGTATAAAGTCCTAAAAGAAAGAGGTTAGGACCAAGTTCACATTGTGACTGAGCATTTCAATTCAATGGCTTAAGAATCCAATAAAATCAAGGTATAAAAGAAGAACCTGATAATTTTGGTATAGAATTGTTTATGAAAGGTTGCAATCGAGAAGGTGCAAGAATAGGGAGAAATGGCTAAGGACCTGCATTTGGTGAGATCTCAGGAAGAAAATCATCCAGTCATCTGTCAATCAATTTATTAAATATTGATCTAATGGATTTGAAACTGCATTCTATTTGCTGATCAGCAAAAACAGGACAATTTTTGGCGCCAAGAGCAACGAAAACAGAACAATTCCAACGGACTACATGTCCAAGCCCTCTACTTGTTGTCGTCTTCAACTTCACAAACACCAAGCTGAGAAATTATTGGGTGAATCCAATTCGCCATATACAATTATAAATTCTTTACTATAAATTTGACATGTAACATAATTTATTAGTATTTATTATGTTTTCAACGTTAAAAGTTAAATATTTAACCATAATTACTTTTACTACATTTGTGAACCTTTTTTTTAAAGAGTTATAAATTATTTTTTAAAATGTCATATGTTGTGAACTTTTTTTATATAAAATTATGGGTTATTAACCAAAATAATAACAAGTGATTTAATTTATTAATTTTAAATTAAATTATTTATTTTGGACACATTTTGATAAATATTATTTCTAACATATTAAGTATTAAATATATCTAATTAAACTATTTTTTAGCAAATCTAATTAAACTATTTTTAGTTTTAAATTTTTTTTAATATTCAAAATGTTACTCATTTATTAAAAAATATACTAAGGAACAAAAAAAAGAGAGAAAGAGTTGTTAAAAATATTAGAATAAATGATATATTAGTTCCTTAGTATTTTTTTGGTTCCTTATCCCACTATAAATGATATTGTAGACACCCAATTTAATCGGCCCATGATAGGGGAAGAACTGTGGATGCTCGGTTTAGCCAGTAATAGAGGCTGATGACGATAAATGTAAAACTTGAATGCAAGAAAGAAACCCTAAATCTTTTCGAAAATGAGCTCGAGGGTTAGAAACCCATAAACAAGCCCAAAACCCTTTAAAGCCAGTCCAAACTGACTAGGCCTATTAGGCCTAGTGCAGGGCAGGCCAGAGAGGTGAACACCTCTGTGAAGAAGCGATCGCCTCCATGGTAGCTGTTGAAGAGGTGATCATCTCATTGTAGAGGCACTGCCTCTACAGTAGCCACTTGCTTCTGCATTAAATGCAGAGATGATCATGGTAGCCAGCTTGGTGGGCTCACCTCCTCTGTAACCTAACCTCTGGTCTGAAAAAGAAATCTTTAGGAGAAGAAAAAGGCTAGAAAATGCAATAATAAAGGATAGTAGTAGGGGTATGGGCTAGGGGTGTGAATAAAGAGGAAAAAAGAAAGAGAAAAGGGACTTTTGGCATTTTCATAAAAAAGATTTAGGAAAAAAAGAGTTGCAGAGAAAATAGAGCTCTAGGTTAAGAGGAGAAAAGCCTAAAGGGTTGATTTGCTTGAGAGAAGGGAAGAAGCTTGCATTCAAAGAGAAGGCCAACATCTCCATTCATTTCTAAGGGCCAACATTTTAAAAGCTCATTCTTCAGTAATTATCCCAATTCTTTGCAAGCTTAATTTATAGATTTGCATGTTCCTCTTACTTGATTGCACAATCTCCAGTTTATTCGTTTACTAATTCGTGTATTCACTTTCTTGTGTATTATTTGTAATGTGTCTTACTGTTACCATAATTCTTTGAGTTTTAGGTATGGTTGTGCATTTAGCTAGCTTTTAATAGTAGATCTTTATTTAAATGAAAGGTTTTTCGGTTTGAGAGTCGTCTGAGACTGAGAGGTGATCACTTCTTTACAGAGGTAATGACCACTTTGACAAAGTCTCATATGACTTTGTCTTTTTTTTTTTTTTTATGTATATTGTATTGTTCTGATGCATGGGTAAGCCTTAACCACTCGAGTCTATTTTATATGATCCCTACAACACCATTCAAATTAAAAGTTTAACAATCACCTTTTTGGTTTATTCAATAGTTTCTTAAGTTGATTTTTGTGCATTTTTATGTAAAATCTTTATGTATTTTGAGGAACTAACATTTTTCTGTTGTAGGGATTCATCAGTGATTTTCAATAATCAATTATTTATCCTATTAATTAGTTCTTGAGAGGTTTTGCTTAAATCAAGTAGTTTATTTTCTGTTAGTTATAATTTTATTTTCACACAAGTGTTATAATACTTAATCCCTTTCCCATTTAATTTGGAATGTATGGTTATAAATTATAATTTTTAGTTTTATTTGTGGTGAATGTTGGGACTAGTCACATGAATTTAATTAATGTGCAAATCCAGGCCTAATTATAAAATACAACCATTATTTAAAGGAATTTGCAATCCGTGTGATAATAAAGAAATCACTGAATAATTAAGGGTAATAAAGTACAAAATGTAAACAAAGGCCAACTACAAGGTTGGGTGGGCATTCAATCACTCGTACCCAGTTTTCAAACCCAATCTCTGATGATGGCTTATGGGAACCTCCATGGGATCTAGTTGTTGTATAGTGTGTCCCAACATTTATCCGGGTGGTGACTATATCTCCAAATAGGCTTTATAATCTATTTCCTATTTCCATATAGTGTCATAGTCACCAAACACTAGGGTGCACGCTAAACCCCACCACCTACAGTGGTGACTCCACTGGGGATAGAGAAATTGATTCCAAGTATTTTGCAATTTATCATCTTTAATTATTCTATGACTTGTTTTGCATTTTTATTGCATTCACTACACTCTTCGGACACAATAAGCACTTCAGTCCTATTATAACATGATGATAGTCAGTATTTTGCTACCTATATTTCATCTAAACTGAGTGGTGGAATATTTGATTATTATCACTCATGACACATACTATCCATGTCGCATGGACCCTTGGGTGGGGAAACGTACATGAGTGTATGTTATTGTGGGAGCTTAAACTTACTACCTAAGACTCAAGTTTGTGTAGTGGCCTAATAATTTTCATTTGGAATTTCCCAACTGTTGTGTTTTATGCCCTTTAATGGGCTTTTAAAATAAAACCCAAGCCTACTATAAATGGACCTTATCAAGATGAGCCTTTTGTGCCTATTCTCAGCCCATTTCAAAGTAAGCATTATCAAAACGGGCCTATCATACCCATATTGGCCCATTGAAATGGATCTTAACAAGGTAAAGCCTTAATGTCATTCTCGACTCATTAAAGGTGGACTTTGGATTTATTTGGAGGATCTATTACTTGTTTGCTCCATTCTGAGAGTTATCTTGCATATGTTGGTTTTATTATCCCCTATTGATAATTAAAACCTAGGCTAAAAATCCTAGGATAAGATACTTACCATTAAACATGTGTGTGGGAGAAATAAGGGCAGATGTTATTATTTTTGAAGCTTTGCATTTTTGCATTGTATATATATTAAATGTGCTTACTTGTTTTCTTTTTTTTTTCCTTGAATAATAAAATGAACATGCATACATGTTATATAGAATTCTAACATATGGTCTTGCAGCAGTATAGATTCTTCAAGCTCATCCAAGTGGGTTCGATCCATTTCTGGTCATTTAGTCAGAAGTTTAGAAACATAAATGGCAGGAGATTTTAATCTCAAGGCTTTTAAGGAATAATTGAAAGAGGAGGTGTTCACTAAAAACCCGATCTATGATGAGGGAGATGATAGGAGAGATAACTAAGTTAATTAAAAAAATTAGCCAGCACAAACAACCAATCCGATTGATCTTGATGATGAAATTCTAGTGAGAGAAAGGGAAGGAGATAATATGATAGTATTGTTGGTCCACCAAACCGAAGGAACGTGAATTTGGCTGAGGACGTGGAATAGTCTGAGTGGGCCAAGAATATAACCAAAGCTATGAGTCAAATGCAGATAATGATGAAGGAGAAGGGCATGGATGCTCCATTGGATTACACTGATTTGAATATGGATAGAGAAGATGATCCGCTGCCTCAAAAATTCAAATTCCCCAACATGAAAAAGTATTTTGGAACTTAGGACCACTATTTGCATCTGAATCAATATGTGACTTATATGAAAGCCAATGAACTGACTAAGGCTTAAATAATTAAGTAGTTCCCCATGTCATTGGTGGGCGCACCAATCTACTGGTACTATGCTTTGGAAGCCCATGTTCAGTCTAATTGGAAAGAACTATGTGATGTATTTGTAAAATAATACATCTTTAATGTTCAATTGGAGGTATCTTTGAGGGATTTGTAAAACACCAAGCAAAGGTTTAACAAGTCCTCTGTTGATTATTTAACTTGTTGGAGAGGAAAAATATCTCAAATGAGGCATAGGCCTGTCGAGTCAGACCAACTAGTGCTGGTAATAGAAAGTTGTGTTTCAACACTTTCTAAGAAGCTATGGGAATCCAAAATTATGAAGAGTTATATAGATTTGGAGTTTAGAAAGAATCAGACTTGGCCCAGGAAAAAATATTCTTTAGAGGGAGATATGGGGGCAAAGATAGAACCAATTCAAGCAGTAATGTCCAGATCAATGCCATTAGGCAACCAAACAACAGTCTGTAGATTAACGTTGTTAGACAACCTTGAAGATTCTCCAATTTGGGGTGGCCCTTATCTAAAGTCCTTGAGAAGTTGATTAAGAAAAACTTATTATGATCCTTGCCTTCATAATAACCTTTGTTAGGTGCCAATCCAAAATTTTTTTGCAAATTCCATTAAACCATTGGGTATGACACCAATAATTATGCCCATTTGAAGCATGAGATCCAAGACTTAATCGATGTGGGTAAAATCATGGACCCCGAGACAAGAAAACCAAACACCTAAAATAACCCTTTGCTAATTACTAAAACATGCCACCATCTAACCTACCTATTTTAATGATTAACAACGACTTAATAGAAGAGCGAGTCTTGACCTCTTTTATTGACACCATTCTTAATCCACCAAAGCCTGAACCCAAACCAAAAGACCTAAACTAAAATAAATAATCCATCAAGTTTTCTATGCATATATTGGATATTTGGAGCTTTGATGATGAAGATAAAGTGAAGGTTGATTTGTGGGATGATGAGCAAGGTAGATTAGGCTGATTTATGAAAAAGGTCGAGGAGAAAGGGTAAGAAGTTAAGATTGCTAAGCCTAAATCAAAAGAGATAAAAAAGACAGGAAATGGGAAAGAAGTGATAAAAGATTAGGGAACCATCACTAGTGTTTGGGAGTTACTTATGCATTCCAGGGACCACCGAGAAGCACTGGTTATGGCACTGGATCATAAAAAGATCTCCACAAGCTATACTCCTGAGTAGATGGTTAGTTCCTTGACAGTAACCCCCTAAGCCACCATAATGTTTTCTGATGATGATATACCTTTATAAGGGAGAGATCACCATAAAGCGTTATTCATCAAGGTTGAAATTAAGGGGAGGATGACTTAATATGTTATGGTAGATAATGGTTCTGCCATTAATATGTGTCCATTAAAGATTCTATCAAAACTAGGGTTGACTATGGTAGATTTAAAACCTTTTGAGTTAGTGATTAAGGCATATGATGATACGAAGAGGCCTGTCGAGGGGACATTTAGAGCATTGGTCAGGACGAGACCTTTCGAGACTTGGGTCAACTTACACGTGATTGATATTCTTGTGAGCTTTGGTATTCTATTAGGAAGATTATGGTTTCATCTCTTAGGTGGTGTGCCCTCCACTGTCCATCAGAAAATTAAGTTTCCGCATGAGGGCAAGGTTGTCACCATCGCCACTGAGACTGAAGCTATTGTGGCCGCCCTGAAGCTAGCACATCCCTATAAGCCCAAGTTTTGAGGTTTATTTAATTTACAAAGATGAAGTAGATGAGAGGGTTCTTAACATATGCGTATCATGAAATTTATGCCCGACATGGGATTAGGAAAGGACCAAAGTGGACCTTCAAGATTTATTGAGCACAAGTACCCATTCTGAAGCATGGGGTAAGGTTTGATGGGACTGATGGTTTTAAAGAATAAATTGACATTTGGAATTAGCCTGAGAAAGAAGTTAAGAGATTATGGTTAAGAGAAAGGCCTTATGGGAAACCTTTGTGAGAGAAGGCACCGGGTACTTATACAATAGGACTCCAAAACCTCTTTTGATGGTTGGGGAGGTTATTACAGGGTTTGAAATCTTTGCTAAGTTTATGAATGGAATAAAGAAAGCTGCCATTAAGGAAGTCCCTGTGGAAGAGCTAGTACTAGCCTAGGAAGAATTTGAGGAGGACACAACCACTCCAGAGATGAAGGACGCCGATGATCAGAACAAGGAGTTGGATTTCGAAGCCTATGTCCTCAACTCCACTATGGATTTCTTTTATAATGATTTTGATATTTCTCTTACTTCTTTATTTGAAACTGATGATTTTTTCTTTTCGAAAGTGAATGCAATGAAGTTTGAGTTTGCTTATTTGTGTGATATGTTTCCTAATGTTTATTCTATTTGTGATGATAATTTTATGCATATGTTTGACATTATTCCACACAAACTGAATCATTTAATTTAGGCACAAATGAAAACCCTAAAAATATATTGCTTGGTTTCGATTTAACTCATTATAAGAGAGAAAAAATGAAAGAAATATTAATAAAAAGACAAAAAGTATTTGCTTGGGGATATAATGACATGCCTAGGATCGATAGGGAAATCTCCAAATATAGAATCCCTACATATCCTCACATATCATTAATAAATCAGAAGAAGAGGAGGCTAAGGATAGAATGAGTGCTTTTAGTCAAAGAGGAGGTCAAAAAGCAGCTAAAGGAAAAGTTCCTGGATGTGGTAGAGGACACCCAATGATTGGCCAACATAGTTCCAATCCCTAAGAAGGATGGGAGGGTCAGAATGTGTGTGGACTACAGAGATCTTAACAAGGCTTGCCCAAAGGATGATTTCCCACTGTAATACATTGACACATAGGTCGATAGCACAGCTTCTAGTGCAATGTACTATTCCATGGATGAGTTCTGGGGGTATAACTAGATTATAATAGCAATAACAGAGATCTAAACAAGGCTTGCCCAAAGGATGATTTCCCACTGTAATACATTGACACATAGGTTGATAGCACAACTTCTAGTGCAATGTACTATTCCATGGATGAGTTCTGGGGGTATAACCAAATTATAATAGTAGTAACAGATAAGCTGAAGACATCATTCATCACTAAGCAGGGTATTTACCGTTATCTGGTAATGCCATTTGGAAAAAAAATGCAGGAGCTACTTATTAGATAATGATGATTGCTTTATTGCATGATATGATCCATAAAGAGATAGAAATGTACATAGACAATATAATGGTGAAGTCTGCAACTAAAGAGGGGCACTTTGAGGCTTTAAATAAGTTCCTGGCAAGGGTAGAAAAGTACAATCTTAGACTAAATTCAAAGAAGTGCATTTTTAGGGTAATGTCTGATAAGCTGCTAGGACACATTGTTAGTTAAAAGGGAATAAAAGTAGACCCAGATAAGGTTAAGGCAATTAGGGAAATGCTCACTCCAAAGTTAAAGGGTTCATGGAACAATTGCAGTAAATTAACAGGTTTATAGCTAAGTTGACTACTGTTTGTAAACCGATCTTCAAACATTTAAAGAAAATTAGCCTATGATATTGGATAATGAATGTCAATAAGCTTTTAAAGCCATTAAGACTTATCTAATGAATCCTCTAGTTCTAAAATAGTTGAAGCTAGGTAAGCCCTTAATCCTATATTTAGTAATTGAAAAAGATGTAATAGGGGCAATGCTACTTAAGAAAATGAAAAGAGGATTGAACATGTGGTGCATTACTTGAGTAAGAAGCTCCTTCTATATAAAGCCAACTACAGCCTGGTAGAGAAAATGTGTTTGGCTATAATTTGGGCCATGAAAAAGCTTCAACATTACTTTCAATCCTATAGAGTACAGGCAATTTCTAGATATGATCCCCTCAGGTACCTTCAAAAAACTCCCTTGTTCATAGGAAAGCTAGCCATATGGTTAGTGCTACTGAATTTGAAATTGATTATGTGGCAAAGAAAATAGTAAAGGGAACGACGGTAGCAGACTTTTTAGCTCAAAATCCAGTAATCAATGAGCAAGAATGGGAATTAGAATTTCCTGATGAACACTTAGGGACCATAGAGGTACAAGGATGGAAAATGTACTTTGATGAGGGCATCAACAACAGAGGGGCAATTAGTGGTATAATCCTAATCATGCCAGAAGGGGAAATGATCTCGATGGCCAAACGGCTTGAATTCAAAGTAATAAACAATTAAACAGAGTGTGAGGCTTACATCTTTGGTTTATAAGCATTGTGTAGTGTAAGCGCAGAGGATGTTACCATGTATGAAGATTCAATATTGGTAGTAAAGTAGGCTTCTAATAAGTGGGAAGTAAAAGAAGATAGATTGCATCCATATAGGGATTATTTGGCTGCTATTTCACTATCTTTTACTTAGTGCCAAGTTATTCATCTACCAAGAGAAGAAAACCAAATAGATGATGCTTTAGCTACTTTGGCTTCTATGTGGGAAAGTGGAAAACAAACAGAGGTTAGGCCCTTAATATTAACAAAGTCTTGAACCCCTTGTTATGAATAAATAAGGGTGATGATAGTGGATATCGTTGAGAAGCCTTGGTTTTATGATTTGCAGTGATACTTAGAGACAGGACAGTTCCCTGAAGATGTCGACAAGAAAGAAAGGATGTCTCTGTGAATTTTATCCCAATAGTTTATTAGCCACAATGGAATGCTATATAAAAGAATGCCTACAGGTGTCCACTTGAGATGTGTTGATGAAGAGAAAGCCTATAAACTTATGGAAGCAATTCATGAAGGGATATATAGGCCACATATGAATGGTACCATCCTCACGAAGAAGATAACTCGCTAAGGTTACTATGGAAATAGATTGTGTCAAGTTTGTAAAGATATGCCATAACTATCAAGATTATGGGGATGTGAGCCATTTGTCATCCATAGAGCGTCAAGGCATGACTTCTCCTTGGCCATTTACAATATGGGGGATTGAAATCATAGGTGAGATAAGGCTGAGGGCATCAAACATTCATTGATACATTATCATGGCAATTGACTATTTCTCCAAATGGCTCGAGGCTAAGTCCCATACTACGATTAGCTAGAACCAAATAGCAAAGTTTATTGAGAAGAATATAATCTACAGATATAGGCTACCATATCACCTTATTACTAGTAATGGTGTCTAATTTTGGGCAGAGATGGCTACACTATTAAAAGATTACAAGATTGAACACCACATGTCATCTCCATGTAGGTCGCAGGCAAATGGGGCTATGGAAGCTACAGATAAGAATATAAAGAGGATCCTGGCTAAGAAAATAGAGAATTATTGGGATTAGGTGGATTACTTACTGTTTGCATTATAGGGGTACTGAACTACTGTTAGAACTTTAACAGGGGCCACTCTATATTCCTTGGTGTATGGATGTGAAACTGTGTTGCCAATAGAGGTCGAGGTTCGATCACTAAAGTTTCTCTTAGAATCCAAGATCCCTAAATACTAATGGGTAGAAAGTCGATTGGAATAACTGACATTGTTGGATGAAAAGAGGATGAAGGCTGTCTATCATTCTCAACTATATTAAAAGAGGATAGCCTAGGCTTAAAATAAAAAGATCAAGCCAGGAAAGATCAAAGAATGAGACTTAGTGATGAAGCTTACAAAGCCAATTATGACTGATCCACAAGGGAAATTCAAGCTGAATTGGGAAGGACTGTATGTAATGAAAAAGTTGTTCTTTAAAGGTGCAACTATCCTATCTGACATTAAAAGGAATGAATTTCGGGAGCCCATTAACCTGGACAAGCTCAAGAAGTATTTTTTATAAAAGTCTCGCTAGGGAGAAAACCTCAAAAAGAGGCTGTCTAGGCAAAAGTTAGGGACAAAAATGAAAAAAATAAAAAGAGTCCTATTGGATTGAAAACTTTGAAAGAGGCGGTCCAGACAAAAGTTAAGGACATGCAAAAGGAGAGAGAGAGAGAGAAGAAAATGGTTAGTTGGAAAACTTGCAAGGGCAAGCCAACTAACGATATGAGTTATGTTAAAAGCAAAATGTATATTCATATTATGCTTAAGTTAAATGAAATAGATTGTTTTTATAATGACTCAATATTTTAAATAATATAAAATTATTTTAGGATATGCAATGTAAATAAAATTTTATTTACATATTATCATTATTTGTGTATATTATTCATTTATTTTATTCTAAATATTTTATTTACGTAAAATAATTAACATGTGAGTTTTATTATTTAAAGTATTTAAAATCATTTTCATTGCAAATATTTTTAATAGTATTATTATTAATATTTTTATTATTATTATTATTGCATGCATGTGTTTATGTGTAGTATATATATGTATATATATGTGTGTGTGTGACAAGTGTAAAGTTAAGTATATATATATATATATAATGGTCAAAAAGCAAAAACGTGGTCATAGTTCTTCCTCCTATTTCTTTTCCTCCTTCCCATTTCTTTCTTCTCTTCATTGTGCAGCACCCTCACCACGTCGCCGGACCGCTATAGCCACCACCAGCACCCACCATCACCTTCCCTCTTCCTCCCCTTCCTCTCTGCCACCTTCAGCTCACCGGGAAGCCACCAGAACGGGGAGAAACTAAGACATACCGAGAGTGGACTCCATTTTTTTCAATGAAGATTTCGATCACCATAGCTCTTGACTCTAGTCTCTTTTGGAAGCTCTTGGACTGGTGAAGCTTATTCTAAGCTTGGTTTGAGCTTGAATTCCCTCTATTGTGAGTTTTATTCAATTTTAGTTTATGTTTTATTAGGGTTTTGAATTTTTTTTAGATTTTTGGGTTTGATCCATGGTTTTTCTCTTTGATAATGTGATGATGGGTAGCTCAATCTACATAAATATATTTTTTGTATATTTTTTTATTTAATATGAATAATGGGTATTTTTGAATATTTTAATAATTTAAATTGAATTTTTTATAATTATGTTAATTATTTATTTTGGATGGAAATTTGATTAAGTTAGTGTTATTAATTTAAGTTAGTAATTTTAGTATTGATAAAATAATTTTTAGTGATTTTATATAATTTTTTGGAATACTTTTAGTATTATGTGATTTTTGGATATATAAGTTAATTGTGTGTTTTTATTGAAATTATAGTTAAATAATATGTTTTAAATAATTTTGGAATAATAATTGGTATTAAAATAATTTTTAAAAATTATTTACTATTTTTAACTAATTAATACTCATTTTCAAAAATTATATTCAAATAATAAATTATTTACTATTTTTGTGATTAAATGGGTTTTTAACTATTGTTATTATATATTTAAACTATTTGAGTAATTAAATGTGAATTTGAATATTTTATATTGAATATTTGTAAAATTGAATTTTTTATTAATATTATATAATTATTGGAGATTTTTATTTTATTAAAGTGAAAATAAGTATATTTAGTGTTTTGATTATTAAATAAATTATATTGTGATTTATTATTGATTTTATGATTTTTAATGATTTTAATATATTATTATTTAATATTTATTCTATTGCAAATTGTGAACCTCGGTTGGGAATTGTGTATTTTGGGATCCCAACCCGAGATGTTGTGCAATCTGTGGTATAGACGTGTGTTTTCCTTGCAAGATCGTTCTACTGTCAGTAGAGATACGCCCATTTTATAGAGGAGGTTCTACCAATTTTTCGGTAGAATTCTCGTAAAACATGACGTCAGGTCGATCCTGAGTTCTTGTGTTTTGACTGAGTTTTGATCCTTAGATCAAGACTTTCTTTAGAATTCTTAGAAGTATAAGTTAGAAATTTATTCTCATAATATTATATTTATTTTTTAGTTGAGCCGAGAACGAGGCCTATCGGACCAGGCGCATTGAGTTTGTCTCGAGGAGTGCAAACCAGTTAGTTATTATTTTATATATACATTGCATGTAAATGCATGATTATGAGTTTTCATGTTTTAATAAGAGTTTAAGCATGAATGATTTCATTAAATGAATAAGTATATTTTTGGTATATTTGATATATATATGACATTTTACTTAGTTTGTTTTAGTCTATAATTTGTATATATGTGACATATCAATATTAGCATGTTTTAGTATATATATTCAATATATTTGACATATATTCAACATATGCATTTAGTATGTTTTTGGTATATTTACGGTATATGTTTAGTATGTAAATGTTATATCCTTTTTAAATGATTGCCATTATATTTAAATTGTGTAATTTATTATTTTCCATTAAATATGATTTATTGAGGGATATTAATAGAACGTGCTACCTAGTGGGCTGCACTAGGACTGTTGCGCAACTGTTCAGTAGAATTGGTTGAAATTTCGATGTCTGATTATGAATGAGAATATGGAGATTATTGGTTATTGGAAAAGGATGACTGTGGATCCTCGGTTGACCTAGTGTACTCAGGGCCAGTCATGCAGGTAGTGAGATTACAAATCCTTGATGGACTAAGTGTACTCGGAGCCAGTCTACTACCTTGAGTTGGACAAATGAATATTTGGAGTATTGATTAAGCCTGTTGGCTATTGATTTTTATTATTAAGGTTGCGATTATATTAGGGTTCTATTTGATCCTTCACCTAAATAAATGGTTTCTGCATTTTATTATATATAAAAGCAGATTTTTACATCTGTGTGAAATGCCTGTATATATTTATATATATATTGATGCTTGATTGCATATGACATTAGGAGGTGTGTGTATATATATTATAATAATTCACTCAGTGAGGTTGACCTCCTTTTAACCATTTTTTTAGGAGAGTCGTCTTTGTCAGACCGTACTAGTAGTGCGTTACGCTAGTCTTCTTTTGCCCCGACTAGTTTATGTAAATTACATCTTTGAACTTTTATTGTTTTTTAGAAAACTGCAATAGTAGTGTTATTGTATCAGTAGTGTGTTATTTTATTTTGGGATTTGTATCAGAATTTTGTATGAATATTTTTATTTATCAAATGACATTTAAGTATTTATTTTTTTTTTCAATTTAATTTTTAAATTATGTCATATTTTTTATATTATTAATGCATGTTTTTTATCTTTAAGGCTTGCTACGGGTTCTAAATTTGAAAGAATTCCTGTTCCCTAGCGTCGATCACGACTCCCCAGTTTGGGTCATGAGAAAGTTGATATCAGAGCTTAGGTTTAGTGTTGCAGACCTAGGTTTTCAGAGTCTTGTTTTCTTTGAAACTACTATAGTAAATTAGGTTCAATCATGTCTTTGCAAAATCTTTGTTGCTTTTGGAAATTCCATGTAACCATTAGGGTGTTTGTTTATTGTCCGTTTACTGTCTGTGATTGTCTAAATTATTCATTTTGATTTTGTTCTTTTCTATTTGTGGCAAGCGTGAGTCACTCCATCGATTGATGATGGAGAGTCTTTTAAGGATGAGGTTCTACCCCATGTGCACTCAGTTTGGCATAGGGGTAGAGGTGAATCTAAAGATTTAGATGATCGCTATAGACAGCGGGAATAATAGAATGAGGAGCTTGTGGCTCAGGATTTTGATGATGCTACCCATGCACTAGAACATTTTGCAGGGTGCAATGCCGATACCTTTGGTTGTACAATAGATGTAACCTCTATTTCAGTAGAGAACTCAGGATATGTCAATTCTTTGTATATTCCATGTTTTGAATCTTATTGATTTCTAAGTCTTTTCAAGTGAGGTGAACACGAACTACTTCTACTACAGAGACAATATATATTACTAAGCAATCTTTTCAAGTTGAAGTTATTATTCCAGTCTTAGCCCCTACTACACTTATTTAGTATAGGGGTAGGTCGGAGGCAGCCCTAACTCAAAGACCAAGCAGTTATTGTAAGAGGTATAGGTAGCCTTTGAACTCGAACTTGGAGTAATTGTGGCTGGTTTAGCCAAGGTTAATGAGGGTTTTATAGCACTTAATCAAGCATGACAATTGTTTTGAGTTTGCTTTGATGAAGGAATCAGAAGGTGTTCAATGCGAACATAACATTTTTGGTACTCCTTGATGGTGAAGTTATTAGTTTTGACTACAGTGTAAGATTGGTGCATGCAGTCAAATTAGTTTTATGTGACTACTGTGACATGATTGGAGTTTAAAAAGTGACTTCTAAGATTCTTCCATTCACCTTCAAGGAGGTATAGTTACACATGGCAGTATTGCATAGAGTAAGAGAAGAGCAGTTAGTTGAGAAGAACACCTTTGAACTCTTCAATCTGTCACATCATACTGTATATGTGATACTGTATAAGAGGAGACTGGTAGAACTATATGTTGTAGGATTAAGTTTAGTATATTAGCATCCGAGCTGAGAACTAAAATTTAGAGAGTTATTTGTGGATTCATTCCTTCTGGGTGTAATTGACTTGATGTGATTTTGAGGATGGATTTTGTTATGATCCTTGGTATGGATTGGTTATCTCAGCATTATGCTGTTATGGATTATCGGAGTAAAGAGGTGATTTTTAGAATTCCATATGAAGAAGAGTTTAAGTTTGTTGGTGATAAGAGTTGTGCACCTCAAAATCTCATCTCCGTTATTACAGCTAAGAAAATGCTAAGGAAGGGTTGTCAGAGATATTTAACAGTAGTCAGAGACACTACAGTGGAGAAGACTTCTATTTTAGATGTCCCTATAGCTTGTGAGTTGCTAGGTTTACCACCTCATAGAGAGATTGAATTATGTATAGATGTGGTTCCATGTACAACTCTTATTTTTATGCCACCCTACAAAATAGCTCCTATAGAGTTGAAGGAATTAAAGGAGTAGTTGCAAGATTTGTTAGACAAGGGTTTTGTCAGACCCATTGTTTCTCCTTGGGGTGCACCAGTCCTATTTGTGAAGAAGAAAAATAGTACATTGAGACTGTGCATTGATTATAGAGAGCTGAATAAGGTGATAGTGAAGAACAAGTATCCTCTCCTGAGGATAGATTATATGTTTGATCAACTTCAGGGTGAACAGTTCTTTTCCAAGATTGACTGAAGGTCAGGCTATCATTAGTTGTGGATCGATGAAGCTAATGTTACTAAAATGACATTTCACACTCGATATGGACATTATGAGTTCTTGGTGATGTCATTCGGGTTAACTAATGCACCAGCTGCTTTTATGGATCAGATGAACAGGGTATTCAGACCATATATGTATCAGTTTATGGTAGGCTTCATATATGAAATACTAGTGTATGTGAAGAGTATGGAAGAGCACATATATCACTTGAGGATAGTACTATATACACTGAGAGAACATTAGCTTTATGCTAAATTCTTGAAGTGTGATTTTAGGTTGGAGAGTGTTGCATTCTTTGGACACATGGTGTCTAAAGATGGTATCCAGGTTGATCCATAAAACCTTAAAGTAGTGTTTGAGTGGCCCAGACCGACGACAGTCATAGAAATTCAGAGTTTTCTATGTTTAGTTGGGTATTATAAGAGATTGGTGCAGGATTTCTCAAGAATTGCAGCTCCTATAACTCACCTAACTTAGAAGAATGTGAAGTTTGTGTGGTCAAATGCTTGTGAGAACAGTTTTCAATTGTTGAAGGAGAAGTTGACCATAGCTCTAATTTTAACCTTGCCGAATGGAGTTGATAAATTCATTATGTATTATGATGCCTCCAAAGTTGGCCTAGGTTATATGTTGATGCAGAATGGTAGGGTAGTAGCTTATGCTTCAAGGTAGTTGAAGAAGCATGAACATAATTATCCTACCCACGACTTAGAGATGGTTGCAGTGATCTTTGCTCCCAAGATTTGGAGACATTATTTGTATGGAGTGACTTATGAGATCTTTATAGATCACAAGAGCTTGAAGTACATTTTCCAGCTAAGAGATCTGAACTTGAGGCAGAGGAGATGGTTAGAACTTTTGAAGGAGTATGACTATGATATTCTTTATCATCCAGGCAAAGCTAATGTGGTAGCAGATGCTTTGAGTAGGAAGTTCTTAGGTAGTCTTGCTCACATTAGTGTGGAGAAGAGACCTTTGATCCAAGAGTTGCATGAGTTAGTAGATCAAGGTCTAATGATGAAGATTAGCAGATCAGGTGGATTGCTAGCTCAATTTAAAGTTTGATCGGTATTAAGAGATAGGATTAAGGTAGTTTAAGGCCGAGATCCTATTCTTGCAGAGCTTAAGGAGAATGTTCATGTAGGGAAGTTCACTGATTTCACACTCGATGATGAAGGTGTTTTGTGGATTAGTGGTAGATTGTGTGTTCCTGATGTGGATAATTTGAGAGAAGAGATCCTTGAGGAAGCATATTCTATAGCCTACAACATACATCCAGGTGTCTTTAAGATGTACCACAGTATTAGAGACTTGTATTGGTGGGATGGACTGAAGAAGGATGTAGATGATTATGTTTCTAGGTGTTTGACATGTTAACAAGTGAAAGCTGAACATCAAAAGCCTTCTAGGAAGCTTCAACCTCTTCTTATTCCTGAGTGGAAGTGGGAGAGAATCGCTATGGATTTTATGGTTAGTTTACCTCATTCTAAGGATGGATACGATTCCATCTGGGTGATTATGGATAGGTTAACCAAGTCTGCTCATTTCCTACTTATGAAAGCTGCTTATTCTATAGCTAAGTTGGCAAAGCTATATGTTAAGTATATTGTGTGCCTTTATGGAGTATCTATGTCCATTGTGTTTAATAGGGGTTCAGTGTTTGCCTCTCAATTTTGGCAGAAGTTGCAAGAAGCGATGGGCACTAGGCTTGATTTTAGTACTGCTTTTCACCCTTAGACAGATGGTTAGTCTGAGAGGACAATCTAGACACTTGAGAATATGTTGAGGATGTGTGTATTGGATCTTGGCGGTAGTTGGGATGATCATTTGCCGCTTGTGGAGTTTGCATATAATAATAGCTACTATAGCAGTATTGAGATGGCACCGTATGAAGCCTTGTATGGAAGGAAGTGTAGATCCCTTATGTGTTGGGATGAGATTGGAGAGAGAACTTTGACTGGACTTGAGATTGTCTAGGATGCAATGGAGAAAGTTGCTATGATCATAAGGAGATTAGAGACCCTAGCTAGCAGACAAAAAAGCTATGTAGATCCAAAATGTAAGGATGTGGAGTTTGAAGTTGGAGACTATGTGTTTTTAAAGGTGTCTCTAATAAAGGGTGTGATGAGATTTGGCAAGAAAGGGAAACTAGCACCGAGATATATTGGACAGTTTGAGATTTTAGAAAGAGTGGGCATGGTTGCATATCAGTTAGCTTTGCCTCTGAATTTGTCTCAAGTCCATCCAGTGTTCCATATCCTGATGCTGAGGAAGTATATTTCGGACCCTTCATACGTGTTGCAGCTTGATAGTGTGGAAGTGAACGAAGACCTGACATTCAAGGAGGAACCAATTGCGATAGTGGACTATCAAGTTCGCTAATTGCATTCGAAATAGATTTCGATGTTTAAGGTATTATAGCGAAGCAACAACGTGGAGGAGCATACTTGGGAGATAGAAGCTGAGAGGTGGGTTGCTTATCCTTATCACTTTCCTCGATAAATTCTTGTTTATATTCTTTTCTTTGAATTCGATGACTAATTCTTATAAAAAGGGAAAATTGTAATGACTTGATATTTTAAATATATAAAATTATTTTGGAATATGCAGTGTTAATAAAATTTTAAATTTTATTTATATATTATCATTATTTGTGTATATTATTAATTTATTTTATTCTAAATATTTTATTTACGTAAAATAATTAATTTGTGAGTTTTATTATTTAAAGTATATAAAATCATTTTCATTGAAAATATTTTTAATAATAATAATAATAATAATAATAATAATAATAATAATAATAATAATATTATTATTATTATTATTATTATTATTATTATTATTATTATTATTATTATTATTGTTATAATTATTAATAGTATTATTGCATTCAAGTGTTATTAGTAGTTTATTACTATTATGCATGTGATAGTATTATTATGATTATATTGTTGTTAATATATGTGCATGTCTTTATGTGTAGTATATATATGTATATATATATATGTGTGTGTGTGTGTGTGTGTGACAAGTGTAAAGTTAAGTATACATATATATATATATATATATATATATAATGGTCAAAAAGCAAAAACATGGTCATAGTTCTTCCTCATATTTCTTTTCCTCCTTCCTATTTCTTTCTTCTTTTCACTATGCAGCACCCTCACCACATCGCCGGACTGCTATAGCCACCACGAGCACCCACCATCACCTTCCCTCTTCCCGCCCTTTCTCTCCACCACCAGAACGAGGAGAAACCGAGACATGCCGAGAGTGGACTCCATTTTTCCTATGAAGATTTTGGTCACTATAGCTCTTGACTCCGGTCTCTTTTAGAAGCTCTTGGACTGGTGAAACTTGTTCTAAGCTTGGTTTGAGCTTGAATTCCCTCTATTGTGAGTTTTATTCAATTTTAGTTTATATGCTATTAGGGTTTTGAATTTTTTTTAGATGTTTAGGTTTGATCCATGGTTTTGCTCTTTGATAATGTGATTATGGGTAGCTCAATCTACTTAAATATATTTTTTGTATATTTTTTGAATTAATTTGAATAATGGGTATTTTTGAATATTTTAATAATTTAAATTGAATTTTTGATAATTATGATAATTATTTATTTTGGATGGAAATTTGATTAATTTAGTGTTATTAATTTAAGTTAGTAATTTTATTATTGATAAAATAATTTTTAGTGATTTTATATAATTTTTTTTAGAATATTTTAGTATTATGTGAGTTTTGGATATATAGGTTAATTGTGTGTTTTTATTGAAATTATAGTTAAATAATATGTTTTAAATAATTTTGGAATAATAATTGGTATTAAAATAATTTTTAAAAATTATTTACTATTTTTAACTAATTAATACTCATTTTTGAAAATTATATTCAAATAATAAATTATTTACTATTTTTGTGATTAAATGGGTTTTTAACTATTGCTATTATATATTTAAACTATTTGAGTAATTAAATGTGAATTTGACTATTTTATATTGAATATTTGTAAAATTGGATTTTTTTATTAATATTATATAATTATTTGACATTTTTATTTTATTAATGTGAAAATAAGTATATTTAGTGTTTTGATGTTTAAATAAATTATATTGTGATCTATTATTGATTTTAAGGAATTTTAGTGATTTTAATATATTATTATTTAATATTTATTTTATTGCAAATTATGGACCTCGATTGGGAATTGTGTAGTTCGGAGTCTCAACCCAAGGTGTTGTGCAATCTGTGTTATAGAAATGTGTTCCCCTTACAGGATTGACTCTACTGTCAGTAGAGAGATGTCCATTTTACAGAGGAGGTTTTGCTAATTTTTTGGTAGAATTCTCGCAACACGTGATGTCAGGTCGATCATGAGTTCTTGTGTTTTGACTGAGTTTTGATCCTTAGATCAAGTCTTTTTTAGAAATCTTAGAAGTATAAGTTAGAAATTTATTCTGATAATATTATATTATTTTCTAGTTGCGCTGAAACTGAGGCCTATCGGATTAGGCCTGTCGATTTTATCTCGAGGAGCGCAAACCTATGAGTTATTATTTTATATATACATTGCATGTAGATGCATGATTATGATTTTTCATGTTTTAATAAGTGTTTAAGCATGAATTATTTCATTAAATGAATAAGTATATTTTTGGTATACTTTTAGTATATTTTTAGTATATTTGATATATATGTGACATTTTACTTAGTTTGTTTTAGTATATAATTTGTATATATGTGACATATCAATATTAGCATGTTTTAGTATATATATTCAGTATAGTTGACATATATTCAACATATGCATTTAGTATATTTTTAGTATATTTACAGTATATGTTTGGTATATAAATGTTATATCCTTTTAAATGATTGTCAATAGATTTAAATTGTGCAATTTATTATTTTCCATTAAATATGATTTATTGAGGGATATTAATAGAATGTGCTACCTAGTGGGCTATAATAGGACTGTTACTCAATGATTCGATAAAATTAGGTTGAAATTCTGATGTCTAATTATGAATAAGAATGTGGAGATTACTGGTTATTGGAAAAGGATGATTGTGGATCCTCTGTTGACCTAGTGTATTGGGGGCCAGTCATGCTTGTAGTGGGATTATGAACCTTTGGTTGACATATGTACTCAAGGCCAGTCTACTACCTTGAGTTGGACAAATGAATATTTGGATTATTGATAAAGCCTATTGGTTATTGATTTTTATTATTGAGGTTGCAATTATATTAGGGTTCTATTTGATCCTTCACCTAAATAAATGGTTTCTGCATTTTATTATATATAAAAGCGGATTTTTACATCTGTGTGAAATGCCTGTATATATATATATACATACTGATGCTTGATTGCATATGACATTAGGAAGTGTGTGTATATATATTATAATAATTCACTCAGTGAGGTCTGACCCCCTCTTAACCATTTTTTTAGGAGAGTCATCTTCGTCAGACCGTACTAGTAGTGCATTACGCCAGTCTTCTTTCGCCCTGGTTAGTTTATGTAAATTACATCTTTGAAATTTTATTGTATTCTAGAAAACTGTAGTAGTTGTGTTATTGTATCAATAGTGTGTTATTTTATTTTGGGAATTGTAACAGAATTTTGTATGAATATTTTTATTTATGAAATGATATTTGAGTATTTATTTTTTTTATTGATTTAAGTTTTAAATTTTGTTGTATTTTTATATTATTAATGAATGCTTTTTATTTTTAAGGCTTGTTATGGGTTCTGGATTCAAAAGAATTCCCATTCCCTAACACCGGTCATGATTCCCCGATTTGGGTCATGACAGCTTCAATTACTATTAAACTTTACGTTAAGTGTCTATTACACACTGTTTAACTAAAAAAGGAAACTCTATCTAATAAAAGAGAAATGACGACTCAATTCATGAATTAATTTTTTTTCTCTTCTTTTGTTGGGTATCCCGAGCACTCGATGCTTGTAATTCTCTTATTCTTTTACTGCTAATAAACTCATCTTTTTCTGCTTGTTGGAATTAAATCCATGCTTTGTAATGATCATCGGTGGTTAGATCTCTGTTGGAGTCTATGTCCTCTAAATGATCTTGTGAGGCTAGCTAGCCACTAAGTTATCTATGAAGTTTTAAAAGAGGGGTCCTGGCTCGAACTCATGTAATAACTCTACTATTAGTTGCTTTTGTCCATATTGGTAGCAGAGATAGGCAGGGTTATAAAAGGTAGGAAAATGAAGGCTAGCAATCAGAATACAGTAAGTGTAAGATTGAATGGTCACATATTGCAACCTCCACCATGGGCACATCCACTGGATTAGAGTATCAAGGAATATTGATAGCCAGCTATGAATATTCTCTGGCATTGGGTGCAACTTTTTGGTTCAATTTTGCTTGGCTCTATAATGTGCTATGTCTCGAGGAGGTTCAATTAGTCTCAACTTTTTATGAAACCATATTTGTAGGAGTGATGGGTAAGTAAAATGCTAGCAAATTAGAAAATAGAAGTCAAAAAATAAAAAACTTGGCTCCAATAAGAATGGACTTCTAGAAAATTGCTTGGTCTCCACGAAATTATCCAGTCCAACTATGGTTTCCAATAGAATGAAGGGGAACATATTAAGTCCTGCTTCCACCTATTCAAGAATATATAGGAGTTTTGAATTACAAGTTCCAGATGGCGAGATAAGCAAGAATTAGGCATTTAAGCAAAGGGTTATCATTCGGGGCTAATAGGATTCTCCCCTATCTACATCTGACATAACTTTAACGAAGGGTTCTAATGAAACCTTTGATCCAAGAAGGTAGTGAGATGAAGACTAGGTAGGAAGATTGAACAACTGAGCCATCTGATATTGAATAAAATATGAGTCTAGGATTCCAAGTATAGGGATTGTGAGTTGGCACGAAGAATCCATTGATAACCTAAGAGGGCTTCAAAATCCTATTGTAAGGGACATAACTCAACTGTATTGAATAAGAAAATGTGTTTTCGAGGATCCCAGAACTGAGCTACTGCATGAAGAAATGGCAAGTTAATTCTTTTAGCATTAAGTGATTTGAAGATGGACAAGTGAAATGACTCTAATTGGGCCCATGATGTGTTGTCTAAGCTCTTTAGTATTGGTTATAGCAGTTTGAGGCTTCTTTATATTATAATTCAAGTTGTTAGGGGTATTTAGTGAGAGAAAATAAAGGTTTGGGATGAAGATGTATGAAATTGAGGTTGAAGGTGAAGGATTGGGAGCTAAAAAAAGGGAAACTGACCTGATGATGAAATGATCACCTCATCAAAGAGGCACCGTCTTAATACTAAGAAGTGATTGCCCTTTCAGTAGTAGGCCATGAGGTGATTGCCTCTTTAGTAAAAATTCATTGCCTCTTTGATGACAATCAATAAGCTTCTATCAAATCATAATCATTTCAGTCTTGCAAATCAAAGTACTGCAATAAAAGAAAAAGGAAACATCTGTGCAATTATTGATGCTAAAATTGTATGCAAAAATAAAAATTCATTGAAGTAAAAAATTAAATTTTGCAAGAATTTGATTAACAAAGATAAAATGTGCAAATGTTAAAAGTAAATAGATGAGCAATAACAATAGTAAAAAAGGGGCATAATTTATAGATCCTAGTCTATCAAGAATCTGACTCAATGCCCTCAGGGTCATCCCCTCCTCCGGTGCCACCACTGCCATCATCCTCATTATTGTTGTCATCCTCATTGATCTAGAGGACTTTAATCTATTTCTTGAGGGTGGCAATCCTTACTTGAATGGCCTTATCATGATCCTGTTCAAACAGATTATAAGTTAGTAGATCATATAAGCATGCATACATATAGGTGTAGGAAAGATTATTACCCTCCACTACTGGGTGATGTCTAGCATATAATCCCTCTGAGCCTCGATCATTTGATACATGTATAGGCCTTATTCTAGAGAAATCTGTGTTATTAAAAGAATGTTAGAACTGATAAATGTGTTAAGAATAATTCAGGAGATAGGTCAAGAACAAACTTACATGAGTGGCATCCCTAGGAGTACATGCAAGTGTGAGCTCCTCGTCTAAGGTCAGGAACTGATAAGATAACTCCCTAGGAGGAACCCAACAATGAGCTAAAGAATCAGGGGTGTGAATGAAACTACCAGCAACAAACTGGGAGTCAGAGGTAGTGGGGGGTCTCATCTCCTCTATCCTAGTCAAAGTCCCCTCTCTGCTCGAATCTAGACGGCATCTTAGAGGCTCTCTCTCTTACACTTGAGGTTTGCCCTAGGGTGCAGGTTTGGTCACTACGACCTGAAAATAAGAGAAAATTATCTCAGGACATGATAATTTTGGATAACAAGGGAGTGTTAAATAATTACCTGAAAGGTGGAGGCAACAACTAAGGGAATCGTCTGTAAGAGGTGGGTTTAGACAAACTCCATATACTAACTCTTAATCCATATAGTATAGTCCATGGCTGGCTCTTCAACTATAGCCTAATCCAACTCAGCCCCCTCCAGCTTGTAAGTCCACAACATACTCCTTGAAGGGGATTTAGGAACACGCCTCACACCAGCTCCATGATTGCAGTTTAGGATCCACTCACTTAGGTACCAGACTTGTTAGCCTGGCCCACAAAAGAAGGACCCTCCTCTAGGCTAACGGTATGGAATGAGTCATCTCCACATTTTATCCACCCTCAGAAACCCATAAATCATTCCAAATCTATAATGGAAGTATCAATAGGTAAGCATGTAAAATTTTTAAAATTACTAACATACAATGTGAGCATTGTAGGCACCATATCCTATATCAGAGAGTTTAGATGCTACCGGTGAATGTGTACTTTGGCTATATGTCTCTTCAGGACATGGTTACTGCCCCACCTGTTGATGATAGGGAAATCATCCCCTACTCGTAGTACACTGATGAGCAGCTCCATCTCCAAGGCCTAAATTTATAAAAGAAAGGGGGATAACAGATGTCAGTGAGTAGATATTGAAATGGCTCTAGAAGAGAGGGAGGTGGAACTTACCAAAACAACATGCTAGAAGCTGCAAAATCTCTTAGCCCCATGGACCACCTTATCTATGCTCTGATGCAAGTAGGCCAAGGCACAACTGCCCTAATCAAATGAAGACACCTGATCTAAGTCCCAAAGAGGCAGCAAAAATATCAGATCTATCGAGCTGGTAGTGTTAGCAAAGAAGGTGGTGCCAAGAAGGTAAATCAAAAAAACTCATACCACCTGGTCTATCTCATGGGGAGTGATTATTATTGCAGCTTTATCCCGGGTATAAAATCTTTGGATCGAGTCAAGCTTAAAGGTATGGGTCCCTTTTATGTTTAGGACCAAACCTAGAAGGCACTCAATGTAGGCAACCTTATCTGGGGTCAGCTAGTTAATGCTTGCATCAAAAGGAATAGGATATCCGACACACATGATCCCAGTGATGGTGGTAAAAGAGATGGGGTCCAGAGTAAGTTCCTTAAATGGAAGGTGGAAGGTGTGTGTCATGTCAAACCCCTTCTCCATCAGTGTGTGGAGCAGCTGATGGTTTGTCCAACCCTACTCCAAAGGGAGTAATAATATGAAGTCCTTGAATTTAGTGTCCTGGATCTGATCCTTTTGGTCTTCGATTAAGTCATCATAGAAAACTCAAGCCCCTGTAAGTTTTTGGTGCCTTTGAATGTTTGAGCATCATGCTGTAAAAGAGAAGGAATAAGAATAAAGGAAGTTGAATAAATATTGCTCAATTTTTTTATTTTTTAAAGTAAAATGACTAAGTGGTCACAAACAGGTTAGTTTACCCTATCACAGAGGCACATCACCTCATAAAAGAAGCGATTGCCTTATCGCAGAGGCGATCGGCCCTGCGTATGAGGCAATCGTCCTTGGGCATGAGGCGATCCCCTACGTGCTGGCACATAGGCGATCGTCCCTTGTAATAAAGCGATTGCCTCATCAGTGAGATGATCACCTCAATGAAGAGGCGACTGCCTCTACGCAGTGAAGGACAACGAACGATTTTCTATTTTTCACCTAAAATCACAAATGCATGGTTAATCAATTTAGTTTCCAATCATAAATGATAAATGGATACAACTGCAGTCTAACTCGATGTAATTTGCAAGAAAATAAGAAGAATTCATAAACTAACCTCTTCGGACGTTGATGAATAGTTATGGCTCCTTAAGTTTGTTAGGAGAGGGATTGTATCTCCTTTTGACAATTTGAGGCTGCATGGGGCATTCACAGAAGGGGGAATCCCGTCCCATTCAGACATGGGTAGTGTCCTCTCATCATCCATTTTTGAAAGAGTAGGTGCGTGGGAAGGAAAGAGGAAAAGAAAAAAAGAGAAGAGAAGGAAGAGAGGAGAATAAAAAGAAAAAGAAAAGAAAGAGAAAAAAAAGTGTATTTTTATACTAGAAAGGAGGGTTTAGGTTAGGTCTTTTAAAAAAATAGTGATAATGATGAAAAGAACTTCCTTGGGTGCATCTTGAGAATCGAGGTTGTTGGATGAAAGTACTCTAGTAAATTTTTTTTTTAAAAATTGAATAATGTATTGGGTCAGGAGAACCTAAGGATTGTAAAGGTTGTTTGGGTTGTATCCCCAAAGCTTGTGATAAGGGAAGGGCTGTTCAGGTTGTATCCCTGAAGCACATAGTTGAGAAAGGCTGTTCGGGTTGTATCCCTGAAGCACGTAGTTGAGAAAGGCTGTTCGGGTTGTATCCCTGAAGCTTGTGATGAGAGAAGGGCTATTCGGGTTGTATCCCTGAAGTTCGTATTTCAGGTGAGTGACGATTTGGCTAGGAAAACTTAAGAATCTTCATTTTAGTTAAGTGATAATTGGACCAGGAAATATAAAAGTCTGTGTCTCAGTTAACAGTTGTATCGAGCCAGGAAAACCTAAGAATCTACATTTTAGTTGACTGACAATTGAGTAAGGAAAACTCTAGAGTCCTTGTGTCAATTAAGTGATAATCTAGCTAGGAAAACTCGAGAATCTTTGTGTCAGTTAAGTGGCAATTGAGCTAGGAAAACTTGAGAGTCTTCATTTCAGTCAAGTGATGATTGGGCTAGGAAATTTGAGAGTCTATTTCTCAGTTAAGTGTTGTATCAGGCCAGGAAAACCTGAGGGTTATCATTTTCAAACAAATTACCAAATATTAATGAGTGGCTAATCGGGGCAGAAAAACTCGAGAATCATAGTCATGTTTCGAGATTGTAAGAATTCATCTCTTGAGTGAAACTCTAGAGTTAGGTATGTTGTTTATCATTTTCTTTTTTTTTGTCTTACATGTAATTTTTTTAAAAAATTGTCATTGCATGCATTTGGTTTTTCAAAAAATTAGGGTGCAAATTGTAGGCACTTAGTTCGATCGGCACATGATAGGTGGAAAACTGTGGATGCTCGGTTTAGCTAGCCTATAATGGAGCCCGATGATGAGAAATGTGAAACTTGAATGCAAGAAAGAAACCCTAAATCTTCTCAAAAATGAGCTCGAGGGCTAAAAACCCATAAACAAGCCCAAAAATCCTTCGAAACCAGTCCAAACCGACTAGCCCATCAGGCCCTGTGCATGCCTCTCTAGCAATTGCTGAAGAGGAGATTGCCTCATTGTAGAGTCACTGCTTATACAGTAGCCACTTGCTTCTGCATTAAATACATAGATGATTATGGAAGCTGGGCCAGGAAAACCTGAGGGTTATCATTTTTAAACAAATTACTAAATATTAATGAGTAGCTGATCAGGGCAGGAAAACTTGAGATTCACGGTCATATTTTGAGATTGGAAGAATTTATCTCTTGAGTGAAACTCTGGAGTTAGGTATGTTGTTTATCATTTTCTTTTATTTTGTCTTGCATATGATTTTTAAAAAAATTATTATTGCATGCATTTAGTTTTTTAAAAAATTAGAGGGCAAACTGTAGACACCTAATTCGATTGGCCCATGATAGGTGGCAAACTATGGATGCTCGGTTTAGCCGGCCCATAATAGAGCTCAATAATGAGAAATGTGAAACTTGAATGCAAGAAAGAAATCCTAAATCTTCTCGAAAATGAGCTTGAGGGCTAAAAACCCATAAACAAGCCCAAAAATCCTTCAAAATCAGTCCAAACTGACTAGCCCATCAGGCCTAGTGCACACCTCTCTAGCAATTGCTGAAGAGGAGATTGCCTCATTGTAGAGGCGCTGCCTATACAACAGCCACTTGCTTTTGCATTAATTACATATATGATTATAGCAGCCAACTTAGTTGGTCCATCTATGCAACCCAACCTCTAATCTGAAAAAGAAATCCTTGGGAGAAGAAAGAAGCTAGAAAATGCAATGATGGAGGATGGTAGTAGGGGTATGGGCTAAAGGTGTGAATAAAAGGAGGAAAAAAAAGAGAGAGAAAAAGGACTTTTGGCATTTTCATGAAAAAAACTTAGCAAAAAAGAGTTGTAGAGAAAAGAGAGCTCTGGGAAAAGGTAGGAAGAACATTTTGAGAGGAAAAAAGCCTAGAGGTTTATTTGCTTGAGTAAAAGAAGGGAAGAAGCTTGCATTCAAGAAGAAGGTCAATATCTTCATTCATTTCTGAGGGACAACATTTTGAAAGCTCATTCTTTAGTAATTATTTCAATTCTTTTCAAGCTTAACTTATAGATTTGCATGATCCTCTTATTGATTGTACAATCTCTAGTTTATTCATGTATTCACAATCTTGTGTATTATTTGTAACATGTCTTGTTGTTACTATGATTTGTGCATTTAACTAGCTTTTAATCGTAGATCTTTACTTGAAATGAAAGGTTTGCCGATTTGAGAGTTGTCTGAGACTATTCATCAGGTGATCGCCTCACTACCATGAGGCGATCGCTTCTTCATAGAGGTGATCACCACTTTGACAGAGTCTCATACGACTTTGTCTCATTTTTTGTGCATATTGTAGTGTTCCCATGCATGTATAGGCCTTAACCACTCGAGTCTGTTTTGTATAATCCCCACAACATCATTCAAATTAAAAGTTTAACAATTACCTTTTGGGGCTTTGAATCTTTGTTTATTCAATAGTTTCTTGAGTTGTGATTTTTGTGGATTTTTATTTAAGATCTTTATGTATGTTGAGAAACTAACATTTTGTCTATTGTAAGGATTCATTGATGATTTTCAATCATCAATTATTTATCCCATTAATTAGTTCTTAAGAGGTTTTGCTTAAATCAAGTAGTTTATTTTCATTTTATTATACTTTTGTTTTTGCACAAGCGTTGTAATATTTATGGTGAATGTTGAGACTAGTCGTATGAATTTAATTAATGTGCAAATCTGGGCCTAATTATAAAATACAACCGTTGTTTGAAGGAATTTGCAATTTCGTGTGATAATAAAGAAATCATTGAATAATTAAGGATAATAAATTACAAAAAGTAAACAGAGAGCAACTGCAAGGTTGAGTGGGCATTCAAATACCCATACCCAGTTTTCAAATCCGATCATTGATGACGATTTTTAAGAACATCCGTGGGATCCAGTTGCTGTACAATGTGTCCCGGCTTTCATCCGGGTGGCAACTCCATCTCTGAATAGACTTTATGACTTATTTCGTATTTCTTAGTGGGTCTCGGGCCCACACAATGCCATGGTCACCAAATATTGGGCTCGCACTAAATCCCGCTGCCTATAGATATCTCGTTTGAATTTGGTTTGAGAGGGAGTTGATGCTCCATTATTTTTTGTTCCTTAGTATAATTTTTTTTTATATAAATGAGTAATATTTTTAATATTTTAAAATTAGTAAAAAAATTTATAACTAAAAATAGTTTAATTAGATATATTTAATACTTAATATGTCATAAAATAATATTTTACCGTTGGAAGTGTTTCTAGAGCTACATAAGAAGACTGCAAGAAGAGTTACATAGCAAGCCTTCAAGATTTGTTGTTCCCTAGTTATTAAATGATAAAAACAAATAGACATGACTTAGTTTTGAAGAAAATTAATTAGCATATTTAAATTATAAAACTCACATTAGTTTTTTAATAAATAATTTAAAATTTTGAATATATAGATTTTTTTGTTTTATGATTTTGAAATATATATATATATATATATATAGTGTTCATTTCATATACAGAAAATAAACTAAAAATATACAAAAAATAAACTACAAAATATAAAAAATAAACAAAAATATTTTAAATTTCATACCTTTCAAATTTATATTCAAGTCATGATAAATAAAACTACTAACATAGCAGCCATAAGACTATCTAATAATAGTAATCAAAGACAACGAAAAATATACTGAGATTGTTAAATATTCTTTATGAGACTGTATAAAAGTAAAAGTGTAAGAAAATGTTTTATATATGAAAAAAAAATATATGGAAATTGAACCAAATATAAAAATTATATTTCAAGTTTTATGTCTTAGGAATTTATATTCCTGTTACGATAAATAAGACCACTAGCATAGCAGCCATTTATTAAATAAAAAATATAGGTTAATTAAATAAAAATTAATTTTAAATAATGCATGCTCATTACTTAACTAATATAGGTTAACTAGATAAAATATGTAGGTCTATTATTTAAAGAATGCATGTTCATTAACAATGAACTTTATATTCATTAGTATTTGTCTACATGTTTATTAGTATAGAGATTAATATTATAAAAATTAATATTTCTATTAAATAGAAATAATTAATATTAACTATAAATATTTATACAGGTGTCAAGGTGTGTGATGGACCCTTGGTCCATACTGTAATATGACAGGGGTCCATAATATTGAAATATGGAAGACTTTAGTTGACTCTAACTTGTGTTTAGTTGATCTGAATATTCAAATTGAGGGTAGGCAATGGAGAAAAATTGGTGGAAATAAAAATGTGAAAGCTAGAAAATTAAGGAGAAAAATGAAAAGAATTGACAGATAGATTGCGATGGTGGTAAGATAGTGAAACCAATTATTTTATAGAATACGTAACGGAAGATGCTAACAACAGATTTTCTTGATGTTCTAGGTGTTTACAGAGTCTAAAACCATTGTTTCCAAGGTTTTTTTAAAAATCACAGCGAAACCATTATTTTCGTGAAAAAATCTCAACAGCATAACTGATAAAGTGAAAAGTTCATGAGGCGTAAATTTTGCAAAAGATTATTTATTCATCATAATAAAACTAAAAAAAAAAAAAACTTCAATAATTAAAGCTCTCTATCAGTATACTTTTTAACTGTCAAAAATCTTATTTTACAAACAGCATTAATTAAAATTGCATTCCCTGAGCAATTTGTGTTAGCAAATCCAGTTACTTCTATCACCTCATAATGCTTGAGCCTTGATGGAGTAAACGATGAACTGCAATTAAATTTGAGCTTATAAGCATGTGCAAAATGCATGATGGAATGGCTTTATTGCAACAGTTTACAAGCATTTTATCCTAATAGATAATCAATAATCATATGATTGTAAACATGGAAGGCAACTTTCAAGTTTCTTCTTCTACTCCTTCTCGAGCCAGCTTTTGGCAACAAGGAGTCACAATTAGGATGTAACAGAATCAAACGGATTGGTAAGTTATTTGAATTTGATTTTAAAAGAATTCAAAATCAACTTGATAATAATTTAGCTACTTGTAATTCTAGACAAATCTATCTCTCTTAAATGGATCAATTTACTCATACTGGATGAAATTTCTTCAATGCTGCAATCAAATAAGCTTAAAAATCTCAAACAATTGTTTTTTGTTAAAAAATAATTAACAAACCGTCGTTAAAGTAATTAATTTATAAATAAAGTTATGTACATCATCCCCTTTTTTACTATTTTGATCAAACTTATTTTTTTTTATTAGAAATTTAAAAAATATGCTTTTACCAAATTTGAAACACAATAGAACAGAACTAGTCACCTTATTCTTATTATTATTATTAAATTGCATAGCCTTTAATTTTATTATTATTGTTATTGTTATTATTGTTATTATTATTATTATTATTATTATTATTATTATTATTATTATTATTATTATTGTTATTGTTGTTATTGTTATTATTGTTATTGTTATTATTATTATTATTGTTGTTGTTGTTGTTGTCACGATCCAAACCCAAAGGACACGTGATCGGTACTAAGGAATGAGAAAGTATAAAATTACTAAAATTCATAATAAGTCTTAAAAAAATAATAAGGAAAATAAAATGAAAATAAACAATACTTAAAATAACATTTTAAAACAAACTTCCATACATTTATAAAATAAACATATCATCATACAATACAAAATATTATTACAATAAAATTCATAATATAGAATATTCAAAGCAATTTTACTACTACTACTGTAGTGTTCTAAGATTTTAAATATAGGATAATATCAAATAGACTTACACAATAAAGCTGGAGAAGAAAAAACCTGACGTAGAGAAATGGAACAAAAATCAAACTCCCAAACTCCTAAAAAAAATTGATTGAGGGGAGTCAAACCTTACCAAGTGAATTAATTTTATAAAATGCATGTTGGTTTTAAAACTCATTATTTAAAACCGTTTGAAAACAAAATCCTTTAGATTTTCTTTATTATATTAAAACCTCATATTATCAAAATATTTTGTTTCATAAGATATACAAGTATACAAAATCATTTCCAAACTAGAAATTTTCTTAAGTATGGATGTTTGTATAAAATGACACTCAATAAAACTATTTAATATAAATCTTTTAATGGAAATTATGGTAGAACCCTAAACCTCAATTCTACTAGCCTTTTGGCTCTCTTATATCTAAATGACTGTCAGTTCCAAAGAGCAAAGCTTTTACTAGGGTCCAGCCACAGCCAATTTCTTAAATCAAAAATATTTATTGGTGCCCAGAGAGCAAGCTCAAGCAGGGTTCAACCAATAAATATTAACCAGCCCAGAGAGCAAGCTTGACCAGGGCTCACAATTACATATCTCATACAATGGCCATAATCCCGATCACTACTAGTATACACTCAGTCCTGGTGATACCCACAAGGTGACACATTCTGCCAATTTCCAAAATATGAATAAAATTATATAATAAAATGAAATAAAATAATAAAAGAGCTAATGCATTTTTCTATCATAATTTCAATAATAATTATTATTTAAATCATGCATAGCAATATTTATGACTTAATCAAATCCATATATGATATTATAATAATATTCTTTTTTTTTTAAATATGCACAACAAATATTTTATAAGATTAACTCACAAGTAGAATGTGCTCCTCTGTGCAGTCGCGCTTGACCCTGACTTGATGACTTGACTGGCGGTGCAGCTAAAGAAAAAGAATATAATAGGGATTAGAACCGAATTCTATATTCTAGATTACTAAGAAAGAATTCTAGCCTATGACATTGTTCTAATTAATTAATAATTAGAACTGCCAATATAATATTTTATGAGAATTCTACTAAAAATTTAGCAGAACCTCCTCTATAAAACGAACATCCCTCTACCCACATAGAGTCAATCCTGCAAGGGGAAAACCACTACTAATAATTCCGCAATTGACATCTTAGGTTGGGCCTCCAGACTACACAAATGCCCAACCGAGAACCAACAATTCACAATTTTTTTAAAATAATATAATAATTATCCAAAAATATCAATAAATCATAAAATTAATTAAAAACTAAATATTTATATACGTTTATATTATTTTTGAAAAAAAAATCTAATATTAACAAAAATATACTAAAATACCAATTTAACATAAATTACAAATAATTACCAAATTTCTTCAAATGCGTATATTAAAATCAATATAAATCCATTTAAACTTAAAAAAATAGCAATTAAATGTATAATTCTATTATTTTCCGAAAATAACCGTATTAGCAAAAAACATTACAAATAATTCTTAAAAATTATTCTATATTTTCTAATAATTAAAATCATCATTACACAAACCAATTTACTTCAAATATATTAAAAATCAAATTAAACTCAATTTTCTCTAAAATTTGAATTTTGGCATAATACTAAAAAAAATTATAATAAATAATCTATAACTAATTTTACAAAATTTTCTTCACAAACATTACTCCAAATAGTATATAGTATTTATTAAAAATATCAAAATATCCGGGCTCAGAATAGTAACTAGAACAAAAAATTTCCATAATTAAAAATAAAATCCAAAAATTATATAAAAATAACCATTGTATAGCATTTGACCTCCACAACACTTCATCTAACTACAAACAATCCTAATTTTCAACCAATTGACCAAAAATTAAGAAAACTACAAATTACATTTACCTCGATATCTAACGATCCGGGTGGTGGATCGACAAACCGAAGATAGGTTTGAGAAGCTTGGAAGGAGAGGAACACGTAGGTACTAAGCACTTGACTGAAACTTGCTGGAAATGTGACCAGAATTTTTTTTGACAATCCGAAAAGAGAGAGAGAGAAACTGACTAACAAGAGGAAGGGAGACAGTCCGACTAGCTAGAGGTGGTCCGGTCGTCACCTAGGCTAGTTTGTGGTGGTGGTTGGTGGCCGGAGTGGGTTTGATTGGGTGGAGGCATGATTTGGCAGAGAAGGAAAGAAACCATGAAAACGAAAAGAAGAAGAAGAAGAATGGCCTACTTACTGTCTAAAGTCACGTTCTTTGTTATATATAATATATACTTAGATATACACATACTTTCATATAATTTTCTCAAAAATGCCAAAATACCCAATTAAATATTTGCTTAAAATAAACTAATTAAAAATAATGTTTAATTCAAAAGTCCATAATTTAATTTAATTAATAGTAAAAATTCAAAATATTACAATTATTATTATTATTATTATTATTATTATTATTATTATTATTATTATTATTATTATTATTATTATTAAATTGACACCATCTTCTACAAAATATTAATTCTTAAATTTCAACCATTAAATTTTATTTCATTTAGTAACATAATGTATACTCTATAAAAAAAGTTATCTTTATAAGTTGTTGTTATCTTATAAAAATAGTTAAAATTAATTCAAATTAATCATAATCTTATAAAAACAGTTTAAATCAATTCAAATTAATCATAATTAAGTAATAAATCATGTGTTGATGGTTGTATTCTAATTTTTTATGCCGTCTAAGTATGTTGTTAGTATCTTCTGTTGCATATCCTCTAGAATAATTGGTTTCAGTGTCCCACTATAATCACAATCTGTCAACCAATTGTTTTCATTTTTCTCCTTAATTTTCTAGCTTTCACATTTTTATTTTCACAAATCTTCCATTGCCTACCCTCACCCTCATAACCTTTTAACCTTTTAATTAGATTTTCAAAAAAAAAAAAAAAATGAATTATTCTATTTTTCATAATTTTTCTCTATTTTGAAGGTGAACTTATGATCTAAATTGAACATAATTTATAAATTTATAAATTAAAATAGAAAAAATGATATGTTCTATCATGAACTTTAGGCTAATTATTAATTGAATTATACTTTAAAAGTCATTTCAATTTGCTACTTCAACTTTACAAATTATGTTAATTCTATCCTATTTTATTTGAAAAATCTAATTATATATTTAAAAATATCTTTTAGATTCTTATAAAATAAATTTAATAATTTAACAATTTTTTTGAAAATAAAATTTTAAAAATATTCTCAAGTTTTAATCTTACCACTTTTAAATTAATTTTTAAATTTTTACATAAAATTTTAACTTTCGATGTATCAAATAAATAATAAAAAATAACAAGGCATAAGTTGTAAATCTATTTATTATATTAAGTAAGCACTTTTAACTATCATTATAAATAATAATGAAATTTTATTTTTAATTTTTAATCTTTTAGAAAAATTAAATATTTTTTATATTCTTAATTAATATTTTTAGTATCTAATTTTTATTTTATTTTATACCTTTTTGAATAAGTGATACAACTGAAAATTGAGAAGTAAATTCAAAATAGTTAGAATTTAAGTTTCTTTAATGAAATGTTAAAAAAAATTATAAAAAAATTTAGAACTTAATTTTTAAATTTATATTGAGAGTGGAAAAATTAAAAATGAAAAATATTCTTTTACATTTTTTTATAAAAATAAAAATAAAAAAATATACCGTTAGATTACTCAATATCACAATTCATTTCACCCATCTCTTAATTCTACAATCTAGAATTTTTTTTTTTAACACCTACCTTTACAATTTCAGGGTAAGACCCTCCTATCTTATATTAACTGTCCATCAGCATCGAAAGAAAGTGAGAACCTTAATTATAGAAAGTGAGAACCTTAATTATTATTTAAGTATCAGTGGGCTTATGTCGGTGAGATTATATGTATTTCTAATTGATAGCATCCTATAAATTATTACTATTGAATTATTGTTTCAGCATTGCTCCACTTACACAATTATTTCCATGTAATTTAATTTAAATTTATAAATAATATGTAAATTGATTCTTCCATTTCCACCTGTCTTCCTTTATAAGTTTCCATACTTTTATTTATCATCAATTCTTTAAAAGCAGATGAAACATGAAATGTTAGCCAGCAATGGATGTATATGCTGTTTGAACGGTAAAAGTTCCATCAGAAAAATAAAATTATTTTAATTTTTATTATTTTGATATTAAATTATTTTTTTCCAATCGAGTGCTTAAATTAATAAAAAATAAAATAAAATTAGTATCTCTAATAGGTTTTAGAGATTAAAATGTTGATACATCTTATTTTAAATAACAAACTAACTTAAATGTTTTTATTTTTTTATTTTTGTTAATAGAAAAATCATATATCCAAAGTTACGATGAACTAATGCGAACAGTTTTTCCTTTTTAAATTAATGAGGTTAGAAATCAAATCCTTTACCTCAGATACTCTTGAAGAATAGTTAGTATTTATCTACTCCTTTACTGGCTAAATATCATTCTTTAATATTAGAAAAAATTTAAAAGTTGATAAACTATTTATATATTTATTCTTAAAAAAATAGACAAGTAATGAATTATTAATTTAATACTTTATTTCTAGAATTTAAATTTAAATTATATGTATTTTTATTTTTTATATTTTCTTTCTACCTTCTTTTAATTTTGGAGAAAAAATTAAATCAAAATAATCATCCATTATTTTTCACTATTTTTACAAGGGAAAATTATCTGGCCTATCCTCAACTTTGGATAAATTATCAATCTAATCCTATTTTCAAAATCATTTCAATTTGCTCCTCCAATTTTCGAGTTGTTTCAATTCAATCCAAATGACAATAAGTGTGCACCAAATCTAACGTGGCCATCTTATGTGGAATAAAAGTGTCTGACATGGAAAAAAAAAATTAAAAAGTGAAACTCACATTATCAATTTTATCCCCAACTATAGACCAATTATCAAGCTAATCCTAAAATTTTCGAGTTGTGCCAAATCTATCTATATGGAAATAAGCGTGTGCCAAATATGATGTGGCCATTTCATGTGGCATAAGAGTGTCTGACATGGCAAAAAAAAAATTATACAAATTGAAACTCACTGATTTACACTACCCAACTATATACCAATTATCAAGCTCATGTAGTGAGACTTTCCCTTATACTTATATAGTGACCACCAGCTCCTTCCAATTACAATGTGGCATAACCCTAACAATCTCCCCCTCACACTTCAAGCCATGGGTTGGAGGCAGCGACAACCTGTTTTCCCCAGCAATTGGGCTCATTTTTTGTAAACTTGGGCTTTGATACCACTGTTAGGTAGTCTTAGGCCTTATCAACCCTAAAAGCTAGCTCAAAGATTGAGGCTTTCCCTCATACTTATATAGTGACCACCTGCCCCTTCCACTTCTGATGTGGGATAAACCCACCAATCTCCCCCTCACATATCGGGCTATAGGTTATAGGTAGCGATAACTCATTTTCCTAGTAACCAGGCTCATTTTTGGTAAACTTCGGCTCAGATACCACCATTGGGTGGTCTTGGACCTTATTAACCCCAAAAGTTAGCACTTAGAGTGAGGCTTTCCCTCAAACTTATATAGTTACCACTAACTCCTTCCAATTCTGATATAGGATAACCCCAACAGTCTCCCCCTCACACATCAGGCCATGGGTTAAAAGAAACAACACCTTATTTTCCCCACAGCTGGGCTTATTGTTAGTAAACCTGAGTAATGATACCATTGTTAGGTGGTCATGGGCCTTCTCAACCCTAAAAGCTAGCTCATGGATTGAGGCTTTCCCTCACACTTATATAGTGACCACCAACCCCTTCTACCTCCAATGTAGGATAACCCTAATAATCTCCCCCTCACACATTAGGCTATGGGTTAAAAGCAACGACAATCTATTTTCCCAACAACCAAGCTCATTATTAGTAAATGTAGGCTCTGATACCACTATTAGGTGGTCTTAGGCCTTCTCAACACTAAAAGCCAGCTCATGGAGTGAGGCTTTCCCTCACACTTATATAGTGACCACCAACCTTCCACTTTCGATGTGGCATAACCTTACTAATCTCCCCCTCACACATTAGGCTATGATTTGGAGGCAGCAACAATCTATTTTCCTAGCAACCGGAGTCATTATTGATAAACATGGGCTCTGATACCACTATTGGGTGGTTTTAGGCCTTCTTAACCCCAAACACTAGCTCATACAGTGAGGCTTTCCCTCATACTTATATAATGACCACCAGTCCCTAACCCGTTCTACTTTCGATGTTGGATAACCCCAACAATCTCCCCCTTACACATCGAGCCATGGGTTGGAGGCACCGACAACCCATTTTCTAGGTCGTCGGGCTCATTGTTGGTAAATCTAGGCTCTAATAGCTTTTTTTTTATAAATGCAATCCATTAACAGCAAATAATAATACATTAGTACAACTATTAGAAGAACAATAATACAATAATTCAACAGTACAACTATTGCGGAATAATAAAATCTAGGTTAATCAAAAAATGACAATTAGCCTAAAAGGGATTACTAATCAAGCAACCTCATCCACTTACAACCAAACCTTCTATCGAAGAAAAAAAATAATATCTAATTAAGAGACAAGTAAAAAATAAACATATTACAATAGTTCCATGATAGGAAAGCAAAACACACTTACTACTAACTAACCTAAACAAAAGAAAAACCCCACCACCGTCAGTCTTCTATGTCTTCCTTCAGCAAATTGGAAAGCTCCTCATGCTTATTACTCATTATATCTCCTTATTGCAATACCATTCTCCATCACTAAACCTTATAACTCACCTGAGTTTGGTACAGAGCTTGTGATAAAGCTTGTGGCAAAGCTTATGTCAAAGCTTGGGATAAAGCTTGTCACACTTTGACATCTCCAAATTTTCACAAACTTTTTAACTTTATTAAAGAGAGCATGTTGGAAATGCTCCTCAACATAAGCATTTATAAAATTTTTCTTATCTTCCTTATTCATGTTCTGAGCTAAGTCTTTTGCATTGTCAAGAAAATATTTTTTTGTCAAATACTTGATATCAGCAAAACTAAAATATGAAACATGCTTTGCTTGGCTGATATTTCCGTCCTTGTATGCTTCTCTCTTAATGTCTGCATCCATTCACATCCTCTTTCTTATGTACACTTATAATTCTTTATAAAAAAAAGTTTTTTGGAGATTCATAAATTGGAAAAATGTTTACGGTTGATGTTTGGAGGGTGCAAGAAGAAGAAGTTATACTTAAATTCTTAAACTTTTTCCTTATGATTTTTGAATAATAGAGGAAGAGGTAAAAAAAGAAATGAGTTGACTTTGTTTAATAAAGTATTGGGGTTATCCCATATCAAAAGTAGAAGGGGTTAGTAGTCACTACATAAGTGTGAGGGAAAGCTTTACTCTATGAGCTAGCGTTTATGATTAAAAAGGCCCTAGACCATCCAATAGTGGTATCAAAGCCTAAGTTTACAAACAATGAGCTCGGTTGCTAGGAAAATGGGTTATTGTTGCCTCCAACCCATGGCCCGATGTGTGAGGGGGAGAATGTTAGGGTTATGCCACATCGAAAGTGGAAGGGGTCAATGGTCACTACATAAGTGTGAGGGAAAGCTTCACTTTATGAGCCATCTCTGATACTTCTATTGGGTGGTCTTGGGCATTCTGAACCCTAAAAACTAGCTCATGGAGTGAGGCTTTCCCTCACACTTATATAGTGACCACCATCCCATTACACTTTCGATATGGCATAACCCTAATAATCTCCACCTCACACATCTAGCCATGGGTTGGAGGCAGCGATAACCCATTTTCTGGTAACCAGATGCATCGCTAGTAAACTTGGTCTCTAACACCACTATTGGGTGGTTTTTGGCCATCTCAACCCTAAATGCTAGCTTATGGAGTGAGGCATTCCCTCACACTTATATAGTGACCACTAGCCCTTTCCAATTCTGACATGGCATAACCCTAACAATCTCCCCCTCACATATGAGGCTATAGGTTGGAGGCAGTAATAACCTATAATCTAAAAAACCAGGCTCATTATTGGTAAATCTAGTCTCTAATACCACTATTGGGTGGTCTTGGGCCTTCTAAACCACAAAGCTAGCTCTTGGAGTGAGGCTTTCCCTCATACTTATATAGTGACCACCAACCCCTTCTACTTTCAATGTGGGATAACCCTAACAATCTCCCCTTTACACATTAGGCTAAGGGTTGGAGGCAGCGACAACCCATTTTCCCGGCAACCGGGCTCATCATTAGTAAATCTAGGCTTTGATAGCTTTTTTTATAAACATAATCCATTAATAGTAAACAACAATACTTTAATATAACTATCTAAAGAACAACAATTCAACAGTATAATTATTGAGGAATAACAAAATTTGGGCTAATCAAGAAATGACAATTAGCCTAAAAGGGATTGTTAATCAAGCAACCACATCCACGTATAGCTATAATTGCTACTGAACGATATTAGCTAATTAAGAGACAAGTATAAAAACAAACATATTGCAACAGCTCCATGATAGGAAAAATAACACACCAACTGCTAACTAACCAAAACAAGAGCATAACTTTACCACCGTCAGTCTTCTATGTCCTCCTTCACCAAATTGGATAGCTCCTCAAGCCTATTGCTCAATATATGTTCACTTGAGTTTTGCAAAGAGCTTGTGGTAGAGATAGTGTCAGTGCTTAGGATAGAGCTTGTCGCACTTTGGCATCTCTATATTTCCACTCCTAATAAACTATACAACTTTGTTAAAGAGAGCACGTTCGAGATGCTCCTCAACATAAGCATCTATAAAATGTTGCTTATCTTCCTCATTCATGTTCTAAGCTAAGTATTTTGCATTTTCAAGAAAATGTTTATCTGTTAAATACTTGATATCAATAAAACTAAAATATAAAACAAGCTATGCTTGGCTAATATGCCCATCATTATATGCTTTTTCCTTAATGTTTGTATCTAGTTGCATCCTCTTTCTCACACACACTTGTAATTCTTTATAAAAAAAAAGGTGTTTAGGAGATTCATAAACTGGTGAAATGTTTGCGGTTGATGTTTGTAGGGTCTGGGAAGAAGCTATACTCAAATTCTTAAACCTTTTGCTCATGATTTTTGAATAATAAAGGAAGAGGAAGAAAAAAAAGAGCTATCTTTGTTTAAGAAAGTGTTGGGGTTATCTCACATCAGAAGTAAAAGGGGCTGGTAGTCACTATATAAGTGTGAGGAAAAGCTTTACTCTATGTGCTAGCGTTTGTGGTTAATAAGGCCCAAGACCATCCTATAGTTGTATAAGAGTGTAAGTTTATGAGCAATGAGCCTGGTTGCTGACAAAATGGCTTGTTGCTACCTCCAACCCATGGCCCGATGTGTGAGGGGAAGAATGTTGGGGTCATGCCACATAGAAAGTGGAAGTGGTCGGTGGTCACTATAAAAGTGTGAGGGAAAGCTTCACTTCATGAGCCAGCTCTAATACTTCTGTAGGGTGGTTTTAGGCATTCTCAACTCTAAAAACTAGCTCACAGAATGAGGCTTTCCCTCACACTTATATAGTGACCACCAGCCCATTCCACTTTCGATATGGCATAACCCCAATAATCTCTACCTCACACATAATGCCATGGGTTGGAGGCAACGAAAACCCATTTTCTCGACAATTGGACTCATTATTGGTAAACATAGGCTTTGATACCACTATTGGGTGGTTTTGGGCCATCTCAACCCCAAATGCTAGCTCTTGGAGTGAGGCTTTCCCTCACACTTATATAGTGACCACTATCTCCTTCCACTTCTGATATGGTATAACCCCAATAATCCCCCCCTCACATATCGGGCCATGGGTTAGAGGCAACGACAACTCGTAATCTCGACAACCGGGCTTAATGTTGGTAAACCTAGTCTTTGATACCATTATTGGGTGGTCTTGGGTCTTCTCAACCCTAAAGCTAGCTTTTGGAGTGAGGCTTTCCTTCACACTGATATAGTGACCACCAACCCCTTATACTTTCAATGTGGGATAACCTTAATAATCTCCCTTTTACACATCGGGCCAAGGGTTAGAGGCAACGACAACCCATTTTCCAGGCAACCAGCTCATTATTGGTAAACCTGGGCTCTGATAGCTTTTTTTATAAAATCAATCCATTAACAGCAAATAATAATACTTCAATATAACAATTTGAAGAACAACAATACAATAATTCAATAGTACATTGGTTAAGGAATAAACAAACTGGGCTAATCAAGAAATGACAATTAGGTTAAAAGCGATTGCTAATTAAGTAACCACATCGATGTACAACCAAAATCGCAACTAAAGAAAAATGATAATAGCTAATTAAGAGACAAGTAAAAAAGAAACATAATGTAGTAGCTCCATGATAGAAAAACAAAACACACATATTGCTAACTAACCACAACCATTTGTCTTTTATATCTTCCTTTAGCAAATTGGACAGCTCCTTAGGCCCATTACTCAATATATCTCCTTACTACAGTATCACGCTACATCACCAAACCTCACAACTCATCCGAGTTTAGCATAGAGCTTGTGACAAAGATTGTGTCAGTGCATGGGATAGGGCTTGTCACAATTTGGCATCTCCAAACTTTTACTCCTAATAAGCTCTTCAACTTTGTTAAAAAGAGCACGTTAGAGATGCTCCTTAACATAAGCATCTATAAAATGTTACTTATCTTCCTCATTCATGTTTTGAGCTAGCTAAGACTTTTGCATTATCAAGAAAATTTTTGTCGATCAAATACTTGATATCAACAAAACTAAAATATGAAACAAGCTTTGCTCAATTGATATGTCTGTCATTATATGCTTTTTCCTTAATGTCTATATATAGTTGCATCCTTTTTCTCATGCACATTTGTCATTATTTACTAAAAAAAGGTGTTTTAAAGATTCATAAACTGGTAGAAATTTTATGGTTGATGTTTGGAGGGTGTGGGAAGAATAAGCTATACTCAAATTCTTGATCCTTTTACACATGATTTTTGAATTATAGAGGAAGGGGAAGAAAGAGAAATGAGTTATCTTTGTTTAAGAAAGTGTTAGGGTAATCTTACATTAAAAGTAGATAACGTTGGTAGTCATTATATAAGTGTGAGGGAAAGCTTTACTCTGGAGCTAGTGTTTACAGTTAAGAAGGCCCAAGACCATCCAACAGTGGTGTTAGAGCCTAAGTTTGCGAACAATGAGTGCAATTGTAGGAAAAATGGGTTATTGCTGCCTCCAACCCATGGTTTGATGTGTGTGTGTGTGTGGGGGGGGGGGAGGGAGAATGTTGGGGTTATGCCACATTGAAAGTGGAAGGGGCCAATGGTCACTATATAAGTGTGAGTAAAGGCCTCACTCCACGAGTTAGCTCTGATACTATTGTTGGGTTGTCTTAGGCCTTTTTAACCCTAAAAACTAGCTCATAAAATGAGGCTTTCCCTCACATTTATATTATGACCATCAGCCCCTTCCATTTTTGATATAGCATAACCCCAATAATCTCAAGATCATACATCTAGCCATGGGTTAGAGGTAGCGACAACCCATTTTCCCAATAACCGGGCTCATTATTGGTAAACCTAGGCTTTGATACCACTATTGGGTGGTTTTAGGCCTTCCTAATCCCAAATGCTAGCTCATGAAGTGAGGCTTTCCCTCACACTTATATAGTGACCACCAGCCCTATCCACTTATGATGTGGCATAACCCCAATAATCTCCTTCTCACACATCGTGCCATGGGTTAGAGGTAGTGACAACCTGTAACCCCGACAACCGGGCTCATTGTTGGTAAACTTAATATCTTATGCTAATATTGGGTGGTCTTGGGCCTTCTCAACCCCAAAGTTGGCTCTTAGAGTGAGGCTTTCCCTCACACTGATATAGTGACCACCAACCCCTTCAAACTTTCGATGTGGTATAAGCCCAACAATCTCCCCTTTATATATCGGGCCATAAGTTGAAGGTAGCAACAACCCGTTTTCCTAGCAACTAGGCTTATTGTTGGTAAACTTGGGTTCTTATAACTTTTTTTAAACAACAATCCATTAACAACAAATAATAGTACCTCAGTATAATTATCTGAAGAACAACAGTACAATGGTTAACAAATAGCAACATCTAGGCTAATTAAGAAATGACAATTAGCCTAAAAGGTATTGCTAATCAAGCAACCACATCCGCATACAACCAAAATTGCTACCGTAGAAAAATGATAATAGTTAATAAGGAGATAAGTAAAAAAATAAACATATTGTAGAAGCTACATAATAGGAAAATAAAACACACCCACTGCTAATTAACCAAAACAATAGCAAAACCCCACCACCATCAGTCTTTTATGTCTTTCATTAACAAATTGGATAACTCCTCAAGCCTATTACTCAGTATATCTCCTTGCTACAATACCATGATACATCCCTAAACCTTACATCTCACCCGAGTTTAGAATAAAGCTTGCGATAGATCTTTTGTCAGAGCTTGGGATAAAGCTTGTCACACTTTGGTGTCTCTAAATTTTTGCTCCTAATAAACTCTTTAGCTTTATTGAATAGAGCATGTTGAAAATGCTCCTCAATATAAGCATGTATAAAATGTTACTTTTCTACCTCATTCATGTTATGAGCTAAGCCTTTTGCATTGTCAAGAAAATATTTTTTTGTTGAATACTTGATATCAGCAAAACTAAAATGTGAAACAAACTCTGTTCGATAGATATCTCCATCATTATATGTTATTATCTTAATGTCTGCATCCTTTTTCTCATGCACACTTGTAATTCTTTATAAAAAAAAGGTGTCTTAAAGATTCATAAATTGATGGAATGTTTACTGTTGATGTTTGGAGGGTGTAGGAAGAAGAAGCTATACTCAAATTCTTGAGCCCTTCACATATGATTTTTTACTAATAAAGGAAGAGGTAGAAAGAGAAATGAGTTGTCTTTGTTTAAGAAAGTGTTAGGGTTATCCCACATCATAAGTATAAGGGGCTAGTAGTCACTAAATAAGTGTGAGGGAAAGCCTCACTCCATTAGCTAGCTTTGGAGTTAAGAAGGCCTAAGGCCCAAAACTATAAAGCTAGCTCTTTGAGTGAGGCTTTCCCTCACATTTATATAATGACCACCAACCCATTCTACTTATGATGTGGGATAACCCCAACAATTTCCCTTTACATATTAAGCCAAGGGTTGGAGGTAGTGACAACTCATTTTCTTGGCAATCGGGATCATTGTTAGTAAACCTACACTCTAATAGCTTTTTTTTTAAAAAACAAAAAAAGCAATCCATTAACAGTAAACAATAATAATTTAATATAACTATTAAAGAACAATAATTCAATAGTACATCGACTAAGGAATAACAAAATTTGGGCAAATCAAGAAATGACAATTAGCCTAAAAGGGATTACTAATCAAGCAACCACATCCATGTACAACTAAAATAGCTACCAAAGCAAAATGATAATAGCTAATTAAGAGACAAGTAAAAAATAAACATATTGTAGTAGCTCCACGATAGGAAAAAAAACACACCAACTGCTAACCAACCAAAACAAGAGTAGAAACCCACCACCGTCAGTCTTTTATGTAATATCCCGTATTTTTAAACATTTTAATATTTCATCGGGATATACAGTGTTAATAATTTTTGTATATATTTATGATATTTCATGAGTTGCTATTTAATTAAAATTGATTTTAATTGTTTTATATTATTTTAAGCACTTTACGTAAAATTTTCCCGAGACTTGCATTTTCGGGAAAATTGACACAAATTATTTATTATTAATTATTTTAAACAATTTTAAGGACTTGCATGAACTCATATATATTTTTTAAAGTACTAAATAACGTATATATGTGTATTTTTTTATTTAACTAGGGTTTAATTAATTACCCTAATATTTTATTATTTATTAATTAGTTTTAATATTATTTAATTATTTTTAAGTGTATTAAATTTTAAAATATTAAATTATATGTCTGTGGTGTATATTTAATGTGTGTGATTTTATATTATTTTAATACATAGTGTAAAAGTATATATATATACATATACATTTAATATTAAACAAAAAATAAAGTTTGATTTAATTACAGTTTTGCCATTCATCCTCCTCCCTCATTCCCGATCGCCCCCATCACCGTTCCGGTCACTGCATCCCATTTTCTCACCGTCGGTGTGCCACCTCCTTCTCCAGCCTTCCCCGCCGCCAGCAGCGCCCTATTCCGTCGAGGTTTGGCTAGAATAAGCTCGAGAAGCCAAATTCATTCTCACCGTCAATTACGACATTTCCGGCCACCATTTTCGACACCGTCGGTCTCTTTCTTCTCCTTGAGCTCCGATGAGTGTGATTCCAAGCTTTGTTTCACTTAAAATGGTCTTGATTTGCTTAGGTTTCGATTTTGGTAATTCGACCATTTTAGGGTTCTTGATTTTTTTGAACTTCAAATTGATTTATTCATGAAAAATTCCTTCACAAATTTTGTTCCCCTTAGCTTAATCTACATGTGTGAATTTTTGTAGAATTTTTGAATATTTTATTATTATTTTCTAATTTTCGAAAATTAATTAAATAAATTATGAAATTGTGTTTTATGATAAATATAGGTGTTGAAATGAATTATAGAAATTTATTTGGAATTTTTATGAATTTCTATGTATTTATTTTGAATTTAATTAGTTTATGTAATTTTGGAAAATTAGGTTAATTGTGTTTTTAATTGAAATTAATTGGTTAATTGAGTTTAATTATTGATATTATTGATAAATATGTTGAGAAAATTAATTTTGTGCAATTATATTAATTTTGGTGAATTTTTGGAGGAATTTTAGTATATTTATATATATAGGAGTATTTTGATAATTTTACCCTAAATTGACTAAAAATGTAATTAAATTGGTTTTAATAGTTATTTAAGGTATAAAAATGATTTCTACAAATTATTTAGTATTTTTAATTAATTAAAACTATTTTTCATGAATTATTTTCGAATTATATATATAATATACGATTTTTCTAAATAAATGAGTTTTATCGGTTTTTAATGTGTTTTAGGGTTAATTATGTAATTTCTACTTATAAAATGTATTTTTGGATATAAGGGTATTTTCGGTATTTTTGTATTGTTTTGTGAATTGTGAACCCCGGTCGGTAGACTGTAGTTTGGAGTCCGACCGAGGGGTTATGGATGTGTTTCTGTGTCTATTTTTCGAAGTGTGTTTCTTTGCAGGGCCGGCTCTACTCTTTGAGTAGAGAGATGTCCGTTTTATAGGGGAGGTTCTACCGAATTTTCGGTAGAATTCGCATAAAACGTGATGTCTGGTCGAACCCTAATTCTGATTATGTGTCCAATACTCTAGATCGAGTTTCTAGGAATTTATGTTAGGTTTATTCTGATGTTTGTTATTTTGTTTGTTTAGTTGCGCCGAGACCGAGGCCTAGTGGACCAGGCCCATCGGACCCATCTCGAGGAGCACACTAAGTGTGAGTTACTATTCTATATATATATGCTTTAGGGTGCATGATTTAGAAATATATGTTTTATTTTGATTAATTATGCATAAATAATTCAATTAGTATTTAAGTTTATTTTTAGTTTATTTTGGTTTATCTTTAGTTTATTTTCGGTATATTTTAAATTATATGCATGTTTTGCTAATAAATTAGGTTTAAAATATTTTCGAATATATTTCTAGTTTATTTTGTAATCTATCTGGATTTCTTTGACGTATATATACTCGAAATATACCTAGTTTACTTTTGATATATTTCTAGTATATATATGGTTATTGTTGCTATTATATTTAAATTCATGCATCATTTATTTTTATGAATGTATGCTTTATATTTTAATGAAGGATATCAATAGAACGTGCTACCTAGTGGGCAGTACTAGGACCGAGTACGTACCGGTACACTTATAGCATTTAGGCTATATTACTAACCATTTATGGATATTGATTGGATATGATTATTTGATGTGTGAGATATGGTTTGGAGGTGTGATTGCTGGAGCTCGGTTGACCTAGTGTCTCGGGGCCAATCACACTGACAGTCAGATTGCTGGAACTCGGTTAACTTAGTGTCTCGGGGCCAGTCTACTGTCCAAATGGAACAAGTGAATTATTTGGAATAAGTGAGCCTGTATGGCTAGAGTGTTGTCTAACACTATTTTGAGGTTGCGATTTTTCTAAGGTTCTATTTGATCCTTCATGAACTGTGATTTTCAATAAAAATATATAAAATGATTTTATTGCATATGTGTGTATTTGCTTGTATATATGCTTATTATATATATACTATTAACTGTGTGCATTTTCATTTAGTATGCATGTATATATATTATAGTAATTCACTCAGTGAGGTCTGACTCCCCTTCGTTGACTATGTTTCAAGAGAGTCATCGTCTTCAGACCTCAGTAGCAGGCCTGTACGCCGGATTTCTTCTGCCCTGGCTTCTTTATGTAAACTGCTTATATGAGTCTTGAGTTTTATTTTATGATCTAGACATTGCAGTAGTTATGGTCAATTGGGAGATTGGTGTATTGTATTTATATGGGATATGTACTTTAAATATTTGAATTGAAACTTGTATTAAAGGATTTATTTATATATGAGATATGGATTTGATATTTATGATTTTATTCCGCTGTATAATATTTTACCTACATGTGCTGTTATTATTTCTATTGCATGTTTTATTTTATTTTTAGGCTTGCTACGAGTTCCGGATTCGAAAGAATTCCCGTTCCCTAGTGCCGGTCATGGCCCCTATTTTGGGTCGTGACATTTTATATCTTCCTTCAGTAAATTGGACAGCTCCTCAGGCCTATTACTCAATATATCTTCTTGTTACAATATCATGCCACATCATCAAACCTCACAACTCACCTAAGTTTTGAAAAGAGCTTATGGCAGAGCTTGTGTCAGTGCTTAGGACAGAGCTTGTCACACTTTGGAATCTCTATATTTTTGCTCCTAATAAACTTTAAAACTTCATTAAAGATAGTATGTTAGAGATGCTCCTCAATATAAGCATCTATAAAATGTTACTTATCTTCCTCATTCATGTTATGAGCTAAGTTTGTTACATTGTTAAGAAAATATTTTTTTTATCAAATACTTGATATAAACAGAACTAAAATATGAAACAAGCTCTGATCAGTTGATATATCCATCATTATATGTTTTTTCCTTAATGTCTACATCCAGTCACATCCTCTTTCTCACTCACACTTGTAATTCTTTATAAAAAAAAGGTGTTTAAAAGATTCATAAACTGGTGGAACATTTACGGTTGATGTTTGTAGGGTTCGAAAAGAATAAGCTATACTTAAATTCTTAAACCTTTTCCTTATGATTTTAGAATAATATAGGAAGATGAAAAAAGAGAAATGAGTTATCTTTGTTTAAGAAAGTGTTAGGGTTATCTCACATCGGAAGTAGAAGGGGCTAGTAGTCACTATATAAGTGTGAGGGAAATCTATACTCTATGTGCTAGCATTTATTGTTAATAAGGCCCAAGACCTTCCAACAGTGGTATCAGAGCGTAAGTTTATGAACAATGAGCCTGGTTGCCAGCAAGATGGGTTTTTGCTGCCTCCAACCCATAGCTTGATGTATGAGAGGGATAATGTTAAGGGTCATGCCACATCGAAAGTGGAAGTGGCTAGTGGTCACTATAAAAGTGTGAGGGAAAGCTTCACTCCATGAGCTAGCTCTGATACTTTTATTAGGTGGTTTTGGGCATTCTTAAGCCTAAAAACTTGCTTATAGAGTGAGGCTTTCCCTCACACATTTATAGTGATCACCAACCCATTCCACTTTCACTATGGCATAACCCTAATAATCTCCACCTCACACATCTGGCCATGGGTTGGAGGCAACAACAATCCATTTTCCTGACAACCAGACTCATTTGGTAAACATAGGCTTTAATACCACTATTGGGTGGTTTTGGGCTATCTCAACCCTAAATGCTAGCTTTTAAAGTGAGGCTTTCCCTCACACTTATATACTGACCACCAGCCCCTTCCACTTTCGACATGGTATAACCCCCCACAATCTCCTCCTCACATATTGGGCCATGGGTTGGAGGTAGCGATAACTCGTTATCCTAACAACTAGGCTCAATATTGGTAAATGTAGTCTCTGATTCCATTGTTGGGTGGTCTTGGGCCTTCTCAACCCCAAAGCTAGCTCTTGGAGTGAGGCTTTCCCTTACACTAACATAGTGACCAACAACCCCTTCTACTTCTGATGTGGGATAAACCTAACAATCTCCCCTTTACACATCAGGCCAAAGGTTAGAGGCAGTGACAACCCATTTTCTAGGTAACCCGCTTACTGTTGGTAAACATGGGCTTTAATAGCTTTTTTTTTTTTATAAAAGTAATCCATTAACACCAAACAATAATACTTTAGTATAACTATTTCAAGAACAATAATTCAACAGCACAACAGTTAAGGAATAAAAAAAATAGGCTAATCAAGAAATGACAATTAGGCTAAAAGGGATTGATAATCAAGTAGCCACATCCATGTACAACCAAAATTGCTATCGAAGAAAAATGGTAATAGCTAATTAAGAGACAAGTAAAAAATAAACATAATGCAGCAGCTCCACGATAGGAAAACAAAACACACTTATTGCTAACTAACCAAAACAAGAGCAGAACCTTACTGTCGTTTTTCTTTTATATCTTCCTTTAGCAAATTGGACAGCTCCTCAGGCCCATTACTCAATATATCTCTTTACTACAATACCACACTACATCACCAAACCTCACGACTCATCCGAATTTAGCAAAAAGCTTACGACAAAGCTTATGTCAATGCTTAGGATAGAGCGTGTCATACTTTGGCATCTCCAAATTTTTACTCCTAATAAACTCTTCAACTTTGTTAAAAAGAGCATATTGGAGATGCTCCTTAATATAAGCATTTATAAAATATTGCTTATCTTCCTCATTAATGTTCTGAGCTAGCTATGTCTTTTGCATTGTCAAGAAAATTTTTGTTTGTTAAATACTTGATATCAGTAGAACTAAAATTTGAAACAAGCTCTGCTTAGCAAATATGTCCATCATTATATGTTTTTTCCTTAATGTCTTCATCTAGTCATATCCTTTTTCTCATGCACACTTGTCATTCTTTATAAAAAAAAAAAGGTGTTTTATAGATTCATAAACTTGCAAAATGTTTGCGATTGATGTTTGGAGGGTTCGAGAAGAAGAAGCTATACTCAAATTCTTGATCCTTTTACACATGATTTTTGAATAATAAAGGAAGAGGAAGATAGAGAAATGAGTTGTCTTTGTTTAAGAAGTTGTTGGGGTTATCCCACATCAAAAGTAGAAGGGGTTGGTAGTCACTATATAAGTGTGAGGGAAAGCTTTACTCTATGAGCTAGTGTTTACAGTTAAGAAGGCCCAAGACCATCCAACAATGGTATCAAAGCCTAAGTTTGTGAACAATGAGCCTGATTATAGGAAAAATGGGTTGTTGCTACCTCTAACCTATGGTCTAATGTGTGAGGGGGAGAATGTTAGGGTTATGCCATATTGAAAGTGGAAGGGGCCGATGGTCATTATATAAGTGTGAGGGAAAACCTCACTCCATGAGCTAGCTCTGATACTACTATTGGGTGGCCTTAGGCTTTCTTAACCCTAACAACTAGCTCATAAAATGAGGCTTTCCCTCACACTTATATAGTGACCACCAACCCTTTCCACTTTTAATAAGGCATCATCATAATAATCTCAAGCTCATACATCTGGCCATGGGTTGGTGGCAGCAACAACCCATTTTCCTAATAACCGGGGTCATTGTTAGTAAACCTAGGTTTTGATACCACTATTGGTTGATTTTGGGCCTTCTCAACCCCAAATGCTAGCTTATAGAGTGAGGCTTTCCCTCACACTTGTATAGTGACCACCATCCCCTTCCACTTACGATGTGGCATAACCCCAACAATCTCCTTCTCACACATCAAGCCATAGTTTAGAAGCAATGAACAATAATCCCAATAACTAGGCTTATTGTTGGTAAACCTGGTCTTTTATACCACTATTGGGTGGTGTTAGGCCTTCTCAACCTTAAAGCTAGCTCTTGGAGTAAGGCTTTCCCTAACACTTATATAGTGACCACCAACCCCTTCAAGCTTCCAATATGGGATAACTGCAACAATCTCCCTTTTGTATATTGAGCCATGGGTTGGAGGTAGTGACAACACATTTTCCCAATAACCGGGCTCGTTGTTGGTAAACTTGGGCTCTAATAGCTTTTTTTTAAAGCAATCCATTAATAATAAACAAAAATAACTCAGTATAAATATTTGAAGAACAATAATACAATAATTTAATAGTACAATGGTTAAGGGATAGCAAAATTTAGAATATCAAGAAATGACAATAAACTTAAAAGGTATTGCTAATCAAGCAACCACATCCATGTACAATCAAACCCGTTATTATAGAAAAATGATAATAGCTAATAAGGAGACAAGTAAAAGATAAACATATTATAGCAGCTCTATAATAGGAAAATAAAACACATCCATTGTTAATTAACCAAAACAAAAGCAGAACCTCACCACCATCAGTCTTCTATATCTCCCATTAGCAAATTGGATAGCTTGTCAAGCCTATTACTTAATATATCTCCTTGCTACAATACCATGATACATCCCTAAACCTCACAACTCACTCGAGTTTATAATAAAGCTTGCGGTAGATCTTATGTCAGAGCTTGTCACACTTTGGTATCTCTAAATTTTTGCTCTTAATAAACTCTTCAGCTTTGTTGAAAAGAGCATGTTGAAGATGCTCCTTAACATAAGCATCTATAAAATATAAAACTAGTTCTATTTATTATTTTCCCTATTCACGTTATGAGCTAAGTCCTTTGCATTGTCAAGAAAATATTTTTCTGTTTAATACTTGATATCAACTAAACTAAAATATGAAACAAGCTCTGTTTGATAGATATCTCCATCATTGTATGCTATTATCTTAATGTATATATCCTTTCTCTCATGCACACTTGTAATTCTTTAGAAAAAAAGGTGTCTTGAAGATTCATAAACTGGCAGAATGTTTGCAGTTGATGTTTGGAAGGTGTGGGAAGAAGAAGATATACTCAAATTCTTGAACCTTTCACATATGATTTTTGAATAATAAAGGAAGAGGTGAAAAGAGAAATGAGTTGTCTTTGTTTAAGAAAGTGTTAAGGTTATCCCACATCATAAGTAGAAGGGGCTGGTAGTCACTACAGAATTATGAAGGAAAGCCTCACTCTATGAGCTAACTTTGGGGTTAAGAAGGCCTAAGAGCACCCAAAAACTAGGCTCATTATTGGTAATCCTGGTCTCTGATATAATTTTTGGGTAGCCTTGGGCCTACTCAACCTTAAAACTAGCTCTTAGAGTGACACTTTCCCTTACACTTATATAGTGACCACCAACCCCTTCTACTTTTGAACCTTAACAATCTCCCCTTTACACATCAGGCCATGGGTTGGAGGCAATGACAACCCATTTTCCTGACAACCATGTTCATAACTGGTAAACCTGGGCTCTAATAGCATTTTTTTATAAAAGCAATCCATTAACAGTAAACAATGATACTTCAGTATAACTATTTGAAGAACAATAATTCAACAGTACAACGGTTGAGGAATAACAAAATCTGGGCTAATCAAGAAATGATAATTCGCTGAAAAGGGATTGCTAATCAAGCAACCATATCCATGTATAATCAAAACCTCTACCATAGAAAAATGATAACAACTAGTAAAGAGATAGGTAAAAATCAAACATATTACAACAACTCTATAATAGGAAAACAAAACACACCTACTACTAACTAACTAAAAAAAAAAAAGCAAAACCCCACCACCATCTGTCTTCTATATCTTCCTTTAGAAAATTGGATAGCTTCTTAGGCCTATTACTCAATATATCTCATTGCTACAATACCATGTTACATCACCAAACCTCATAACTCACTCGAGTTTGGTGAAGAGCTTGCGGTAGATCTTATGTCAGAGCATGGGATAGAGCTTGTCACACTTTGGCATCTCTAAATTTTCACTCCTAATAAACTCTTCAGCTTTGTTCGAAGGAGCACATTGGAGATGCTCCTCAACATAAGCATCTATAAAATGTTACTTTTCTACCCCATTCAAGTTATGAACTAAGTCTTTTGCATTGTCAAGAAAATATTTTTTTGTTGAATACTTGATTTTAGCAAACTAAAATATGAAATAAGCTTTACTCGACAGATATCTTTGTCATTTTATGCTATTATCTTAAAGTCTGCATCCTCTTTCTCATGCACACTTGTAATTCTTTACAAAAAAAAGATGTCTTGAAGATTCATAAACTGGCAGAATATTTATGGATGATGTTTGGAGGGGGCAGCAAGAAGAAGCTATACTCAAATTCTTGAAACTTTTACATGTGATTTTTAATTAATAAAGGAAGAGGTAGAAAGATAAATAAGTTATATTTGTTTAAGAATGTGTTGGGGTTATCCCACATTATAAGTAGAAGTGGTTGGTAGTCACTATATAAGTGAGACTTTCCCTCACACTTATATAGTGACTACCAATCCCTTCCACTTGTGATGTGGCATAACCCTAACAATCTCCTTCTCACACAATGGGCCATGGTTTGGTGGTAGTGACAACCCATAATCCCAATAAATGGGCTCGTTATTGGTAAACCTCGTCTATGATATCATTGTTGGGTGGTCTAAGGCCTACTCAACCCTAAAGCTAGCTCTTGGAGTGAGGCTTTCCCTTATAATAATATAGTGACCACCAACCCGTTCTACTTCCGATATGGGATAACCCCAACAATCTCCCATTGACACATCGGGTCATGGGTTGGAGGGAGCGACAACCCGTTTCCCTAGCAATCGAGCTTATTATTGGTAAACCTGGCCTCTAATAGCTTTTTTTATAAAAGTAATCCATTAACAGTAAACAATAATACTTCAGTATAACTATTTAAAGAACAAAAATATAATAACTCAACAGACAATGGTTGAGGAATAACAAAATCTAGGCTAATTAAGAAATGATAGTTTGCCTAAAAGGGATTGCTAATAAAACAACCACATCCATGTATAACCTAAACTGCTACTATTGAAAAATGATAACATCTAGTAAAAAGATAGGAAAAAATCAAACATATTGCAGTAGCTCTATAATAAGAAAATAAAACACCCTTATTGTTAACTAACTAAAAAAAAAAAATCAAAACCCTACCACCATCAGTCTTCTATATCTTCCTTCAGCAAATTGGACAACTCTTTAGGCCTATTACTCAATATATCTCATTGCTACAATACCATGCTACATCACCAAACCTCACAAAGTCACCCGAGTTTGATGAAAAGCTTACGACAGATCTTGTCACTCTTTGGCATCTCTAAATTTTCACTCCTAATAAACTCTTCAGCTCTATTGAAAAGAACACATTGGAGATGCTCCTCAATATAAGCATCTATAAAATGTTGCTTTTCTTCCCTATTCACGTTATGAGCTAAGTCTTTTGCATTGTCAAAAAAATATTTTTTTATTGAATACTTGATATCAACAAACTGAAATATGAAATAAGCTTTGCTTGACAGATATCTCCATCATTGTATGCTATTATTTTAATGTCTGCATCTTCTTTATCACACACACTTGTAATTCTTTACAAAAAAAAAGATGTCTTGAAGATTCATAAATTGGCAGAGCGTTTGCAGATGATGTTTGGAGGGTGCAGGAAGAAGAAGCTATACATATGATTTTTGAACCTTTTACATATGATTTTTGAATAATAAAGGAAGAGGTAGAAAGATAAATGAGTTATCTTTGTTTAAGAAAGTGTTGTGGTTATCCCACATCATAAGTAGAAGGGGGTGGTAGTTACTATATAAGTGTGAGGGAAAACCTCACTCCATTAGCTAGCTTTAGGGTTAAAAAGGCCTAAAACCACCCAACAATGGTATCGAAGCTTAGGTTTACAAACAATGAGCTTGATTGTAGGAAAAATGGGTTATTGCTACCTCCAACCCATAGCCTGATGTGTGAGGGGGAGAATGTTGGGGTTGTGCTACATCAAAAGTAGAAGGGGATGATGGTCACTATATAAGTGTGAGGGAAAGCCTCACTCCATAAGCTAGCTCTGATACTTCTGTTGGGTGGTCCTAGGCCTTCTAAACCCTAAAAACTAGCTCATAGAGTGAGACTTTCCCTCACACTTATATAGTGACTACCAGCCCCTTCCACATGTGATATGGCATAACCCTAATAATCTCCTTCTCACACATCAGGCCATGGTTTGGTGGCAGTGAAAACCCGTAATCCTGACAACTGGGCTCATTGTTGGTAAACCTGGTCTGTGATACCATTGTTGGGTGGTCTTGGGCCTACTTAACCCCAAAGCTAGCTCTTAGAGTAAGGTTTTCCCTCACACTTATATAGTGACCACCAACCCTTTCTACTTTTGATATGGGATAACCTTAGCAATCTCCCCTTTACACATTGGGCCATGGGTCAGAGGCAGCGATAACCTATTTTCTTGGCAACTAGGCTCATTATTGGTAAACCTGGGCTCTAATAGCTTTTTTTTTTATAAAAGTAATCCATTAACAGCAAACAATAATACTTCAGTATAACTATTTGAAGAAAAACAATATAATAACTCAACAGTACAAAAGTTGAAGAATAACAAAATCTGGGCTAATCAAGAAATGACAGTTGGCATAAAAAGGATTGTTAATCAAGCAACCACATCCACGTATAACCCAAACCGCTACCATTGAAAAATGATAACAACTATTAAAGAGATAGGTAAAAATCAAACATATTGTAGCAACTCCATAATAGGAAAATAAAAAACACTTATTGCTAACTAACTAAAAAAAAACCCCACCACCATCAGTCTTCTATATCTTCCTTCAAAAAATTGGACAACTCCTTAGGCCTATTACTCAATATATCTCATTGCTACAATACCATGCTACATCACCAAACCTCATAACTCACTTAAGTTTGGTAAAGAGCTTACGACAGATATTATGTCAGAGCATGGAACAATTCTTGTCACACTTTAGCATCTCTAAATTTTCACTCCTAATAAACTCTTCAGCATTATTGAAAAGAGCACGTTGGAGATGCTCCTCAACATCAGCATCTATAAAATGTTACTTTTCTTCCCCATTCACATTATAAGATAAGTCTTTTGCATTGTCAAGAAAATATTTTTCTATTGAATACTTGATATCAATAAACTGAAATATGAAATAAGGTTTTCTCAACATATATCTTCGTTATTATATGCTATTATCTTAAAGTCTGCATCCTCTTTCTCATGCACACTTGTAATTCTTTATAAACAAAGATTTCTTGAAGATTCATAAACTGGCAGAACATTTATGGATGATGTTTGGAGGGTGCATGAAAAAGTAGCTATACTTAAATTCTTAAACCTTTTACACGTGATTTTTGAATAATAAAGGAAGAGGTAGAAAGAGAAATGAGTTGTCTTTGTTTAAGAAAGTGTTGGGGTTATCCCACATTATAAGTAGAAGGGACTAGTAGTCACTATATAAGTGTAAGGGAAAGCCTTACTCCATGAGCTATCTTTAAGGTTAAAAAGGTCCAAAACCACCCAACAGTGGTATCAGAGCCTAGGTTTACAAACAATGAACCTAGTTGTAAGAAAAATGGGTTGTTGCCACCTATAACCCACGGCCCGATGTGTGAGGGGGAGAATGTTGGGGTTATGCTACATCGAAAGTACAAGGGGTCGATGGTCACTATATAAGTGAGAGGGAAAGCCTCACTTCATGAGCTAGCTCTAATACTTCTATTGGGTGGTCTTAGGCCTTTTAAACCCTAAAAACTAGCTCCTAGAGTGAGACTTTCCCTCAAACTTATATAGTGACTACCAACCTCTTCCATATGTGATGTGGCATAACCCTAACAATCTCCTTCTCACACATCAAGCCATGGTTTAGTGGCAGTGACAACTCATAATCCCAACAATTGGGCTCATTGTTGGTAAATCTGGTCTGTGATACTATTGTTGGGTGGTCTTGGGCCTACTCAACCCCAAAGCTAGCTCTTAGAGCAAGGCTTTCCCTCACACTTATATAGTGACCACCAACCCTTTCTACTTCTGATATGGGATAACCCTAACAATCTCCCCTTTACACATTAGGCCATAGGTTAAAGGCAGCGACAACCCATTTTCCCTACAACCGGGCTCATTATTGGTAAACCTAGGCTCTAATAACTTTTTTTTAAAGTAATCCATTAACAATAAACAATAATACTTCAGTATAACTATTTAAAGAACAATAATACAATAATTCAATAGTGCAACGATTGAAAAATAACAAAATCTAGGTTAATCAAGAAATGACAGTTAGCCTAAAAAGGATTGCTAATCAAGTAACCACATCCATATATAACCCAAACTGCAACCGTTAAAAAATGATAATGGCTCGTAAAGAGATAGGTAAAAATCAAACATATTGCAGTAGCTCTATAATAGGAAAACAAAACACCCTTATTGCTAACTAACTAAAAAAAAAAAGTAAAACCCCACCACTATCAGTCTTCTATATCTTCCTTCAATAAATTGGACAGCTCCTTAGGCCTATTACTTAATATATCTTATTACTACAATACCATGCTACATCACCAAACCTCATAACTCACCCGAGTTTGGCAAAGAGCTTGTGGCAGATCTTGTGTCTGAGCTTGGTATATAGTTTGTCACACTTTGGCATCTCAAAATTTTCTCTCCTAATAAACTCTTTAGCTTTATTGAAGAAAGTATGTTAAAGATGCTCCTCAACATAAGCATTTATAATATGTTGCTTTTCTTCCCCATTCATATTATGAGCTAGGTCTTTTGCATTGTCAAGAAAATATTTTTATATCAAATACTTGATATTAGCAAAATTGAAATATGAAACAAGCTCTACTCGACAGATACTTCTGTCATTGTATGCTATTATCTTAATGTTTGCATTCAAACACATCCTCTTTCACACCTACACTTGTAATTCTTTATAAAAAAGGTGCCTTGGAGATTTATAAACTCACAGAATGTTTGCAATTGATGTTTGGAGGGTGCGGCAAGAAGAAGCTATACTTAAATTTTTGAACCTTTTACACATTATTTTTGAATAATAGAGGAAGAGGTAGAAAGAGAAATAAGTTATCTTTTTTTAAGAAAGTGTTGGGGTTATCCCATATCATAAGTAGAAGGGGCTGGTAGTCACTATATAAGTGTGAGGGAAAGTCTAACTCCATAAACTAGCTTTGGGGTTAAGAAGTCCCAAGACCACCCAATAGTAGTATCAGAGCCTAGGTTTACGAAAAATGAGCCCGGTTGTTGGGAAATTAGGTTGTTACTCGCCTCTAACCCATGGGCTGATGTGTGAGGGGGAGAATATTAGGGTTATGCCACATTGAAAGTGGAAAGGGCCGGTGGTCACTATATAAGTGTGAGGGAAAGCCTCACTCTATGAGCTAACTCTGATAAGTCTATTGGGTGGTCTTGGGCCTTCTAAACCTTAAAAACTAGCTCATATAGTGAGGCTTTCCCTCAATCTTATATAATGACCATCGGCCCCTTCCACTTATGATGTGGTATAACCGTAACAATCTCTTTCTCACACATCGGGCCATGGGTTAGAGGCTACAACAACCCATAACCTTGACAACTAGGCTCATTATTGGTAAACTTGGTCTTTGATACCACTTTTGGGTGGTCTTGGGCCTTCTCAACTCTAAAAGTTAGCTGTTGGAGTGAGGCTTTCCCTCACACTTATATAGTGACCACTAGCCCCTTCCATTTTCGATGTCAAATAACTCCAACAATCTCCCCCTCATTTATTAGACCTCAGGTTAGAGGTAGTGACAACCTGTTTTCCTATTAACCAGGCTCGTTGTTGGTAAACTTGAGCTCTGATACCACTATTGGGTGGTTTTAGGCTTCTCAACCCTAAAAGCTAGCTCATTGAGTGAGGCTTTCCCTCACACTTATATAGTAACCACCAGCCCCTTCCACTTCTGATGTGGCATAACCCTAACAATCTCCCCCTCACATATTAGGTCATAGGTTGGAGGCAGTGACAACTCATTTTCCTAGCAACTGGGCTCATTATTGGTGAACCTAGGCTTTGACACCATTCTTTAGTGGTTTTAGGCCTTTTCAACTTTAAAAGCTAGCTCTTAAAGTGAGGCTTTCCCTCATGCTTATATAGTGACCACCAACCTTTCCACTTGTGATGTGGGATAACACCAACAAGTTGTGAGGTTTGGTGATGGAGTATGGTATTGCAGTAAAGAAATATAAAGAGTAATAGGCGTAAGGAGCTATCCATTTTACTGAAGGAAGACATAAAAGACTAGTGGTGGTGGGGTTCTACTTTTGTTTTGGTTAGTTAGCAGTTAGTGTGTTTTATTTTTCTATTGTAGAGCTACTGCAATATGTTTTCTTTTTTACTTCTCAATAATTGTACTATTGTATTGTTATTTTTCAAACATTTGTATTAATGTATTATTGTTTCCTATTAATGGATTACATTTACAAAAAAAAGTTATTTAGTGATTGGTCTGGAATGCTTCCTTCTCACACTTTTGCATGTATCCCTTCGTCGAATATTAACTTTCCTGACATAACAACATTGTTTTGCATTTGAAAGGTTATGCTAATCTTTTGAGCTATATAACAACAAGAGGACACAAAAGCAACAAAGTCATATTTAAATTATAAAACTACATTTGTTAATTATAGTCACTTCACATAAAATGCCATTTATGTTAGTTAATTTTGAATGTGTCCCCATTAACATAGAGTCATAATAGAATATGATTTTGCATCTTTTTGCTAAGGGTGTACACAGATTTATGTAGTTTTTATTTAGGAAGAATGAGTGATGGTTGATTCTTCTTTAGAGACAGATTCCATGAAAGAACAAAGAGCAAGGCAGAAAAGTCCTTTGTCTTTCAATTTATAGGTACTTGGGGGACCTCTCTACAAATTTAAGAAAAGGAATTATATATTACGTCTCCTTCTATAGTTGAAACCGTACCCCACCGTCCACCTTGTTCTTCCTGGCCCTCAATTTCATTGAATCCTATTATTTTATTACCTTTTATAATTTTATTTTATTTTTTTAATTTTGACAGAAATATCTTATTGCTTCGATAATTTTAGTACAAATATTTACTTCGTCAAAATTAAATAAATATATTGACATACTATCTTATAAAATATCCCATATACGTTTTTTAAATTACTAAACTTATAATGGTTTATTAGGAACAAATGATCAATTTTTCCCTTGAATTTGTATCAAAGTATCAAAAGACGAGTAATCAAATAATTTCTTCAACTTGTATCTTTGGGACCAATAGGCTAAATTTTAACTTTTTCATCAAATTGCCTCAAAATTTTTATTTAAAGGCCAAATAATCTCCTTAAATTTTAACTTCCACTTATCTTAATGAAAATAAGCGAGTGTATTGTAAATCCTAAATGCAGAAAGTGAATAATATATTTTTAATAATATAAAATATTTTTAAATATAAAAAAAAGGATAAATATAAAAAAGTACTTTGTTGTTTGATGTATTTTCACTCAAATGTTTATGGTTTTTTTTGTAATATTTTATAGGTATATAGTTTCATATTCTAACATTTTAATACCCTAGTTATCAACTAATATCGTCATTATTTTATAATAAAACTTTAATTCAACACTCTCTTTCAATAATATGAATGTTTTTACATGTGATTTATTATTAATATAATTATTTAGATACTGTTGACATTCAGTTTTAACCCATTCGAAATTAAAAATGTCCAAGATGAGCCCATCAAGTCAAATAATGGACCAAAATAATAATAATAAATCTAATTTCCTTTTCACATGGGCTTTTGGCCCAAAACAACAAAATGTGTATATTTCTTAAAATTTTTTCCTGTTAGAAGTGGGAAGTTAGAAAAGTTGGAAAAGTAGTGGGGATGGAGTTGGCTAGAACAGGGGAGATAAGAAAAAATAAAAGGAGAAAAGAAAAGAAAAGAAAAGAAAATTGATGGGGGAGGCTCTTAAAAAGAAAAGAAAATTGATGGGGGAGGCTCTTAAAAAAGGGACAATTACAAAAAAAATCCTAACATATTTATACCACTCGTAAATAAGACTATAATTTAATTTTACTGTTTATTTTACTCATAACATTTTAAAAGTTTGCAAAATTAATCCTTTATTAAAATTTCATCAACGGACAATTGATGTGTCCGTTAGTGGGGCCCATTTTTTTGGCATGGGGGACCTATAGGTGCTAAATGGATTTGAATAATTACATATAGAACCTTAACTTTTATTAAACTTACAAAAATAAACCTTAACCTTTGTTAAATTTGCAAAATAAACCCTAACTGAAAATATTTAGATAATCTGAATTAAAATTTTAAAATTTACTAAAATTATTAGAATAATTTTAATAAAATAAATAATAGAAATAAGTATGAAATTCAGTGCTTTATTATTAATAAAATATTCTTAAATATTTAAAAATTTTCTAAAAATTACAATACATAATTTAACATATACTTTAAAATTAAGAAAATATAAAAGTATAAAAATTCAAAAAAAATACTAAAATGGATAACCTATTAGTGGTAACTAATGAAATTTTTTCTGCGATTAATTTCCCTCTAATTTGATAAAATTAAAACTAAAAGTAATTTATACAAAAATTTATTTTTATTTTTATTTTATATATTTTATTATAAATATTTTCTTACTGTTTTTTAATTTTTAATAATTTATATTTTTAAACTTTTCATATTTTTTATTGTAAAAGGACATATAAGAAATTTTCATAACAAAATACATAAACTATAAACACAAAAATAAGTTTTTGTTTTTTTTTTTTTATAAAATAGTTTTAATTTTATCAAATTGGAGTAGAATTTATCTCAAAAAATTTCATCAGTTAACAATAATAGTTTCTCGTTTTTTTAATGTTGTTTTGAATTTTTAAGAATATTTTATTAATAAAAAATCTCTCACTTATTTCTATCATCAAATTGGAGTGAAATTAATCACAAAATTAATTTCATTACTTATCACTAATAGGTTATCCATTTTAGTGATTTTTTTAAAATTTTCATATTTTTATATTTTCTTAATTTTTGTGTTAGGGTTTATTTGGCAAGTTTAATAAAGGTTAGGGTTCTATATGTAACTACTCAAATACATTCAACACTTGTAGATCTCATGTGTTAGAAAATAGGCCCTATTAATGGACACATCAGCTGTTCGTTAAAAAAATTTTAACGGAGAGTTAGTATTACAAACTTTTGAAACGTTGTAAGTAAAATTGACAGTAAAATTAAATTGTGGTCTTATTTGCAAGTGATATAAAAAGGTTAGAATTTTTTATGTAATTATCCCAAAAGAAAAAAAAAAGAAAGACACGAAAAAGAAAAAATAAAAAAGAGATGGAAGAAAATTTGGGGCATTTACTAGGAGAGAAAATTTTGTATTTAATTGTTGCGGTTTTGAAATTGGTAAAGCCATTATTAACAAATTCACTGGCCATTGTTATCAATATAAGCTTCTCTTATTATCTAGGTGTTGGTATGATATCACTATTTTCTATTGTTTATACTTTTAATTTTTTTATTTATCAATTATTTTTTTCTAATTTTACTTATGTAAATAAATTGTATAAAAAAATTTTAAGCACCAACAGATGCCTTGAGAAGTATTTGTTGTTGCTTGTTTATTTATTTTTTTCCGACACTTTTTATCACGATTCAAATCTGGGAGTTATGACCAGCGTTAGAGAGTTAGAATTCACATGAATCCTAAACTTGTAGTAAACCTAAACTATAACTTCACACCAAACATCAACACAAATTTACCTCAGAATTAAAATTTTTCATGATATAAATAATATCTCAATCAAATATTTTTACAACAGACAGGTAAACAAACACTATCAACATCATCATAAGAAACTACAACAAATACATACTACTACAAGTACAAACTACAATCATAGCGTCTAATAAAATACAAGTAAAAGGTAGTTTAAAATTTACATAAATCAACCGAAGAAGAAAGAGTTCAGCGAAGAGAACTATTATGGTAGGTCTAACGAGATAAGTCATGAAAAATAATTGAAGGGGGGTCAAACATCACTGAGTGAATTATTATTATACGTATACACGCAACCTAAGCATATAAGAAATCAAGCATCAATATAGTATTTATATATTTATATTTATATTATGTAATTTATACATGTGTTTCAAGCAGATGATTAAAAACAATTTTCATATCAGCAAACTAATGGAAATTAAGTAGAGGATCATAGCAGAACCCTAAAATTTCTACAACCTCAATCACTACACTTCACTAGCTAATAGGCTCACTTAAATCCAAGAATATTCCTCTTTTCCAATTTGACAGTGGGTTGGCCTCGAGACACTAAGTCAACCAAGCTTCCGTAATCTCACTACCAGCATGACTGACCTAGAAACACTAGGTTAATTGATCTTCTGCAGTCACACCACTCTCTAACCACAAACTCAATAATCAATTTTTCCATATCTAAAATCATATAATTTCATATCAATAAAAATTTTATAACCTAGCATCTAGCGTACTGTTGTGCAACAGTCCTAGTGTAGCCTATTAGGTAGCACGTTCTACTATTATCCTTCAAAAACAACACATCACGATAGCACAAATCAATATAAAAAACAAATAACATCCAATAATCACAATTAATATTCATATATATATATATATATATATATATATAAACACATATATAACAGCAATAGTAATTAACATTTAATGCAACAACATATTAAATTCATGTTTATCAAAATATGGATGCCAATAAAAATTTTTACATGCAATGCATAGATATAATAATAACTTACAAGTGGAGTGCGCTCCTCTATATTGACTTAAATGGCCCTGTCCTATAAGCATCAGTCTCGACACGGTTGTAGAAAAATAATAATAAATTAATTAGGATAAAAATCATAATCTTATATATTCTAAATTTCTAAGGAAAGACTCGATCTAAAACATAACTCTAATAACTCAAAATTAAACATGGACCCAATGTCACATTTTACGAGAAATCTACCAAAAATTCAGCAGAATGTCCTTTGTAAAACAGACATTTCTCTACTAAAAGTAGAGTCATTCATACACAAAAACATACTTCAAAATATTCCAAAGCTCAACTTCATAGGTTAGGCCCCCAAACTACAATTCACGCCCAACCGAGAACCAACATCACAAAATATACAACAAGATAATATAATTTTCTCGCATCACCAAAATATATCATAAAAATATTAAATAAATTTATTTTCAAAATAAATAATAAAATTATAGTTCACAAATAATAATTGCCAATAAAATCCATTAATGGAATAAAATTTCCATTTTATAAATAAATTAGCATAAATTGTAAATAATTATTAAAATCACTTATTAAGATCATAAAAATAATAAAATGCTCATTTAGACTCAAAATATAATAAATAAATTTATTATTCGATTAATTTCCCGAAATTACTACTAATTAACTAATAACTGAAAAATAATCATAAAAATTATTTTAATACTTTTATTATTTATAAATAGTCTAAAACAGTATAATTATCAACAATTTTAATTAAAATTAAATAATTCACCAATTTCTAATAATTTTTCAAAAAAACACATTTTTATATATAATTTTAAAAAATTATATCTCAAATTCTATACATAATTTCACAAAAATTTCTTCACAAAGTTTAATCTACATAATATATACAATTTATGAAAAATATAAAAATTTTCTGCCAAAATGCTTCTGGAATTTATTTCTTAAAATCCGTAAAGAATTAAATTAAACTCCATTCAAAGAAATTAATCGCTATAATTTATACTATTTATTAAAAATAGTTTCATGCATTTATCTTGGGGTCAATACTATTCATTCATTGAGTTTGGGTGGGACCCACCGAATTTTTTACTGGAAAAGTGTCACCCAACAAAACTAAATATACTAAAATGTTCCTAATAATTACTTGAACACAAATATAGCTTCAAACAACCTAAAATATACACTGAATAAAAAATTGAAATAAAAACTGAATTTACATAAAAATATTCGCCAAATATTTTACCGACATAGATCAAATGCACGATTGGTACCTATAGACTCCTGATGATGAGAGGGACATAATGGAGGTAACCCCGTCACTTGAAACCCACCGGAACAGTAGAAAATTGTAGAAAAGGCCAATGATTTCTTTGAATTTTTGAGCATTTTCTATGCATTTTTTCATGAAGCCAAAGCTACTTGAATGAAGAGGATAATGAGATGAGTTTATGGTTTGAATTTGAGATCGATCAAAGGTTGTTTAGATGTTGAATGGAAGAGAGGAAAAGTATTGGTACTAAACTATAATTTACCAACCAAAACTCAAAAATCCTGTTGCAACCGGCTTATTCCCACTGCAGACCACTTATTCCCCTTTTTAATGGGGATGGATACCCGTGTGTCCATCTCCTCATGGTCCTTTTTTTTAACAAATATATATATATATATATATATATATATATATATATATATATATATATATATATATATATGCACACACACACATACACAAACATATATACACATATATTTATAACACCAATAATAATAATAATAATAATAATAATAATAATAATAATAATAATAATAATAATAATAATAATAATAATAACAACAACAACAACAACAACAACAACAACAATAATGGTGATTACAAGATAATAATAATATTAAGAGAAAATTACATTAACCTCCTTGAGGTTCGGCCTAATTTACATTTTAAAACCTTCTATTTCAAAATTGAATATTAACCTCCCTACAGTTTCAAAATCGAACAATTAAGGACTTTTGTTGACTTTTTTGCAAGAACATGACCATTATACATTTGTCTTCTATAAGAGCAAATGACATTAACCTCCCTAAAATTAGGCATAATTGACATTTCAAAACCTCTTATTTCAAAATTGAATATTAACCTCTATATAGTAATAGTTTCAAAATCAAACACTTAAAGGACTCTTATTGACTTTTTTTACAAAAAATGACCATTATACCCTTGTTTTAATATATGTCTTCTCTAATCCCATTACATATAATCCATAACATTTACCCCAAAGTTTATGTTTGAATAACAATGAGAATTAATGAAATTACTTTTAAAATATACATTTATAATTTTTAAAAATTTTTTAGTTTATAAAAATCATTTATTAATATTTCTTAAAAAATTTTAAAAAAAAGTTTCTATACAAAAAAATTTTATTTTAAAAATTAAAAGTTGAAAAATTTTTAGATTTACAAAAATTAAAAGGAATTAATAATTAATAATTTTTAGATCTATAAATAAAATTTTAACTTTTTTAAATTTAAAAAAAAATATATAAAAATTGGAGAAAGGTAAATGCTAGGGATTTTATGTAATAAGGTTAGAGAAAACATGTTATGGATTATATATAATGGGATTAGAAAAGACATATGTTAAAACAAGGATATAATGGTCATTTTTTGTAAAAACAAGTCAATAAGAGTCCTTAAGTATTTGATTTTGAAATTATATGGAGGTTAATTGTCACGACCCAAAACAGGGGCCATGACCGGCGCTAGGGAACGGGAATTCTTTCGAATCCGGAACCCGTAGCAAGCCTAAAAATAAAATAAATCATGCAATAATAACAATAACAATATTGTATGCAGTGGAAATAAAAATCATAATATCATAATATTATTCACATCAACTAGATTTAAATCAAATCTCATCTCATAGATATATAATCTTTTAATACAAATCCAGTTTCAATATAATACATCTCTTTAAAATAAAATACATGTAATCCAATACTTTAATTCACAACTACTGCAGTGTCTAGATAAAATAAATAAGACTCAAGTAGATAATTTACACAAAGAAGCCGGGGCGGAAGAAATCCGGCGTATCGACCTACTACTGAGGTCTGAAGAAGTTGACTCTCCTGAAAAATAGTCAACGGAGGGGAGTCAGACCTCACTGAGTGAATTACTATAATATATATACATACACACTAAATGATAATGCATACAGTCAATAGTATATATCTAATATATATATATATAAAGGCAATTACACACAGATGCAATAAAATCATTTTTTATATATTTTATTGAAAATCACAATTTATGAAGGATCACATAGAACCCTAGAATATCGCAACCTCAAAAAATAGTGTTAGACAACACTCTAGCCATACAGGCTCACTTATTCCAAATATATCCACTTAATCCATTTGGACAGTAGACTGGCCCCGAGACACTAAGTCAACCGAGCTCCAACAGTCTAACTGCCAGTGTGATTGGCCCCGAGACACTTGGTCAACCGAGCTCCAGCAATCACACCCACAAACCACATCTCACACATATCAATAATCACATCAAATCAATATCCACAAATAAGTTAGTATTATAGCCTAAATACTATAGGCGTACCAGTACGTACTCGGTCCTAGTGCTGCCCACTAGGTAACACGTTCTATTGATATCCTTCATCATTAATAATATAAAACATCCATTCATAAAAATAAATGATGCATGAATTTCAATAAAATAACAACATAAACCACATATATATACTGAAATATACCAAAAGTAAACCAGGTATATTTCGAGTATATATATGTCAAATGAATTCAATCAACTTATAAAATAAGCTAGAAATATATTTAAAAACATTTTAGATATATTTTTGTTACAAAACATGCATATAATTTAATATATACCAAAAATAAACCAAAAATATACTTAAATAAAAATCACATTATTTATGCATTTTAATCAAAATAAAACATATATTTCTAAATCATGCATCCTAAGCATATATATATATAGTATAGTAACTCACCTAGTGCGCTCCACGAGATGGATCCGACGGGCCTGGTCCACTAGCCCTCGGTCTCAACGCAACTAAACAAGGAATAAATAATCGACATCAGAATAACCCTAACAGAAATCCTAGAATTCGATCTAGAGTATTTAAATACGAAAACAAAATTAGGGTTCGATTGGACATCAAGTTTTACGAGAATTCTACCGAAAATCCAACAGAACCTCCCCTGTAAAATGGACATCTCTCTACTCAAAAGAGTAGAGCCGACCCTGCAAGGAAATACACTTCGAAAAGCTACACAAGGCACAATCAAAATCCCACGGTCGGACTCCAAACTACAGTCCACCGACCGGGGTCCACAAACACAGAATAATTCTGAAAATACCAAAAATATCCTTACAACATAGAAATTCATTTTATAGGTAGAAATTACATAATTAACCTTAAAACACTGTAAAAACCGATAACAACTCATTTTATTTGAAAAACCGTATATTATATATATAATTGAAAATAATTCACGAAAAATAATTTTAATTATTTAAAAATACCAAATAGTTTGTAGAAATCATTTTTATACCTTAAATAATTATTAAAAGCAATTAAATTACATTTTTAGCCAATTTTGGGTAAAATTACCAAAATACCCCTATATATATAAATATACTTAAATTACTTCAAAAATTCACCAAAAATCATACAATTATCCAAAATTAATTTTCTCAACATATTTATCAATAATATCAATAATTAAACCCAATTATCCAATTAAATTCAAATAAAAACACATTTAACCCTAATTTTCCAAAATTCCATAAACTCAAATAATTCAAAATAAATACATAGAAATTCATAAAAATTCCAAATAAATTCCTATAATTCATTTCAACACCTAATTTAACCATAAGACACAATTTCATAATTTAAATAATTGATTTCCAAAAATTAGAAAATAATATTAAAATATTCAAAAATACCCAAAAATCCAAACAATCTCCAAAAATTCTACAAAAATTCATACATGTAGATTAAGCTACTAGGATCAACATTTGTGAAGGGATTTTTCATGAATCAATCAATTCGAAGCTCAAAAAAATTGAAAACCCTAATGTGACCGAAATTGAAAATTCGAAACCTAAGCAAATCTAAACCATTTAAGCTCAACCAAAGCTAGAATCACACTCACCGGAGCTCAAGAAGGCAATGAAGACCGACGGTGTCAAAAACGGTGGCCAGAATCGACGAGGGAAGAAGAAGATGCAACTCTCAGCTTCCGGCGATATCAAGCTTCCCCGACGCCGGAAATGAGCTCTGCAGGCGGCGAAACGGCTAGAGGAAGGTGGTGGCACACCGGACGGCACTCTCATGGCAAGGGAACGGCACGACAGGCGTCCGGACGGCGAAGGGAAGGTGATCGGGGAAGAAGAAGGCTCGAGGGTAAAATGGTAATTTTCTAATTCTTTTGATTTTTGATGTATAATGTGTATATATATATAGATTATACTATATATTAAAATAATATTAAATCACACACATTAAATATACACCACACACATAAAATTCAATATTTTAATAATTTATACTAAATAAAATTAATTAAATAACAATAAAACTAATAAATAATTAATAAAATATTAGGGTAATACTAAACCCTAATAAAATTCAATAAATATACACACACATAGGCTTTATTTAGTATTTTAAAAATACGTATGAGTTCATGCAAGTCCGAAAATATATTTAAAATAATTAATATTAAAATATTTACGTGAAAATTTCCCCGAAAATGCAAGTCCCGGGAAAATTTTACGTAAAGCACTGTAGATAAAACACAGTATTTAAAATAGGTTTTAAATACATATTAACTCGTAAAAATATCATAAGATATATATATACAAAATTATTAACACTGCATATCCCGATACAGTGTAAAAGTATTTAAAAACACGGGATATTACATTAATATTCAATTTTGAAATAAGAGATTTTGAAATGTCAATTAGGCCTAATTTCAGGGAGGTTAATGTCATTTGCTCTTACAGAAGACAAGGGTATAATGGTCATTTTTTGCAAAAAAGTGAACAAAAATCCTTAAGTGTTCAATTTTGAAACTGTAGGGAGGTTAATATTTGATTTTGAAACATGAGGTTTTAAAATGTAAATTAGGCCTAACCTCAGGGAGGTTAATGTCATTTTCTCTAATATTAATAACCAAAAATTCGGGTTATTACATTCTTCCCTTTTTAAGAAACTTCATCCTCAAATCTATATCAAAACTGAAATAGGCAGGAGTATCAGCTTAGTATAACAGATTCCGTATGACAAGTACAATCTTCCACTACATGGTTGTTTCATAGTTTCTCCATCATAAGAATTGCCTTTAATATGCAATTGGCGAACTTGTCAATCCACAATCACCATAAAATATTTCTTTATATGATAAATTTCATTAAACTTCATTATCTAAGGCTGAAGAACATGTGAAGGATCAGAGATGTACTTCCTTAACATGGAGACATGAAATACTAGATGAATCTATGACATTTCTGGTGGTAACACTAGTCTATAAGCCACATCACCTACCTTTGAATGAATATCAAAAGGTTCAATATACCTTAGAGCTAGCTTACCTTCAATATACCTTAGAGCTACCTTACCTTTCTTACCAAACCTCATTACTCCCTTCATTGAAGACACTTTGAGAAATACCATGTCTTCAACATAAAATGATATATTCTTTCTCTTAGGATCACATATTTTTTATGTTGACTAACAGCTCTTATCACTCTTTGTTGGATGATAGGAATCTTCTTTAAAGTCACCTGCACCAATTCTAGGCTTATTAACTATCTCTTGTTAACTTCCCAACACAAGTGTGATCTACATTGCCTTCCATACAACACTTCATATGAAGCCATCTCAATACTTGCATGATAACTGTTGTTATATGCAAATTCAATCAATGGTAAATGCAAATCCCATTGACCATCAAAGACTATTACACATATTCTTACAATATCTTCCAATTTCTAGATGGTCCTTTCTGACTAACCATCAATTTAAGGATAAAAAGTATACTGAAATCAAGTCTTATACCCAAAGCAAAGCCTTATGCAACTCTCACCAAAAGATTGAAGTAAAAGTAGTTCCTCTATTAGAAACTATACTTTCCAGTACCCTATGGAGGCAAACAATTTCATTAATGTATAACCTTACTAACCTGTTAGTAGAATATGTCTTCTTAATTGGCAAAAAGTGAACTGACTTGGTTAGCCTATCAATTATCACCCAAATAGCATTATAGCCTTTATTTGTACGAGATAATCTGGTCACAAAATCCATAGTAATCATATCCCATTTCCACTCTAGAATGGGCATCTGTTGTAACAATCCTGAGGGCCTATGATGTTCCAATTTCTTCTACTGACAAGTGAGCCACTTGGATATAAAACTAAACAATGTCTCTTTTCATTCCATTCCACCAATATGTATCTTTCAAATTATGATACATCTTAGTAGATCCAGGATGAATACTATGAATAGAATAGTGAGCTTCCTCCATGATCTTCTTTCTCAGTTCATCCACATTTGGCACACATAGCCTAGTGCCTAAACATAAAATGACCTCATTTTTAATAACAAAAACCTCTTAATTGACTTTGTTGTACTTCAAAAATTATTCTTTGTAATTGTAAGCCCTTCCTTTAAGCTGCCTTAACTCTATTTAAGTACACTGATCATACTCTTAATTTAGCTAAAAGAAATTCTTCGTTACCTTCCATTGTAACCCTTGATCAATCAATTCATGCAATTCTTTAATGATTGACCTCCTTTTCGTACTAATGTGAGCAAAGCTGTATGCTGACTTTTTACTCAATGCATTAGCTTTACTTGGATGGTAAAGAATGGAGCAATTATAGTCCTTAAGAAGTTTCATCCATCTCCTTTACCTCAAATTCCAGTCCTTCAGCTAGAAGATATACTTTAAACTTTTATGATCAGTGTATATTTCACAAGTCGCTCTATACAAGTAATGCCTCCATTTCTTTAATACAAACACCACCGCTACCATTTCCAAGTTATGAGTAGGATAATCCTACTCATGCTTCTTTAATTGTCGTGAAGTATAAGTAACTACTCTCCCATTCTGCATTAATACACAACTTAATCTTACTCGAGAAGCATCATATTACACTATATACCCTTCACCTCCAAAAGGTAAAGTCAATACTGACTTTGAAGTAAACCTATCATTGAGCATCTAAAAGTGCTCCTCACACTTTTATGTCTATAAAATGTTAGCATTATTATGAGTTAACCTTATCAAAGGTGTGGCTATCTTGGAGAAATCCTTCACAAATCTCATGTAGTAGCTAGCTAAACCTAGAAAACTCCTCACTTTAGAGACCGTTCTAGGTCTTGGCCATTCTTTAATGGCTTCAATCTCTTTGGGATTCACTTGTATTCCATCTTTGGATACCATATGGCCTAAAAATGCCACTTGATCTAACCAAAACTCACACTTAGGGAATTTGGCATACAATCGATATTTCCTCAAAGTTTAAAGCATCATTCTTAAGTGCATAGCATGCTCCATTTCACTCTTGGAATATGGTAAAATATCTGTAATAATCTGAGTTTTTAAATTATGTTATTTTAAAATAGGATATACAGTGTTAATAATTTTAAAATAATAAATGATTATTTTATTATCTTGTGAATTATTATCATTATTATTTTTCATTTAATTAAAATTTTCGATGTAAATATATGACTTTAAGTTCATTGTTTCGGGAAATACTATTTTACTAATATTTAATTTGATGCATTAGTATTTTAAATATTAATATTTTAATAAATTACATTATTTAAATGTGATTCAATAAGTTGATATATATATATATATATATATATATATGTGTGTGTGTGTGTGTGTGTGTGTGTGTGTGTGTGTGTGTGTGTGTGTGTGTGTGTATGTGTGTGTGTGTGTATTTAAATTTGTGGTGTGTAAATTTCGTAGAATATAATAATGTATATTATATTATATAGTTTATTACTTTTTTATTATAAAGTATAAATAAATATATATATATATATATATATATATATATATATATATATATATATATATATATACACACACACACACACACACACACACATACAAAATAACCAAAAAACCTCTCCCTCTCTCCTTCTTTCCCGATCACCCTCCCCTCACCATCTGCCGTTCATTTCTTCTCTGTTTAGAGCACCTTCCCGCCTGCCAGCTAGCTCTACCACCTTCAGCCTCCTTCTCTGGCACCGTTTGAAGCATCAGTAGCCGAAAAACCCGAAATCAAGCCCTTCGCCGTTCGTTCCATTTACGACAACCTCTGTCGACACCCGCCAGTCTCATCCTCTTCCCTGAGCATCGGTGAGTGTGTTTCTAAGCTTCATTTTGTCTGGTTTGGTTTAGATCTTGGTGGTGAGCAATTTTAAGTTTTAGTCACCTAGAGTTTTTATTTTTTTATTTTTTTGGGCTTGATTCTTTATGATTCATGCTTGATGCCTTAACAAATATTGTTCCCTTTAGCTTAATCTATATCTGATAATTTTTGTATGATTTTTGGAAATTATTTTAATTTTTGTGAATTTTTTATTATTTTATTATTTTCATAAATTAATTAAATAAATTATGAAATTGTGATTTTTGGTGTTATTGGTGGTTAATATTAATTTTAGAATTTAATTTATAATTTTTGTGAATTTTGTGTAATTTTTATAATTATTTTTAGTTTATGTCAATTTTGAAAATATAGGTTAAATATATATTTTGTTAGAAATTATTGGTTAATTATATGTTTTTGTTGATATTGTTCAGATATGTGTTGAGAAAATAAATTTTGAGTATTATTAGTATTTTATGTGTATTTTTAAATATTAGGGGTAATTTGATAATTTGGTGGTAATTTTAGTTAAATATTAAGTTTAATTGGTTTTAATATTATTTGAAGTATAAAAATGATTTTTATAAATTATTTACTAATTTTAACTAATTAATACTATTTTTCAAAAATTATTTTCAAATTATACATAATATACTATTTTTGTAAATAAATGAATTTTTATAAATATTTGTGGAATTATTGAGAAAATGGATTTTTAACAATATTATATTATTAATTAGGGTTTTTAAGTAATTATTAGGAAAATAATTACTTTTGGTGTTTTAATACTTAAATTGCTATATTTTGATATTTAAAAGGTATTTTTGGTATTTATTGAATTTTAATATATTTTATTGTATTTTGTTGTAAATTGTGGACCTCAGTTAGGGGAATTTATAGTTTGGGATCTCGACCGAGGAGTTGTGAGAACTCTGGTTTGAAGTGCATTTTTCTTGCAAGACCGGCTCTACTTTTTAAGTAAAGAGATATCCGTTTTACAGAGGAGGTTTTGTCAAATATTTGGTAGAATTCTCGTAAAACGTGATATTGGGTCTAATTCTGATTTTGTATCTGTTTGTGCTTAGGAATTCTAGTTCGAGTCTTTAGAAGCTTAAGTTAGATATATTATAATGTCGTGATCGTTTTATTTGTTTAGTTGCTATGAGACCAAGGCCTAGCGGACCAGGCTCATCGGACCAGTCTCGAGGAGCGCATCCCTGTGAGTTATTATGATATATATACATTGCTTACATTGCATGTTTTAAAATGCTATGTTTTAAATGTAAGATTTTTAACATAATTGCTTTATTGAATGTTTAAACATACTTTAGGTATATTTTCAGTATACTTTTGGCATATTTTAATATAAATGCATATTTTCTTTTGATTTATATTCAAATTATGTTTAAATATATTATTTGGTTGATTTTGTGTATATTTCATGCTTTAATTGAACTTATTTTACGTATATGTACTCGAAATATACTTAGTTTATTTTAGGTATATTTATGGTATATATATGGTTTATTTATTTTAGGTATATTTATGGTATATATATGGTTTATTTAATCCTTTTGAATGGCTTTATACATTATTTTGTTACTCGAATGTATGTTTTATTTTAATGAAGGATATCGATAGAACGTGCTTCCTAGTGGGTAGCACTAGGACCATGTACGTACCGATGCGATAGATGATAGGTTGAATTATTAATTTATTGTGGAAATTATGATTGGATTAAGAACGTTATGATTGATGATTGAGATTGATATGATTAATGGTGTGATTGCTGGAGCTCGATTGACCAAGTGTCTCGGGGCCAATCACACTGACAGTCAGACTGCTGGAGATCGGTCGACTTAGTGTCTCAGGACCAGTTTACTGTCTAGTTGGACTAAGTGAATTATTGGGAACTAAGTGGCCTGTATGGCTAGAGTGAGTTCTATTGACATTTAAGGTTGCAAAAACATAGGGTTCTATTTGATCCTTCATAAATTGATGATTTTCAGTATTAAATATAAAATGATTTTCTTTCCATCTGTGTGTACGTGCATGTATACATATTTATTATATGTACTTTTGAGTGTTTGCATTTGACATTTAGTTATGCATGTATATATATAATAATAATTCACTCAGTGAGGTCTAACTCCCCTCAGTTGATGTTTTTACAGGAGAGTCCTCTTTTTCAAACCTCAGCAGTAGACCTATCCGTCGGATTTCCTCCGCTCTGGCCTTATTATGTAAATCACTTACTTGAGTTTTATTTTGTACTCTAAACGATGCAGTAGTAGTTGTATTTGAGTTTATGCATGTATGAGTTTTTATTCAGAGTGTTTCTTTGAAGATTTGTATTAAGAAATTTTATTTATGATATGAGATGAGATATTATTTTGTTAAAGGAAGTTGAGGAATTTATTTTATTATTTGAGATTTAATTTCTGCTGCATAAATATTTTATTTATTTTATTTTATTGCATGTTTTTCTTTTAAGGCTTGCTATGGGATTCGGATTCAAAAGAATTCCCGTTCTCTAGCGCCTGTCATGACCCCCTATTTTGGGTCGTGACAAAGTTGGTATCAGAGCAAAGTTTTGTGTCAGGTCCTAAGTTGTGTGAGTTGTGGCCCTAGTTTTCAGTGTTGTGTTTTCTTTTGAAACTATTGTAGTTAATTAGGTTTGAGTATGTCTTGATAAGTATTCCTTGATTTAGTTTTATGCGTTATCCTCCATTATCTGTCTTATCTGAATCCTTTTGTTTGTCTTTTTAGAATGATGAGGCGAGCACATGTCGCTCCACCGGTCGTTGAGACCGAGGATGATGAGTCCTTCTAGGATGAGGTTTTACCTCCTGAGCCGCCAACTAGGCATAGAGGTCGTAGTAGAGGTAGACCTCAAGGAGCAGCAGGTCACCATAGATAGAGAAAGCTATAAGATGAGGAACCTGTAGAGCCTGAGTTTGAGGATATTCCAGTACCCTCCTATTGCATCGCCTGTTTAGCTTGCCTATCAATAAGGTATGTCTGACCCTGAGGTGGCATTATTCTATGCTAAATTCGGTAAGATTGCATTTAATGGGATGTTTGATCCATTAGATTTTCTGCATGTGATCAAGACGATGACTCAAACTGCTCACACCGAGTACCAACAGATCATGATAGTCGAGCTGTCTGTAGAGGGACTAGCCCTGGACTAGTTTATTCAAATGATCCAGCCATATATGATGATGATGAACTGGGCTCAGTTTAGAGAGCGATTCATGAGGAGATTTTGCCCAAAGCCACTTCATATGAGTTACAGACTCTAGTTGACTAGCATTACTCGAGGTGACAAATCTGTTAAGGACTACACTAGAGAGTTCCTTCGGCTTGGCAGATATGCAAAGGATCTGATGCGAGATCAGTACTTTTCAGTCACCACTTATGTTACTAGATTGGGTTTTGCATTTGCTGGTATGCCTACAGCGGGCCTTACTCTAGAGTCAATGATAGAGTTGGCCAAGGAGATTGAGCTAAGGCTAGTTAGCCAAGGAGCTATACTTGATTATTACCAGTTGGATGTTCAGTCAGGTGGATTCCAGATTACTCCTTACTCAAGTTTTCATATTGGATCGAGTAGTCAGTAGAGGGGTCCAGCCTAGCAGAGTTAGAGACAGCAGCAGAGAGTACATCGAAGCAATAGACATGGCCGTGGAGGTTAGCGTAGACCATTAAAACTTGTGTCATGTGCTTCAATCAGCAACAGTGGTTGTAGTTTTAGGTCAAATGCCAGTGTTTTTCAGACATGCGGCAAAGTCCATCAGGGACTGTGTTATATAACACTGCTGACATGTTTCAGATGTGGATAGATAGGACATTTTGCCAGATCGTGTCCTTATTTTGGGTATCAGTAGCCGCAGATTCCGTGATTCCCTCAGCAATCGATTGCTAGTGATGCACTCATTCCTTTTTAGTTGCCTCCAGCCCAACACCAGAGTTCTGCTCAGATTATTCCTCAGCAGGGACATGGTAGAGGTACTAGAGGAGGTGCCAAAGGTGTTGGCCAAGCTTCTACCAGCCAGCAGGGAGGTCGAGGATAGGCCAGAGTTTTCCATCTTACTCAGTAGGATGATCAAGCATCTAATGCAGTTGTGACAGGTATTATTTTTGTCTGTTACCTGGATGCATGAGTTCTATTTAATCTGAGTGCCACACATTCATTTCTATCTCTTGTTTTTGCTTTCAAGTCTTATAGGCAAGCTTCGAGGATGGCTTTTACTTTGTTTATTACCACTCCTCTAAGTGATTCTTTAGACACCGATGTTGTTCTTTCTGGTTGTCCAGTTCTTATCGAAGGTAGAGAATTTTCTGCTAATTTGTTTTTATTGAATGTGATGGAATTCGATGTTATTCTGGGTATGGATTAGTTATCTCAGCACTATGCCTTAGTGGATTATTAGAGTAAAGAGGTGACTTTTAGAATTCCTGGTGAAGAAGAATTTAATTTTGTGGGTGATAAAAGTTCTGCACCTCAGAACCTCATTTCCGCTATTACGGCTAAGAAGTTGCTGAGGAAAGATAGTCAAGGATATTTGGCATTAGTCAGGGACACTTTAGTGGAGAAGTTGTCCCTCACAGATGTTCTTGTTGCCTATGAGTTTCCTGATGTTTTTCCTAAGGAGTTGCCAGGTTTACCACCTCATAGAGAGATTGAGTTCTATATAGATGTGGTTCCAGGCACTTCCCCTATTTCTATGCCACCCTACAGAATGGCTCCTACAGAGTTAAAAGAGTTGAAGGAGCAGTTACAAGAGTTACAAGATAAGGGTTTTATTAGACCTAATGTTTCTCCTTAGGGTGCACTAGCCCTATTTGTGAGGAAGAAGGATGGTACCTTGAGACTATGCATTGACTATAGAGAGCTTAACAAAGTGACAGTGAAGAACAAGTATCCTCTCCCGAGGATAGATGAATTGTTTGATCAGCTTCAGGGTGCACAATTCTTTTCTAAGATTGATTTGAGGTCAGGTTATCATCAGTTATGGATCAATGAAGCTGATGTTCCTAAAACGGCATTTCGCACTCGATATGGCCATTATGATTTTCTGGTGATGTCTTTTGGTTTGACTAATGCACTAGTAGCTTTTATGGATATGATGAATAGGGTTTTTAGACCATATGTGGATTAGTTTATGGTAGTTTTCATCAATGATATACTGGTATATTCGAGGAATGTGGAAGAACATGTATATCACTTGAGGACTATACTACAAACATTGAGAGAACATCAGATTTATGCTAAATTCTCAAAGTGTGATTTCTGGATAGAGAGTGTTGCATTTCTTAGACACGTGGTGTCAAAAGAGGGTATCCAGGTTGATCCATAGAAGATTAAGGTAGTATCTGAGTGGCCTAAACCGACTTTAGTTATTGAGATTCACAATTTTCTGTGTGTAGTCGGGTACTATAGGAGGTTTGTACAGGATTTTTCCAAAACTGCAGCACCTATGACTCGCTTGACTTAGAAGAATGTCATATTTGAGTGGTCAGAAGCTTGTGAGAATAGTTTTCAGTTGTTGAAGGAGAAGTTGACCACAACTCTAGTTTTGGCTTTGCCTAATGGAGTAGACAAGTTCACAGTGTATTATGATGCCTCTAGAGTTGGCCTAGGTTGTGTGTTAATGCAGAATGGTAGAGTGATAGCCTATGCTTCCAGGCAGTTGAAGAAGCATGAACAGAACTATCCTACTCACGACCTAGAGATGGCTACAATGATATTTACTCTCAAGATCTAAAGAAATTATCTGTACGGGGTGACTTGTGAGATTTTTACTAATCATAAGAGCCTTAAGTACATTTTCTAGTAGAGAGATCTGAATTTGTGGCAGAGGAGATGGTTAGAACTATTGAAAGATTATGACTGTGAGATTTTATATCACCCAGGCAAGGCTAATGTGGTAGCAAATGCCTTGAGTAGGAAGTCCTCAGGTAATCTTGCTCATAATAGTATGGAGAGGAGACCATTGATCCAAGAGTTGCATCAATTAGTGGATCAAGGTCTGATGATGAAGATTAGTAGATCTGGTGGACTATTAGCTCATTTTAAGATCCGATCTGTGCTGAGAGATATGATTAAGGTAGCTCAGAGCCGAGATCTTATTTTGGAAAAGCTTGCAGAGAATGTCTAAGCAGGAAAGTTCACTGATTTCACACTCGATGATTATGGTATTTTGTGGATCAGTGGTAGATTGTGTGTTCCTGATGTGGATAATTTAAGAGAAGAGATCCTAGAGGAAGCACATTCTACAGCTTACATGTACATCCAGGTGTCACTAAGATGTACCACAGTATCATAGACTTGTACTGGTGGGATGGATTGAATAAGGATGTAGTTGATTATGTTGCTAAGTGTCTGACATGTTAGTAAGTGAAAGCTAAACATCAGAAGCCTTCTAGGAAGCTTCAGCCTTTTCCTATTCCTGAGTGGAAGTGGGAAAGGATTGCTATGGATTTTGTGGTTGGTTTACCTCGTTCTAAGGATGGATACAATTCTATCTGGGTGATTGTGGACAGGTTGACCAAGTATGCACATTTCTTGCTTGTAAAAGCCAATTATTTTGTAGTTAGATTGGCAAAATTGTATGTGAAGCATATTGTGTGCCTTCATGGAGTACCTGTGTTTATTGTGTCAGACAGAGGTTCAGTGTTTACCTCTCATTTTTGGTAGAAGCTGCAGGAAGCAATAGGCACTAGGTTGGATTTCAATACCGCTTTTCATCCTTAGATAGATGGTTAGTCTGAGAGGACGATCCAGACACTGGAAGATATGTTGAGAATGTATGTTTTGGATTTGGGAGGTAGTTGGGATGATCATTTGCCACTCGTAGAGTTTGCGTATAATAATAACTACCATAGCAGTATTGGAATGGCACCATATGAGGCTTTGTACAGAAGAAAGTGTAAATCCCTTCTAAGTTGGGATGAGATTAGAGAGAGAGCTTTAATTGGACATGAGCTGGTTCAGGATGCTGCAGAGAAAGTTACTATGATCAAGAGCATATTAGAGACCGCAGTTAGCAGGCAGAAGAGCTATGCAGATCCTAGACGCAGAGATGTGGAGTTCTAAGCAGGAGACTTTGTGTTTTTCTAAAGGTGTCTCCGATGAAGGGTATTATGAGATTTGGCAGGAAGGGTAAGCTAGCATCGAGATATTTAGGACCGTTCGAGATTTTGGAGAGAGTTGGCACTATTGCATATTGGTTGGCTTTGCCTTTGAGTATGGCTCAAGTGCATTCAGTGTTTTTTATCTCGATGCTGAGGAAGTATGTTTCAGACCATTCACATGTGTTGTAGCCCGACAGTGTGGAAGTGAATGAAGACCTGACGTTCGTAGAAGAACTTTGCAATCGTTGACTATCAAGTTCGACAGTTGCATTCGAAGCAGATTCCGATGGTCAAGGTGTTGTGGTGCAGCAATAGAGTAGAAGAGCATACCAGGGAGACCGAAGCTGAGATGCGAGCTTCTTATCCGTATCTCTTTCCTCCTTGATTTTTGTGTATTCTTTTCTTGGAATTTGGGGACGAATTCTTATAAGGAGGGAAGACTATAATAACTTGAGTTTTTAAATTATGTTATTTTAAAATAGGATATGCAGTGTTAATAATTTCAAAATAATAATTGATTATTTTATTATCTTGTAAATTATTATCATTATTATTTTTTGTTTAATTAAAATTTTCTACGTAAATGTATGATTTTAAGTTTATTATTTCGGGGAAATACTATTTTACTAATATTTAATTTAATGCATTAGTATTTTAAATATTAATATTTTAATAAATTACATTATTTAAATGTGATTTAATAAGTTTATATATATATATATATATATATATATATATATATATATATTAGGGTTAATATATGTGTATATTGTTATTTTATTGTGAGTAATATATGTATATGTGTGTGTGTGTATATATATGTGTGTGTGTGTGTGTATTTAAATTTGTGGTGTGTGAATTTTGTAGAATGTAATAATATATATTATATTATATAGTTTATTACTTTTTTATTATAAAGTATTATATATATATATATATATATATATATATATATATATATATATATATATATATACAAAATAACCAAAAAACCTCTCCCTCTCTCCTTCTTCCCCGATCACCCTCCCCTCATTGTCTGCCATCCATTTCTTCTCTGTTCAGAGCACCTCCCTGCCTTTCATCGCCTACCAGCTAGCTCCACCACCTTAAACCTCCTTTTCCGACACAATTTGAAGCATTAATAGCCAGAAAACCCGAAATCAAGCTCTTCGTCGTTCATTCTATTTTCGACCACCTCTATCGGCACCGCGGGTCTCATCCGCTTCCCTGAGCACCGGTTAGTGTGTTTCTAAGCTTCATTTCGTCCGGTTTGGTCTAGATTTTAGCAGTGAGCAATTTTAAGTTTCGGTCACCTAGAGTTTTTTTTTTTATTTTTCTGGGCTTGATTCTTTGTGATTCATGCTTGATGCCTTAACAAATTTTATTCCCCTTAGCTTAATCTACATCCTAAATTTTTTGTATGATTTTTGGGAATTATTTTGATTTTTGTGAATTTTTTATTATTTTATTATTTTCGTAAATTAATTAAATAAATTATGAAATTGTGATTTTTTGTGTTATTGGTGGTTATATTAATTTTAGAATTTAATTTATAATTTTTGTGAATTATGTGTAATTTTTATAATTATTTTTAGTTTATGTCAATTTTGAAAATATAGGTTAAATATATATTTTGTTAGAAATTATTGGTTAATTATATGTTTTTGTTGATATTATTGAGATATATGTTAAGAAAATAATTTTTGTGTATTTATATAATTTTTATTGAATTTTTTAGTATTATTAGTATTTTATGTGTATTTTTAAATATTAGGGGTAATTTGGTAATTTTAGTTAAATATTAAGTTTAATTGGTTTTAATATTATTTGAAGTATAAAAATGATTTTTATAAATTATTTACTAATTTTAACTAATTAATACTATTTTTCAAAAATTATTTTCAAATTATACATAATATACTATTTTTGTAAATAAATGAATTTTTACGAATATTTGTGGAATTATTGAGAAAATGGATTTTTAACAATATTATATTATTAATTAGGGTTTTTAAGTAATTATTAGGAAAATAATTACTTTTGGTGTTTTAATACTTAAATTGCTATATTTTGATATTTAGAGGGTATTTTTGGTATTTATTGAATTTTAATATATTTTATTGTATTTTGTTGTGAATTGTGGACCTCGGTCAGGGGAATTTGTAGTTTGGGATCCCGACCGAGGAGTTGTGAGAATTCTAGTGTAAAGTGTATTTTTCTTATAGGACCGGCTTTACTTTTTAAGTAGAGAGATGTTCGTTTTATAGAGGAGGTTCTGTCGAATTTTTGGTAGAATTCTCGTAAACATGACATCGGGTCTAATTCCGATTCTGTATCTGTTTGTGCTTAGGAATTCTAGATCGAGTCTCTAGAAGCTTAAGTTAGATATATTCTAATGTCGTGATCGTTTTATTTGTTTAGTTGCGCCGAGACTGATGCCTAACGGACCAGGCCTGTTGGACCAGTCTCGAGGAGTGCATCCCTATGAGTTATTATGATATATATACATTACTTAGGTTGTATGTTTTAGAATGCTATGTTTTAAATGTAAGATTTTTTGCATAATTGCTTTATTGATTGTTTAAATATATTTTAGGTATATTTTCAGTATACTTTTGACATATTTTAATATAAATTCATGTTTTCTTTTGATTTATATTCAAATTATGTTTAAATATATTATTTGGTTGATTTTGTGTATATTTCATGCTTTAATTGAACTTATTTTACGTATATATACCCAAAATATACTTAGTTTATTTTAGGTATATTTCTGGTATATATATGGTTTATTCAAGAATGGCTTTATACATTATTTTGTTACTCAAATGTATGTTTTATTTTAATGAAGGATATCGATAGAACGTGCTTTCTAATGGGCAGCATTAGGACCGTGTTCGTACCGGTGTGATAGATGATAGGTTGAATTATTAATTTATTATGGAAATTATGATTGGATTAAGAATGTTATGATTGATTTGATTGAGATTGATGGTGTGATTGCTGGAGCTCGATTGACCAAGTATCTCAGGGCCAATCACACTGACAGTCAGACTGATAGAGCTCGGTCGACTTAGTGTCTCGGGGCCAGTCTACTGTCTAGTTGGACTAAGTGAATTATTTGGAACTAAGTGGCCTGTATGGCTAGAGTGAGTTCTATTGACATTTGAGGTTGCGAAAACATAAGGTTCTATTTGATCCTTTATAAACTGATGATTTTCAGTATTCAATATAAAATGATTTTCTTTCCATCTGTGTGTACGTGTCTATATACATATTTATTATATATACTTTTGAGTGTCTGCATTTGACATTTAGTTATGCATGTATATATATTATAATAATTCACTCAGTGAGATCTGACACCCCCTCAGTTGATGTTTTTACAGGAGAGTCCTCTTCTTCATACCTCAGTAGTAGACCTATCTGGCGGATTTCTTCCGCTCCGACTTTATTATGTAAATTACTTACTTGAGTTTTATTTTGTACTCTAGACGCTGCAGTAGTAGTTGTATTTGATTCTGTCGAGAGTTGTATTTGAGTTTATGCATGTATGAGTTTTTAATTCAGTGTGTTTCTTTGAAGATTTATATTAAGAAATTTTATTTATGATATGAGATGAGATATTATTTTATTAAAGGAAGTTGAGGAATTTATTTTATTATTTGAGATTTAATTTTCACTGCATAAATATTTTATTTTTTTTATTTTATTGCATGCTTTTCTTTTAAGGCTTGCTACAGGTTCCGGATTCAAAAGAATTCTCGTTCCCTAGCGCCGGTCATGGCCCCCTGTTTTGGTTATTGACAATATCGTCAATAAACACTATCAAAAATAGGTCTAAGAATGACCTAAGCACTTGATTCATCAAGTCCATAAAAGCTATTAGGGCATTAGTTAACCCAAAGGACATCACCAAAACTCATAATGGTTATATCTTGTTTAAATTGTAATCTTGGGTCTATCTCCACTTCTAATTCTCAATTGATAATACCCTAACCTCAAGTCAATCTTAGAAAAATATCGAGCTCCTTGAAGTTGATTAAACAAATCATCAATCCTTGGAAGAGGATACTTCTTCTTAATGGTGTCTTTGTTAAACTATTTATAGTCAATATAAAGTTGGAGACTACTACCCTTCTTCTTTACAAATAACATTGATACACCCCAAGGAGATGTGTTGTATCTATGAAAACCCTTGTCAAGTAATTTTTGTAACTCATCTTTAAGTTCTTTCAACTCTGCAAGTGCCATTTTATAAGGTGGCATAGAGATAGGATCTGTACTAGGTACAAAATAAATATAGAATTCTATCTCTCTACCTAGTGGCAATCCTGATAACTCTTTAGGAAAAACATCCAAAAATTCACGCACAACTAGTACATTCTCAATTGCCCATTTATTTGACCTTGTATTTCTAACCATAACTAAATAGCTTTAACATCCCCTTCTAAGCATCTTTCTAACTGTGATTGTCGAAATGAGATTCTAAGGCATTGAACTCTTCTCACCTCTGAATCAAAATTTTGCATCATTTGGAATTCTAAAAATCACTTCTTTGCTACAACAATCCATTCCCAAGATTACATCAAAGTCCATCACATCCAACAACACCAAGTCTATAGGTAGCTCTTTGCCTTCAACCAACACAGGACATCCAAGAAGAATAACGTCAGTATTTAACGAATCACTTAGAGATGTGGCAACTAATAAAGGAATTTTCCATCCTCACAACCTGCCAACCTGATTTCAAATAAAAAAAATAAGGAATATAAAGAAATTATCAATAAAAGTGTACCTACTACGTCCATATTGGATGCATGAGCATCTTGCTGCGTAAGATTAAAAACTTTGGCCTGCCCTCTGCCTCTAGCCCCTTTACCTCACCCCTGCTGGGCTATAAATTAAAAAGTGCTCGGGTATTGAAATGGCAGTGGCTGAAAATGTGCTGGAACTTCATTAATTAAAAATGACTGTAGGAACTGCTGTTGAAAACTAGAATAAAGGCATGATCTAAAAAAATGCCCAATCTGTCCATATATGTAGCATGTTCTTAAAGCCATATAGCACAATCCCTGATGGACTCTCCCATAAGTCTGACAAGCACTAGCTACAGATCACGTGCTGTAATAGCCTAAACTCTTATTGGTACTACTACTAGTAGAATTTGAACCAAATCTGACAGGTCTGCGTGGTCCACTACAACCATGTCTACCTCTCCTCTATACCCCATGCTGAGGTCTCTAGCCCTACTGAAAAGATTCTATGGGTTGACTACTAGTGCTCACTTAAAATGATGTATGATGGGCATTTAGAAATCCTTCTACACTGGCATAAAATATCGCCACTTTTGGGTATAACATATTTTGAGCTCCCTATTGAATTAGAGGCTGTA